>CAEFZX010011575.1:0-311509 GCA_903066825.1 Alfaro cultratus | reverse complement strand
GTCTGAAAAAAATTTTTTTTTAGGAAAAAATTTTTTTTCCTCTGCGATTTTTTTTCCTGAGCTACTGAAAAAAAAAATCCTGCCATTTTTTTTTTTTTTCGGTGGCCCTAATCCTCTTCCGTATAATAAACTAGGATTTTTTTTATTTATTTATTTTTTGAGTAAAAAAAAAAAATTTTAATGTTAAAAAATGTTTGAGTAACTATTGTCTTCCAGGCTGATGTTGCCCTGCTGGTCGTCTCTGCGGCCAAAGGGGAATATGAAGCGGGTGTTTCCAGGAGTGGCCAGACCAGAGAGCATGCCTTACTGGCTTACACTCTGGGCGTCAAGCAGATCATAGTCTGTGTGAACAAAATGGACCTCACTGAGCCACCGTACAGCCAGAAACGCTACGACGAAGTGGTCCGAGGAGTGAAGATCTTCCTCAAGAAGATCGGCTATGACACCAAAGTCGTGCCCTTTGTTCCGATCTCCGGCTGGATGGGCGAAAACATGATCACACCAACACAAAAGGTAACTTTTCAGGAGCTTAAAGTGGACAGATGATGCAACGAACTGCGTTTAAAATGATTTGAGTGTAGATGCCGTGGTACCAAGGCTGGAAGGTCCAACTGAGGGAAGGTGCTGAAAGCGGAAAGACTCTTCTAGAAGTTCTGGACGCTATCAAACCTCCAGTGCGTACAATCAACAAACCACTACGGCTTCCTCTGCAGGACGTCTACAAAATTGGAGGTATATCAGTGCAGAGCTATGCCATTCTGCTAGATTTGAGTATTCAGTCTGGGCTTACTTCCGGTTATTTGACTTTCTCTGGTAGAATTTCAACCGGGCCAATCGGCAGGCAGAAGTTGTGAACGATGACGTAGATTTTCTGCACCGTTTTAGAATTGTAGTCTTATCAGAGGATGTTGACAGTCGTTCAGTTCGTGTTGGCCACTCATCTAAATATTGTAGTAACATTAACATCTGTCTTAATTTCTGATTTCTCTGGTGGAGGATACAAATGTAACGCAGGCAACTTCTGGTAAGCTGCATAGCGTTGAACTGGCCAAACATTTAAAGCTAATCGCTGACGTTTACTTTTGGCGTATTTTAATGTGCCAGTTCAATGCTTTGAAGCTTACCAGAAATTGCCTACGCTTTAAACAACCATCCTCCACTCAAGAGATGTGCTGATCTATACAAGATGGCTGTTAATGTTGGTTCAATATTTAGATATTACAATTTGAAGTTAATCAGACTTTTTTTTTTTCCTGCAGTAGTTGAGAAACTAAAATATTTAAAGACAGATTATGAAACAAGTATTTTCACACTACTATTGAGCTGATGCTCATACAAACTTAATTTTGGCTCAATTTACCATCTCCAAAATTTAGTGGCATTGGAAGGCAATGACAAAGCTAAGATGTTAATTTTAAGTTTATAAGATGTTAACGGTTTTGGTTTCTCTAGGTGTTGGGACAGTTCCAGTGGGAAAGATTGAAACCGGAGTCCTCAAACCAGGCATGACCTTGATGTTCTCCCCTGCCAAGCTCACCGCAGAAGTGAAATCCATAGAAATGCACCACCAAGGTCTGGATACGGCTCTGCCAGGGCACAATGTTGGCTTCAACATCAAGAACGTCTCTGTAAAGAACCTGCAGCGTGGAGATGTGGCCGGCAACGCCCAGCACGACCCTCCTTCTGAGGTCTGCAGCTTTGAAGCTCAGGTTTGTTACCAAAAATGTTGAATAAATGATTTTTTTATTTTTTTGCCTCAGTCTCAAGTAAGCATACTTCTCCTTTAGGTAATCATCCTGAATCATCCAGGGAAGATAAAAATGGGCTACTCTCCTGTCCTGGACTGCCACACTGCTCATGTCGCCTGCCGATTTGCCGAGCTGAAGGAGAAACTCGACCGCCGAACAGGGAAAAAACTGGAGGACAACCCGCAGCTGCTGCAGTCTGGCGATGCAGCAACAGTCAAACTGGTTCCCATTAAGCCCATGTGTGTGGAGAGCTTCTTCACCTACCCTCCTTTAGGTAAAGCAAAGGTTGCACTAATGTCCAACTTGATGTACATCCTGTCCTCACAATGTTCTGTGTTCGCAGGTCGCTTTGCAGCAAGAGACCTGAAGCAGACGGTTGCAGTTGGAGTGATAAAGTCTGTGGAGAAGGAGCAAGGGTCAAAAGCTTCCCAGAAAACACAACCATCTAAATGAGCTGGTTTTAACTTGCATGTTTTCTAATGCTACAAAACAGCCATTTTATTTGGAGGAAGGTGATATTTGTGTTGCAACAAATGGTGTTTATTTTCTTTAAGGTGTATGACATTCCTGTGTTAATATTGATTCCAAAGTTGTAGAATTGTATATTTTCCTTTAAACTTATTGGAAGCCAAGTTCTGGAAAAGTTAGACTGAATCTTAATTAAAAAATATTTGAGTTCAACAAAGTCTCATTCTTGCAAGTTGCCAATATTTTTTGGTGTACAAATGAAAACAGGTTAAGCTTGGTAACTCTTGTAAAAGGTTTAGACTAGATAGAAAGCACACTTGTGTTTGGTTTTTAGCTAGGCTAATGTGAAAGGCTACATCTTAATGTAGCATGAGTTAGATGACTTTCAACACTAATGTTAAAGTAAAACTTATAGTAAAATGTGGAATGGTGTGTGTATCTTGAGTGGTTGCATTAGCATTGCATGGAGAAATGTAATCAATTCCTTAAACGTTGAGGTTTAAGGTATTGCCAACTGGGTGGAAAAGTTTAGTTTATCAAATTTACATCTAAAGGTAACCTGTATGACATTTAAATTGTGACCTCTTGTGTGTTAAAACTAGAATTCTGAAGCTCTGTCCCTGACCTGAAAAAAATGACTAAACCTGCATTTCAAACAACCTAAAGCCTCAAAGTCTTAGATACAAGGCTGCATGTATCTAAGACTGCAGAGTCTGGGCAGCAACTAAAATTCAATTCCCCTGGAAATGTTCTGAATACATTACAAATGCAACACGCAAACTTATCTATTTGTTGAACTTTGTGATTTGCCAAACTAATCTACATTGATTCCAGACCTGATTTGTCCAGTGTTGCATCAGGATGTATTATGTTAGTCTTGGAAAATGGGGCAAAAATTTACAATTTCTTGAAATTGGAATAATGTAGAGGTTTACCATTAAACTTCAACTTTGGAAGGATCAAGTTTAGCCTCAAAGTTGTGGAATTTAAACTCAACAGGAACATCTGAAGACCAAACTCTGGATCTGGAAAATTTGACAAAACATGGCTGCCAATCAAATCAGTGAGTGCTGCAGTTGTTAAAAAAAAAAACTAATTTCAGGATTTTGATTTAAATAAGCTACACAATTGGTGGGGGGAAAAAGCATCTATTTGTATATTTATTTAAAAGAACTTAACTTTAACTTATGATCAGATTCTAACATTCTGGATGTTTGGAAGCAAAACAGACATGAGGGAAAGCTTTGAACATAAATTTGTGAAATATGCCAAACTGAAGTTTTTATTCTGCATGCTGAATAAAATTTAGAGATCCAAAGATAAACCAAGGTAGTGACTCACCTGAGGGAAGTTGGATCCTGTCTTTGAATTAAACATTTTACTGGTTTGTGCAGCAAAAATTCATTTTAAACCTGTTTCCAGAGGTCATAAAAGGTCAACCAGCCTCCCCACATTAAGAAAACCAAGCAAATTTGGTGTCAATCAAATCCTCCATATATTTTAGCAGCATAAACAATACATTTAATCTCTGGTGATGTCTGGAAACGTATCATAGTTGAGACCATATTTAATTTGTTTTTGTAAATGCGGACTGACTGGTTGACCTTTGACCTCTGGAAAAAGTATTAATATCTTTAAAATGATAGCAACACAAATGTTTCACACCAATTTTGTTAAATTTGAAGAAGCTCTTGTTCTGGTCACAGAACAGAACAAGTACCGGTAAATACCACTGGAGTTCCAGACTTTCCATTTCACAAACCAGTAAGTTCCCTAATCTTTAACATCTCTCCAGCCTGTGTTGAAATGCGACTGGAATATTTTCCCCTCTAATATGAAGTCCAGCAGTAAGAGTTTCCCTTGGAGTTGAGTCAAACCACAAGTAAAAAAACCCCGACTCATTGTTTCGGTACAGCACTTTTAATGATACAATGGGTTGATGGGTTTGTTCCTTAACATGGGAAGAACTGTAAGTCAGTGAGGACTGGGTGAAAATACATAGCCTCCACAACCTTCATCTAAAAGACATTTCTGGTTCACAGGCAACCTGGAAATGTTCTCCAGTAACAAGGAATGATTTCAAACTAGATCAAACTTAAAAAAACTGAACAAAATTCAAGCTCATGAGGTTTTACAAGACACTGAAATGTGAACACAGGTTCTGAAGCTTCTAGCCTGTGAAAAAAACATTATTGCTAAGATGTCCTGTTGAGATTCCCATACATGTGGTCGATAGTGGCTTAAAACAACAGGATATACTGCTTCTTTTTTTTCTGTGTAGTCCTGCTAGGTTTTTATAGTGGCTCTTCAAACCCTGAGGTGAGTGTCTGAACGCTGCACTCCACTCGTTTCCAGTCATCGCTTCATCAAGGAAAAGCTGAGATGGCGTCGGGTTTTCAACACAGAACATACGTACGGGTGGACAGTGTAACACGGAGTAAAATTAGTGACCTACAGTGAACCACAGGCTTTTGAACGTTTTTTCTTCTTTTTTAAATCCACCACAAAGTAGCAGCAGGTTTTTGTACGGTAAAACAATCATAATACGTGTAACACACAAAAAAGCAAGCAAGAACAAGGAGTACACTTGATGAGAATACTTTCCCCCCGTTTCGGGGGAGGATCGGCGGGAGACTCCTGCCTCTTCAGTCAACTATGGTGGTAAACAGGGATGCAAGACAAATAATGACATGACCTATTTCACATTCAATTTCATATCTATCCCCCCGCCCCACTCTGCCAACCCCACAGAAATATAAGCTGATAATTACTCGAGGGCCGGTGAAAGTAATACAGGTAAAATTCACGCTCTACCAACCTGGGACAGGCAGAGAGCAGGTACATGTTTTGTACAATAAAACATGTATGTACACTCACACACAAATATATATATTTACATACATATATACACAGGAACAGCATAAACATAGACTTCTAGGTAAGTGCTAGGGTTTTATTTTGAGTGGCTCTGTCTCAGCCATGCTATAAGGGTTAAGATAATACTGGTAGAGGAGGACTACACACATTCTTTGTACAGCGTGGATGAGCCTTCTTGGTTTTCTTCATTACTTTGTTTTCTTCAGGACACCTGCTGTGTTACCAGGGGTTTTACTGTGTGATAAGATATTTATTTACATTAAATCCCACTTTAGGGAGAGACGTAGTGCAAGTCTGGCTGTCAGTCACTCAGGATGTGCACAAAAGACATGGGGAACACGCCTTTTCTGTCCGGATCTCCTTCGATGTGTCCGATCTGGGAAGAGAAGCAGAAAACAAAGGATGAAATCTCGAAAAGTTGTGAGGACATCCAACTAGCACCGTGGATATTTCTGCCAGAACTCACCCACCACTCCTGATCCTCTTCTCCTGTAACTATGATCACCTCTCCTTCAACGAACGTCAGCTCGTCGTCGTTGTCCGCCTGACAGTCGTAGATTGTCTTCACCCGCCGGGTTTTAGTCTTACCCTGGACACACAAAAAGGAAAGCTAAAATAACTAATGCAAAACATCTTTTAGGGTGTCTTTAAATCAAAATAAGCAGAAACTGGCCACGCCCCTAACTCAACGTTTACACTCACACATGAAAATGACTGCAATCAGATTCACAATTATACAACTTTACATCTTTGAAAAGCAGAAGCAGGGCCTCCTGCACAACCAACAAGAATGCAGGAAGTGATTTCTGGATGGTAAGTCAACAACTAAACACTTTTCTTTTCCAGCAGCCATTGTAGAGTGGTAAAGCCAGCAATAAGCAATCAATCAATTGTATGATAAATTAAAACAAGTTTAATAATTTCCATTTGGATAATTTATTGTTTTTCTCTTTTCTCTCCCCTTTTCTACTAAAAACTGGCTAAAAACGTATTCAGTCTGGTTCCCTCCTCTCAACCAGCCCTTTTTTTAAAATGAGAATTTGGTTTGCAGAGACTAAAGTAATTCTGTTGTTTTGTTTATTTATTTTGGATATTTAGAAATTTCTTCAGTTCAGTTAAATGTTTGTTAGAATTTAAAGTAATGCCATAGCCATTGTACATGACTACTTGAAAATGGGATCAAAACAACATTATCATCGGTTATCTCAATAATTTTTTACTGGACAATTTATCGTCCAGTAAAATTTGCCATCGTGACAAGGAGTAGTTGCTTTTAATAAAATAACATTGTACAATTCTCGTAAATAAATAAAAACAGAAACAATTTTTATCCAAAAGCTAAAAAGTGTTCATACTGTATTGATCTTCCTTGGGAGAGGCACCGGAGTCTCGGCGGTCCCCGGCGGCGTCCCGTTAGTGTCCTCTGCGGTTTGCTGTGATGGAGTTGCTATGTTCGCCACCTGCTGGTTGGGCGACGGCGAGTCTTGCTGCTGCGGCTGAGTTTGAGGCGGAGGGGGCGGCTGCGTTTGCGGCCTCTGCGTCGTTGAATCCCCAGCAGGGGGCCGGGGAGCGGACTCGGATGTCCCCGGTTTGGGATGCAGGTCCGCCAGGTGCGGCTTGGGGGGAAGGTCTTTGAGCTGAGGTTTGGGCGGCAGGTCGCCCAGCTGGGGCTTAGGGGGGAGGTCGGAGAGCTGCGGCTTCGGAGGAAGTTCTCCCGGCTTCGGGGGAAGTTCGGAAACCTGCGGTTTGGGCGGCAGGTCGCCCAGCTGGGATCTGTCAGCCAGGGGCGCCTTGTGTGCTGTTTCGGTTGGCGGCGGAGACTTCTGGAAGACCTCTGGAGGAAGGCTGGGCTTGTCCACAGACGGATGGTGGATGGTGTCGATCTTTCTCAATGCCACTGGAGGGAAAACCACAAAGAAAAACGATAAACTAGGAAAATAATGTCAGGGAATATCCAACATGTTGTTTTTAAAATACAAAATACTGAAATTTAACATGAATATAGAAGTTTAAAATACAAAATACTGGAATTTAACATGAATATAGAAATTTAAAATACAAAATACTGGAATTTAACATGAATATAGAAGGTTTTAAAATACAAAATACTGAAATTTAACGAGTGAGTGAGTGAGTGAGTGAGGGAGGGAGGGAGGGAGGGAGGGAGGAAGGAGGATTTTTCCTGTCTGAACGGGGCGATAAAGGTCGCACCTTTCTGAGGTAGTTTGGGAAGAACCCTTGGACCAAGTGTCGACTTCGTGTTGCTTGAAGTAGTGCTGAAGAAATGTTAAATTTCAGGCAAGATTAAGAAACTCGTCTTGTTTTCACAAGGAAAACCTTTAATGATTAAAAAGAGACAACTGCTTTACCTTTGCTGCTGAGGAATGCCTTCAAACTTGTTGGACACGGGGGACATCTTACTGACCGGCGGAGGGGTGGAGTCGCTTCCTGAAATATTAACATTGGCGACAACAACAAAGAAAATACTGAACACCACATCAGAGCTCGGCCGTAGGAATTAATTAATTTGGTATAAATGTGGAAACAAATCAACATGCTGTGATGGTTAAAGAAAACAATGAGGGGAGGGCGTCTTCTGGCTGAGCTCTCCATGATGAGTATGTCATCTGAACTGCTGCTATTTACTCTGTGGACGGGTGGTGACGTGTGTGTGGGTGTGGGGGTGTGTGTGTGTGTGACAGGATGGAGAAAAACAGTTGGAGATGAATAATTACAAGCCCAACAATATAAAAATAACTTTTTATGGGTTTGAACATAAACAGCTTTTGCTAATTAAATACCTGCAAGTAGCTTACCATGCTAGCAGTAAAGCTGAACTTTACTGCTAGCATAGCAAGTATGTATGTATGTATGTATGTATGTATGTATGTATGTATGTATGTATGTATGTATGTATGTATGTATGTATGTATGGATGGATGGATGGATGGATGGATGGATGGATGGATGGATGGACCAATGGATGGATGGATGGATGGACGGACAGACCAATGGATGGATGGATGGACGGATGGATGGATGGATGGATGGACCAATGAATGGCTGGCTGGATGGATGGATGTATAGATGGACGTATGGATAGATGAACCAGTGGCCCAATGAATGAATGGACTGAACGGATGGATGGATGGATGGATGGATGGATGGATGGATGGATGGATGGATGGATGGATGGATGGATGGATGGATGGATGATGGATGGATGGATGGATGGATGGATTCAGAGAACATCTCATCTACATCTCCATTCTGTATAGAAACTCTTACTTCCCAACAGGAAGAGGCTAATAAACCATCTAACTATGGTTGAAGCTTCACCAAGAGGAAACTCTTTAGAAGTCTGATGGAGAAAATGACTTTGTGTTTCTATTTTTGGTTCCTAATCTCAAACAACAGCTCTTTATTTCCATCTGATATCTGGAGCGGAGACCCCGAGTCGAGCCGGCTAGCTGCTGTTTCTCGTGTGCTTTGCGGTCTCACCCCCGGTTACTGCGCCCCCTTTACTGTGCGGACTGTGAGAGAGCGGGCTGGGTGGGTCGGACAGGGTGCGTTTGTGTCCAGGAGGCGGGGGCGGAGGTCTCTTCTTGGACAAGGTGGAGCTGCCTCCTGGTGTGAGTGTGGAGGGAGGGCCGGATGGGGGAGGAGCTGGAGGAGTGACACATAAGACACATGAGGTGATGAAGTCAACGAATCAAACAAACCTAGGGCTGGACGGTATGGCTGAAAAAAGTATCACGATATAAGCATTTCATATTGGTCAATATTGATAATTACTGGTTAGTTTTTTCTTTTAAATATCTGAAATACTACCAAAATGGTGGCATCACGTTTCTGTCAATAAATCAAGTAATTGCATGATAATTTACATTTGTATTATTTATCGTTTTTCTCTTCCTTCTTTTTCTTTATTCATTCTTTCTTTCTTTCATTCTTTCTTTGTTTCTTTCTTTCTACCAAAAACTGGACAATAAAAGTCTTCAGCCAGGCGCATTGGTCTAAACTAATCCTTTTTTGAAGGACAATTTGTTTATAGATAATTCATATTTGATATTATTTGTTGTTTATGTTGTTTTATTTGTTTATTCTGTATATTTAAAATGTCTTTCAGTTCCAGTATTAAATGTTCATTAGAATTTAATGTTTAATGATCTTTGAGATTATTTTGCCATTATGGCGGACACAAACGTATACATTTCACACCAGAATTCAGGCTCTTATTGTGAAGGGGAGAGAGAGAAGACCAATGGTTGTCATTTATTTTTCTGTTGGAAGACATTGGGAATAAGGCGAGACTCAAAATACCTTTTCATCTTTTCTTCCTCAACATAAGCATTATATTTCTTGAAAATGCTCTCAAAAATTCAATATTATTATTTATCGTAATAACTTCTGGGACAATTTATCGTCCAGCATAATTTGTTATTGTGACGACAGGCATTACTTTCTGGTTTTATTCACAGTTTTCAATTCATGCCGTTATTGTTAAGCTTATTTTTAAGGAGTCATAAGGCTACTGCTGCTGCGCAAGTTACTCAACAAGTTATTGCTTGGTAACCAAAGAGTGAGTGAGTTAGTTGATTCCTTGTTTAGCTAGCTATAAGAAGTTCATTGAATACTCTCTATATTGAATATCCTATCCGATGTATTAATTACTGACATTGATCATATGTCTATTGCAATATATATTGTTATTGATTTATTGTCCAGCCCTAAACAAACCCAACAAAAATAATCCCCAAAGCGGAGATGGAGGAGTCAGAACAAAACAGCAAAATTGTCTGGATACAAATATAAGCCACTGGTGAAAGGATGGATTCGGGATGCTTATTGGGGTTTTCTTCCTGAATTATGTCTAATGGGACTCTCTAGTTTACTAATGTAGAGTAAAGTAGGATGAAAGCAGCCAGTAGAGAGCTCAGCCAGAGAGCAATCAGCTGTGGTTAAAGGTTTACAGCTCAGCAACGGCAGGGCATCACTGAAGAAAGATTAAAAAAATAACATAGGCAAGCAGTAATAGCGAGCCTACATGGTTCAACCACCAAACTGCAGATCTGAGCTGTAAAGAAGGAAACAAACCAAAGGGGTAAAAAGGAGGGAAGAACGTAAACCAAGATATTCACTGATGTATGGTCGGGTGCCAGCCAGAGTGGCGTAGTGCGAATGAGAGCCAAGGAATGCCAAGTGTGGAGCTGAAAGAATAGAGAAACAAAAAAAGAGAAAGAAAAACAGAGCGAAGATGAGGAGTGTGGGAGAGAATCTCTGAGCGAGTCGGCCTTTATGAAGAGCTGCTCCCACACACACGCTGGAAAATAAGATGAAACCTTATCAGTGACAAGCGAAGCAAAAAGAGCGGAGAAAATGGCGAACAAGCTGAAGAGTTAGAGGGGTTAATCTGTGGATGTTGCTTACTGTCTCAAAGATCGACTTTAACTATCTAACATGACCCTACAACAACAAACTGCAGCTATTCATTAAAATCAGCTTCAGAGAACAAAGAAACAACTGAACCTTTGAACTGTTACGCAAACATTTCCACATACTGTCAACCACAAACTTTAACTCATTTCATTGGAATATTATATTACAGAGGAACTTCTAAACAGACTTTGGAGGAGCTGCAGAAATCCACAGTTTGGATACGAAACCTACCAAATCCAACTTTTTCACAGCGATCTCAAAGGATCCACTCTGATATTTTCGCCCCCCAAAAAATCCAATCTGTGCCACAAAGGTACTGTATGTATCTAATTGCTTTCAAAGCATCTGAACTCTGGACGGCGGATAAAACTCAACATTTATGTCATTGATGAGTCGTGTGTCATAATTCTGCACCAGAAGAAGACAGACGGGGTAAATCAGGACATAAACAATGGCTGAAAATCATGCTTATAAAATTATGATTAAAGTTTAAATCACAATCAGACCACTCCGACTTCACATCCAAACAGATTTCGCTACAGACTGAGATTCAATGGGATGGCTTAGAGCCAATAATCCATGTGCTACATTGGCCTAGTCAAATTCCAGAATAAAATCCAATTAAAATTTTGTGACAATCTGTCTGAGTTTGAGCTAGAAGGGGCAAAAGCCTTTAAATATGATTCTACAGAAAAGACTCAAGGGGCTGAATGAAAATCTCTGACAATTTTTAAAAAGTCATATTCGCAATTATAGCCTACTCATAGGTTGGCAGTGGTAAATTATAACAAAAAAAATTAAAATCATAAAAATGTGAAGTTTGTGACTGCAATGTGACAAAATGTGGAAAAGTTCAATTGGTGTGAGTTTCTTTTTCAAGCCTACAAACCAATAGAGTTCATTTCCTTTCCCAATAAACAGCAGAAACAGGCACAGAGTTGTAAATAAATGGACAGAAATGTCTTTAGTTAGAGACTAATTTACGTGACAAAGAGGTCAGTTGACGGCTGGGACGTCCACCATGAGACAGCCAACCCTCTGATTAGATTTCAGGCCAACATGAGCAGCACAGTTCAGCTCTTTATTAGATTTGAACAAATTCACACTTCAACATGCTGAGCCGAGTTCAACTCCAGATGTTTTGGGAACACAAGAAAAACTATATTCTTTTTTTGAGATTACATTACTGGTTTTAACAATTACAAACACTGGTATTTTTTTATGACTTCACAGATATAATATTTGTTCTTTTCCTTCCAACTTAGCCTAAGCATCAGATCATAAAATCTCACCCTGACATTTTTCTGAAAGCTAAAAAGTTAATATTTCTTCTGTGATTGGAAATAACTGAGGTTCTATTTGGTTTAAATTCAAGTTAATAACTCAGACATTTATTCTGTCAACAATGGCTACAGATGCAAAAAGAAATCAGCTTAAAAACTTTCAGCCTTATTAGTCCTCATCAGTGACTTCCTGGTCTGAAACTCAATAATACTTTCTGATTAGTGAACAAACCACATGCTAACGCTACCGGCTCAAGCTAACAGCTAAACTCTTTACTGTGGAAGTTGTTACTGAGTGAAAAATACACAATGTTAGTTGTTTTAAGTACATGCGGGAAGTTTTAAATGAAGTCGAGAGAGGAGAAGATAACAGGAAGGCCACGCAGAGTAAAGCAAAGGTAGTAATGCTAACTGCACTAACTGTGCTAATTGTAATATACAGTTAAAACCAGATGTTTACGTACACTGAATAAAAAGACAGTGTACGAAGTGAGATATTGGTTGGTATAAGTAGGAGTCAGCAAAAATAAACACAAAGTGTTGCTGTAAATAAAAAAGAAACTGGTGTGAAAAAGAAAACTTCAAAAAGAAACAGAAGAGCTATAATGAAATTCTTGACAACTGTATTAACTGCAGCTTAAAGCTTAAAGGTCTGTTTTGCTCTGCAGCTGACACTGGAATAACAACAGATTAAACGGCTTATGCAGCATTTTGTGATGTTTTTGACACCTATGATGTTGTGACAGAGGGAGGAGTGTTATTTTTAATTGCACTACTGCAGAGACAGCACAACAACCATAATTGGACAAGGTGTGTTTCTAGTGTCCCTTTCTTTAACACAATCATCACCTGCCTTCTTCCGAGGCTGTGTTTTCCTCCAAATTTACTTTATAAGTAATCCTAATGACACCTGATTTCCGCCCTCTGATCTGTGTGCTGACAAACTGCATACCACTTCAGGGTGTGTGTGCGTGTGTGACTGAGCAAAGTGGAAACTTCCCACTAACCTGCTGCTAATTCTCTCCTGATAATGAATTCATATATGTATATATGGGACTACAGATGGAAATTAGCAATTATGCTATAATCTGGCTCATTTACAGTCTGTACAGAAGTATTGACTGTTCATTAATGTGCACTGTCCCCTAATCAAATGTGCAATATATGTTCAGATTCTCTCTTTTTGGTGAAGTTACTAGTGCAAATGCCTTAGTAGAATTGAAATAAGACAAAAGTAACTTGCAAGTAAATTTATAGGATATAGCAGCTTGGTTTTAGTCAATAATTCCTTATTATTGATGAAAAAGTTCTAGTTTCACTCCCTCGATTAATTCACAAGCGAAACTAGAATTTTTTCATCAATATTAAGGAATTATTTCTTAAAACAAGCTCCTATATCTTGCCAAAACAGTTACTTGTCGATTTAGTCTTATTTCAGTTGTGCTAAGATATTTGGACTATATACTTGACCAAAAACACTTGGTAAGATTTTGAGTTTTTGCATTGCACAGCCTTTTATGCCTCCTTGGATTAGAAGCTCACATTTGCATTGATATCTGCAGAATCCTGAATTTGAATTTCAAAAAGCAGATAAACTCTGAAACCAGGCTGGAATAACAGCGGACGCTCTCAGAGCAGGCATGTCTGACCTTTGCCCTGGTTCCTAGGCGGCAGCGGCGGCCCGTCAGCCACGGGAGAGGAGCTGAGGTCAGTGGAGGCGCTGTACATCTGGTTGGTGAAGGCGCTGTAGGAGAGCCGCTGCTGCTTGTCCCTCTGGCTGATGAAGCCGGGCAAGGAGAGCTTGTCGTGGGGCGACAGGCTGGAGGAGTGGCAGAAGCTCTGCGGCCTGGGAGAGCGGTCCTTCTTGATGGGACTGGGCTGGAGAGGAATGCGGACAAAGACACCGATCAGTCTCAAAATGACTTCCTGTAAAACTTCCTGAACATAAAAACCTGGAAAACTGAGGCATCAGGAGCTAGAAAATAAAATACATCTTCTCTGTCAGTTGTCCCCTGAACAAGTTTACTGCTTAAAAAAGAAAACAAAGAGATAATTTCTGGCATTTTAATTGGTTTGAGTGTGGCTTGTCCAGAACACCATTCCTGCAAGAACCACAACTGTGTTGATATTTATATCTAACGCTTACAAACTTAGGCAGTGTGATTAATCTGATTAAATTTTTTAATCAATTCACAGCATTAAATTAAATGCAATTTGTTTCAAAATTGTATGTCGGCACAACAATAGCCTTTCGAACGCCACATCAGATTGTTTTTGAAACAAAACTTAACTCCCGGTGGGGAAACGATGGTCAGCTTTTTTGACCATCGCTGTTCTTTGCACATGCTGCTCGTGCGTCAGATTCATGGGTGTACCAAAAACACAACACAAAGGTTCCTGCTCAGGACTTTATTTTTTATTTACTTTTTCAAAAAAAAAATTTTGTATTTAGAAGGACTTTATCCATTTAAGGTCGTACATGAGTAAGGAAGCAGAAAGTCCAAGTGATTTTATCCAAACAGCATTTCTGGTACTTTCTTTTACAAGCCGTTACTCATTTAACTTGGGAACAATTAAAACAAACAGAATTGAACAAAAATGGGGAGCACCACCTCAAACAATAAATAAAAACAAAAACTGTTCCGGACTTTTTATATGTAAAAAAGAAAAACGCGAATACCGGTAATTCCGTGAAGATTTCTAATACATTAAAATCTATTTAATTAGTTAATATAAATTAAGACAGCAAAGGCCTGGCCTTGATTTTTATGCCTCTATTTTTAAATTTTGTTTCTTAAAACCAGAAGATGTGGAGACATAAAGACCGTGTCATCACCTTGTCGTCCAGGTCGTCGTCGCTCTCATCCATCTCCTCCAGTCTGAGGCTCCACTCATATTCCACATGGATGTGAGGGTTGAACTTCCCCTCTGCAGCCTGGACGAGCTGAATCAGAGAAAAAAAGCACAAAAACACTCAAATCAACATCTAAAATTATGCTTCATGAAAAACCCTACCTTTCATGTCTTCTGTGAATAAAAACACAAAAGGCTGTGGCCAACAGGAATGTCATGAGTTAGATTTGCAAAAGTATTTACACACCTTTACCTTCTTTATAACACTGAATTTAGTGGCATTATTGTGAAAAACCAACAACGTAAAGCATAACTAAGAAGACTTCAAGTGTCTTGGTCATTTTAAATTTGACTCACTCTTATTGTTTGTTTATATTTCTGTCTGGCAAAAGACAATGAGGAAACCACTTTCCTTTAGAACCAGTTAGAGTTTGGTGAGCTGAGCTGCAACAAGTGGAAACAAGCAAACAAAAATTGTTTTAAACATTTTATTTTTAAACTAAAAATATGTATCCAGCTCCAGAACTTCCTGTTTCTGCGATTACAGCTGCAAATCTTTTACCATATGTGTTAATCTACATATTGACAATGTTAAAGTAAAGTACTTTCACCACTATGTTTTAGGATGAAAGTATCTACACCACAGGCCATATTTGTAGGTTGCAGAACTAATATTAGTGATGTTAAAATAAAGGGGGCTCAATACAAATGCATGCCACACTTTTCAGCTGTATATTTGTGACTCAATCAATCAAATTTATTTGTATTGAATATTTCAGAAACAAGGCAGTTCAAAGTTCTTCATATCATAAAAACACAAAAATCAACAACAAGTGCCATCATTGCACATCAGAATGTTGATTAGTGTTGTGAATAATATTTTTTTTTTTGTCCAATTCACAATCAAGCACTACTTTGTGTTGGTAAAACACAAAATACATTGAAGTTTGCTGTACCTAGGCAAAATAAGGGGGTGTGAATACTTTTGTGTGTTTAAAAAAATAAATATAAAATGTATTTTAAATTGTACATACAGTGGATTCAAAACAGTCTGCTCATATTTGCATTAATAACAAGCATATTAATTTCTTCCACTCTGTTGTCCCAGTTGCCTGAGGCTCAACACAGACTCAACACTGCCATCTAGTGTTCTAGCTAAACACCTCCATTTCTCCTCAGTATCTATCCTATTTGGTTTGTATTAATCTCCAAAAATCTCTAATTTAACCAAACTGATGTTTATGTTTTTAGTGTATTTTTATGGCTTTAACCGGAGGGTTTATTTTTGTATTTTCTCCTCCGACATCCATCGTTTCCAGCTGCACTTACTGCCTCCTCGCACTGAGTGTTCCTCAGTCGCCTGGCAACATCCAGGGCCGTCTCTCCGTTCTGATTGGCTGAGGAAGGGGAAAGAGGCAGAAAAAAAAAAGAAGAAAATGATTAACACTTTGAGGCTGATGCGCGCGCACAGACGGCAGAGGATGAGCGTGACTCACCGATGTCGGTGGCCGGCTTGCCTCTCAAGAGCAACTTGAGGCACTCGGGCTTTTCGTACATGCAGCAGTAATGCAGGGCGGTGTTCCCCCACTCGGTCTGCTTATCCAGGTTACCACTGCAGGAAAAACACTCTGATTCCTCACTTTTTGTATCTGTCTGACATGAAATTATGCAACATTTTAAGAAATAACATTTAATACGTGAGGTTATTATTTAAAGCTTTAACTCTGTGGTGGATAAGCAATTGGAAAAAGGGAATAAATTAAAGCAGAGAGCAAGAGCTTGACCCATTTCTTTTTGCCTTGTGGGAATCTGAGCAGAGCAGCACTAAGCCTACCTCTGCTCTTCAGCTTCATATAAAAAAAGAGACCAATACAATTTGTTTCTGCAGACAAGTTTTCCTTCTCTTGCAGATATAGAGTTAATCCACACATGTATGGATTAATTCTTCGCTACCTGTTCTGCACAAGGAAGTCCACCAGATGCAGTGAGGTCTGGTCGGCGGTCCGGAC
The DNA here is from genome assembly GCA_903066825.1 of Alfaro cultratus. Taxonomy (NCBI): domain Eukaryota; kingdom Metazoa; phylum Chordata; class Actinopteri; order Cyprinodontiformes; family Poeciliidae; genus Alfaro; species Alfaro cultratus. The sequence goes on along the minus strand of CAEFZX010011575.1, from coordinate 294,832 downwards.
AGCGTAGTGCAGAGCTGTCTCTCCAGCTTCCTGCAGGGGGCCATCAAACACAGCAGAGCCACACTGAGGCAACATCCATTCTGTATTCTGTGGTGTGTGTGTGTGTGTGTATGTGTGTGAGAGGTTGTTTGAGGATTTAAACAAACTGCAGTAAACAAAATGGCTCCTAAAAATAGCAATTCTGCATTGTTAAAGCTGTGCTTTTGCAAAATTTTGCCTCTAAAAAGGTTTTAAATTCACAAACAGGGATGGAAATATGAGAAAACTATTAGTACATCCACCTTTGAAAAGGTCAAAGCATGGACTAGCCTTTTTATGCCGTGTAAAGCCGGGTTTTGGATGTCACTTTGCAGCAATCGGAGTTACTGACAGCAGCAGATCAGATAGTGGTGACTCAGACTTCACAGTGCAGACGACAGCAGCAGGAGCAGCAGCAGCAGCAGCTCCCTTCGTCACCAAATCATATCCTCTCTCATCCTTGTTACTCTCCTGCACCGTCGCACACCTAATTTTTTAATCAGAGGAACTACCGTGTTGGTGTTGTAAAACCCTGACCCATTTACGTCGGATTAACTCTGATCATGCGTGCCATCTCCACCGCCAGTTATTTAACTTTCATTAAACGCCTGAAGAGACGCCGCAAACAGAGAGCAAACTGCAGGAAACGGGCAGTGCAGCAAAATAAATAAAAGAAGAAAAAAACAGACACAAGAACCCATGAGTCGCCATTTAAGGGAATAAGGAATCGACACAGATTTTGCAGATCTAAGTGGCAGTGGTTTGCTGGCTAGAAGCACCTGCTGTGGTAAAGTCTGTCAGATGACTCAGACTTTTTCCAGTCGCTTACACCCATTTCTTTCCTGAAGTTGGTAAAAATATCTTATTTTTGGGTTTTTCAAGTCACTTAATGATGAAACCCTCTGCGATCTGTGGACTGCTGGGAGTTTTAAATGGATATTTTACTGCATATTTCTGTGCCTGAGTATTTAATTTATTTTTTGCATTCATTGGTAGATTAATGAATCCAAAACATGGAGTTGATGATTTTAATGTGTGGCTCTGTAGGCAGTTTTTTCTTGTATTTGAGTGAATCACAACCAGCCAGGCAGCAGAACAGAACCTCAGCATAATGCCGCCACCACCATGCCTAACATCTGGTGCGGCATTCTTAACATTTGGAAGTCTGATGTTGATTCCTACAAATACATTTACCTTTACTGTGGACAAATAGCTTTTTAAAACTTATTTATTCCTTTATTTAAAGTTACACAGAAGAAAAACATGCCTATTATACCCTTTAGAAGGTAAAAAAGTAACAAATGAAAACAAATTAAAGCATTTTTACGATTTACAATAAGCTTATCTTGGTTCTATAGATATAGATATGAATGTTTAAGACGCTTTCTTTGGTATTTTTGGATGACTCTAGCTAAATACAACACTGGTTTATCGCTTTAGTCTACTCAAACATTTAATGATTGAATAATTCATAAGCCTGGATCAGCTGGCTTAAACTAACATTTCTCTATAAAGGATAATAAAAAGTTTATGTCAATTGTCATTTTAAATTAAATGTGTTAATTTCCAGAGCACGCCTTTCAGCTTGATCTAGGATTTAAGAAAGCAAAATGGAACGAAAAATCAAAACATGGTTGTGCAGACACATTTGGCTTCATGTACCAACAGAACTCTCCGGACACGCTCAGCGGTGGCGCAGCAGTCCCACTCACCGGTCCTGCCTCTGGCAGCGGCTCCATCAGCTCCACCCCCTCGGCGTAGACCTGAATGAGAGCCAGCAGGTCCCGGGTCTGGGTGGCCTCAAACAACTCGATCATCTTGGCCGACGCCGATGTGCAAGTCTTCTTTGCGTACTTGTGGTCCACATACTTGGCGTTTATGAACTCCTTCCTCACCGTCCTGAGGACAAAGTCGAGTTTCTCAAGAAGGTTTTCTGTGAAGGAGACGCCCGGTTGGGAGAAGTACTTACATGTCACTTGAGGGGTTGGGCTTTGGAGAAGGGGAGGGGAGGTTGGCCTCCATGATTTCATTGAAACTACTGTTTCCTACATTCTTGGCCAACTGAGAGAAAGACAGAAACATGCAGTCAGATCTGGTTATTACAATTCACAAGCTGTGATTAATATGGACAGATGGATGGATGGAGAACAGTAACCCTACCCTCTATTAGTAAAAAGCAGCATGACCCATAGTCGAACATAAATCAATAATCAGTGATTAGTGAGCCTCACCAACAGTTCTGAGGTCCCCAGCTTGTCCAGCTCCATGGACTGGATGCGGGAGATGTGGACGCCCATCTCACGGTGGATCCCAGAGCATTCGATGCAGGTCAGGATCCCCAGGTTGGTGGACAGCCACTTCGGCTCTGCAATGACGGGAACCGGAGTTTAATACGTACGTCAGACCAGTGAGAACAATTTACTGCAGAATATGAAATGAGTTGCCAGAAAATAATGAGAAATCCAAACCTAACACTTCAACTTCAAACTGAGGCCTTCAGTGTCTGACTAAAATAACAGCAGGAGTTCCAAGTTGATTTGACAGCTTGATTAATACACACACTTCACCTTTTACGATATTTATGTTACGCAACAATTCAACGGAGTAATGGTTCCTAAATCTGAATACTAACACAGCAAACAGAAATCTAACATGATCACCAGGAAACTTGATTGCCAACATCACAATCATGTCAAAAAAAAAAGAAAAAGAGGTGTTAATTTTTTATTCCCCTTTGGCCAGTTTCTAAACGGATGAAAAACTAGTTATGAAAAAATAACAAAAATATTTCCACAGTCACAAACATTTAAAAAATTAAATGTATGGATGGATTAAAGATCAATGAAAACATGGATGGATGGATGGATGGATGGATGGATGGATGGACGGACGGACGGACGGACGGACGGACGGACGGACGGACGGACGGACGGACGGACGGACGGACGGACGGACGGATGGACGGATGAATGGATCTTGTTTATGCTAGCTGTTCATTTTGTTATAACTGAGATAAAAACCGATTTAGAAATGGATGAAGCAACGTTTCATTGATCTCTGCTGTCACCAGATGTTTGTTCAACTGGTAACTAAGCAACATTTAAACATTCAACCAGAGACATTTGGTCTCACAAATGAAAAAAACCCCCAGCTCAAACATCCGTGAACCACTAACCAATCAGTATCACTATCACTATCACGCAATCATCTCCCAACTTTGTGATGCAGTGAAAACAGTAGAAAAAGCTCAAAAACAAACGAGTCGACCAGATAAACACAACAACCAAATGCTAGCCAGTGACAGGCCACAGAGTGCATGTTGAGCATGATGAGTGAATAACTGCAGGGTGACCTCTGACGCTGCAAATCACACACAGGAAGAAGAGCAGGATCTCAGCTTCAATGACAACCTCTTTCTTCTCTAGCCAAGGTAGAGCGATGCTGAGAAGAAAAGCAACACTAGCGGTTGACTCTCATTAAGAAAATGAGACATATGAAACACATTTATAGCCAAATCTGGGCGTATCAATGGATGCAACAACAAGAACACAGACGCGACAAATTGCCTCCCCTCCCCTCAGATTGCAGGGGTCAGCGGAGCGTGTGTGACTTATGTAACAAAATGATGTAATGTTGTTGTTTCTCAAGCCTTGAAATATTTTTTTTTTATCCTTCAGAACTTAAAATCCTGCCTTTGGTTAGTCAGAAAGCTGCTGATGGTGTGTGAGGATCTATGTATGCAAACATGCGATGTGTGTGTTCACTGTCAGAAGACTGAATGTCTGCAGGCCTCCAGAGTGCTGACTCTTTGCTTCATGCTATGAGCTTTAGCATTTACACTCTGGTTTATTCAGGACCAGATACATTTACTTGAGTAACTTTTATTTTTTTAAAATTTACTTTCTACTTTTACTTGAGTAATTTTATTTTGAAATATCTGTACTCTTACTTGAGTAATATTTGGGATTTTCTACCCACTGAATGAAAAAACATGTTTTAACCAAAAAAATCACCAGACAGAAAGACTCCCACAGTTTTAATGAGGGGTTTTTTATTTAAAAAACTGATTTGGGGAAAATTAAAAAAAAATCAGATTTAGTTATTTTTTGTCATTTTGTTCCTTAATACACCAAAAAGTCCACTTAACTTTATATTTTAGTCCATATATAATGTAAATTTTAAACATTAAATGATGCAATAATTTGATCAGTAAAATTTCTGGATTTTCTCCCCCTATTGAATGATAGCAAAAGTTCACCAGATACAGAAACACACCTGCTGTTTTTGTTCAAGCTTTATAAGTTTTTAATAAAAGAAACTGATTTAGGAAAATTTTCTGTTGCCTGAATTTGTAATTATTTTGTTACTTATATGAATTTTTGTCATATTTGTCCTATATTTTGGTCCATCTGATGATGTAATTTTAAAATATTAAATGACTGATAATTTCATTAGTTACTGAAGACTAGAGTTGACTTTTTACCAAATACTTTTTTACTCTTACTTCTTAATATATTGAAGTAGTGCAACTCTTACTTGAATATAATATTTAGGTACTCTGTTCAGGACTGCAGGAGATCTGCAGCCAGACAGAGCGAACTGTGACTCAGCAAAAGTGGCTTGTGGGTTTAAATAAAACATTTCCAGCTTAGAGGAGGAACCAGAGGAGGAAGCTAGCTCCTCTTCTCAGGACAAGGTGAGGCTTGACTCAGCACTGTGTCTCTGTGGACAGCAGCAGCACAGACCTGCAGCTCCGCAGTCGCAGCAGATCTCGTTGCCTGGCATGCGTAGCACGTCTTCTATGATGGCTTTAGTCAAGTCCTCTAATCCGTCCTCCCCTCCGCTGCTCTGCTCACCTCGGAAAGCCATGTTTAAAGCCTCCTCCTTGCTGTTGGTTAGCACGGAGATCCATCTGCACAATGGGACAGAATTATTGTGCTGAAAATAAAAGTTAGAACACAAACAGAAACAAATTGCATAATTTTTTATTTTGCCATCATCTGACAAACATGGCATGTTGGAAACTATGAACAGTCCTTCATGGCTTCTATTCAGCCAGATACTCAGATCTGCGGAGTGCATGACTTCACAAATTTTCAGATAAACAGTAATATTGATGTTTTGACACCATTTTCAAGGAATGTAATGGTAATGACATAATAATGCAATCAATAACTAGAAAGTGAGCATTTCCTATGAAAATTAAAGTGTGAATGCTGAATGCTCAATGCTGAATGCTTTTGGTGAAAATGGCAAAAGCATTTGAAGCCAACTGCTGAAGACCTGCAGAAAGGCAAGAAATATTCCATGCAGTGTGAAAAACCCACGTAAAAGCCAAAATTAGCTAAAAAGCTAAAACTAGCTAAAATACTAATGATAGCATCCAAGATAACACTAGTAAGCTGGGTTACAGTAATATATTCAATGTAAAAAAAATAATAATAATGTAAAACCTAAAATTTGAAAAAGACAGAAACATTCCCCTATTTCTTCTGATAAAAACAGTGGGTGAATGAAATCCATATGTTTTATGGTTCCTGAGATATCAACATTGGTTTGGAGGCATCGTTTAGCACAGTGACTACAAAAAACATGCCACATGTGTCACGAAAAAAGGAACGCCAAAAGCACAAATTATTCCCAGGTGTTAAACAGCATAAAAACTGTTAAACTGCCCAACTTCAAAATGGCCACTGCTTTGTTTCCTCCATGACAGCCCTGAAACTGGATGATTGATTGTCATTAATAGGCAGGACCTAAAACATCCACTGCGAAACACAATGGATATTTTATATTGTAATTCACAATTCTGCCACAGGATGGAGCAGGCATTATCTATCAGCAGGTAATTGACTGTTTTAATTGGATCAGGAATCATAATCTGTTATATTTCATTTGTATAAACTGTCCCAAATACAGGAAAATATGTAGCAACATTAAGCCTTTAGAAAATGTTATTTTTATTCATCAAAATATTTCACTATTAAGAGAAATAAACTGATATGCAAAAGCGAGACGTATTGGTACGAAGTAAAAGTGGGCAGAAATGTCATTGTAATCCTTTAGGAGCATTTTCATGCTTGACTGCGTGATAAATCTGAGTAGTTTGTTTTAAAGAAATGGTCATCAACAGAACAGAAAATAAGTGGAAGCATAATCTTTGAAAAAGCTCATTTAGAGACAGGCTGTTGCATCCTGGGTGCAAAAAGGAGTATGATCACAGATCCTTCCTCCTATCAGCTCTAAGACTTTAAAACCATCACCACTCCCAACAAACTCAATGAGTTTTTACAACTCTGCTGTTAATTGCACATCTCTATTTGCACAGTTTCTCACTTCTTCTTGCTTTTTTAAAGCATTTTCCTTTCTAAATGAACCTACTCAGGTCCACATTTAGTCAGAGTATGCATTTATTTTCTTATGTTATGAATTTCCCTGCTGCGGGACAATAAACGGTATTTCTATCCTATTCTCACTCCTTTTGCAGTGAGACTAAAAGGAAAGTCTCACTGCAAACAAATGAAATACACTTTCATAACCTACTCCAAAGTCCCTTTGTTTGGACAACGTAAAGAAAATTGGAGAAAAACTAACATTTTCCCAACAATAAAGAAGAGCAGAGCTATTTCAACTCTTAACTTCTGAATATGATTTTCTTGCCTTCGGTTTATTTCTGCTAGAGGTTTGTTTTCTCTGAGAACAAGGTCAACTGACTCAAAAAGAAACACCCACGCAGGACCGTGGTCACTACCCATCACTCAGACAGGAAGCACTGTAGCTCCCTTTCAAACATGCCCTGTGCACTGCGCTAACCCTTCATCGCTCACCGCACATGTATATACACAAAGCTTAATGAGATTGACATTTGGACTCCATTTGTTATGCCTTTAAAGCTGTAAAGAGCCCCCACAGAATGGGCAAAAACTGATCTGTTAGATTATATGTATATGTGTGAAGAAATAAAGCTATTTTAAGCAACAGAATTAAAATGTGAAGTTTAATGTGCTTCTAATCAGCCAGGGTGGGTGCACAAGCAGTGGGATAGTGGATATTCCTAAGGGAATCAGAGTAACATCCAGACGCTTCATTTGGAGTTTATGACAGGAAACAGCGGAAGAGTATGTGCATCAAAAAGGATGAACACAGTTTTACGTGATCAGAAAAAAAAAAAAAAAAGAGTATCCCAGAAGAAAAACAGGTAGCACTTTATTTAAAGGCATATGCATAAGACTGACATAACATGTTATGAACATGAAGGACTCTTCTTGAATGTTTATAACTGTTGTCATGAAGTGTCATTCGTTAAATAATGACACTTTTAATGCAAAGTTGACACTATTAATGGACTTTTAATGCAAATTTTAACAGAACTTTGCATTAAAAGGGTCATTATTGACCAAATAATGCAAAGTTTACACTTTTAATGGGCTTTTAGTGCATTAAAAGTCCATTAATGCACTAAATTAATGGACTAGGATGACATGATGACAGCATCATGTCATCCGATGATGTTCACAGGTATCGCAGATGTGCAAAAGTGTCACAGGGGTATATCAAGAGTGTAAAAAGTTATTGTTTCAAAACTGTTAAGATATCTAAAGTTATTTTAATGAGATTCAACAGAAAGTGCTGGAGTGAAAGAAGCATACTGTACCACAGTGCTGCCCCTCCCCCATCTGTTTCTGACCAATTTGCTGACTTTCAGTCAAATTGAACGGAGATTTCTACACCTTTTTCTCACATAAGAGTAATGTACATTCTGCGGTTTATTTATGTTTGCAGAATGTTTTTAAAGCTCCTTACTGTAGTGTGACTTCTTGTGAAGATTAGCCAACTATAACTAGCTTATTCAAGAAGCAGAATGGAAAATACTAAAAATATTCTGTAGAAAAATCCTTTTAAAATCACAACAGAATAAAGTAGCAAAGTAAAATTAAAGATAATAATTTATGAAATAGCTTTATTAAACTGTTAACTTACAAATACTCTGGAGAAATAAAGATATTCATGTGTGAAGACCTTCACTGTTTGTAAAATGTCTTAATGTGGAAACTAAAGCAACACTAGCTGCTGCATTCAATGTGTTTTATAGTCAGTCGACGGTTTTAAACCATCAAGAATCTGGCAGAGCTATTGATAATATCCTATTTATGCAACATTGTAGCTAATATTCCTCTAACTTTAAATATGAAAACTGTTTCCAGATGCATCAGAACTTTTGCTATTGCTACTTGCTAAAACAACCACCTCTTCTTTTACTATATCTTCTTAAACAGTTCTGCCGTTGCCATATTCTAACTTACAATGTAACAAAACTGTTGAGCATTTTATCTGGTTTATGTAATGAAACTAAAAACACCCTTGGTTAGTTGCATGTGGTGTGCCTGTGCCTGTGACTACGTCTTATTTGCATTTGCCATCTATTCGGCGCTATGAATTATTTTGAGACTGCATCAGTAATTCAAAGTAAAATTTAGAACTGAAAATGCGGATGAAATCCTTGTCATATTAATTTTGTTTAACAAATAAAATGGTTCTTGTGTAAGAAAAAACTTTGTATTTAACAATTAAATAGTTATTTTAAATTGAAACTGTATGAAAAGTTGGTCAAAAACCTAGATTACCAGGTGGGATTATTATTATTATTATTTTAAATACTCACATGACAAACTCTTGTTCGTCTTCAGCTTGGAAGTGATATGTCCGGTTATCTGCAGAGACCACAGACCAGGATGTCAAGTATGTAAACCCAATGTTTTGCATTTCATAACACAATGAGCAGCAGTCACAAGTTAAACTGTTTAGAAATGTCATAAACTCAGAGAGAAAACGGTTTGCACACATTCATTTTCCTCCCCAAGGGATTTTTCAAGCATTTTCAATAAAACAGAAAGATAATAAATAATGTTCTTGAACAGCTGATGAATATTCAAGATGTCTGTTTTCAGTAAAAAAAAATAAAAACACCCAAAGTGCTTGTTTTATAGTCTATCAATGAAAAAGTTAAAATTTACAGTTCAAAAGCATGCAGCTTGTCTCAAACTATAATTTGAATCCTAAAACTAATAATATCTGGGTTAATAATAAACATAAGTTTCTATTAACCATTTGTGTTACTGTTTAACAAAGGAAGTCTTTAGTTTTTTTATTACTTTACAATTAAATATTTAGCATTTGAAAGAACGGAAGCGTGAAGAAATTTATTTCACAATGAAAACATTAAATCACCTATTTCTTTCTTGAAAAAGCAATCCCAGTTAAAAAATTTTAAACAAATATTTATCCGGAATTTAAAATAAATTACATTTTTGTTTAAAAAAAATTACAATTTATGCAAGAACTCTGCACATTTCTAAACGGTTCAGGTAAGCAGAAAAATTTATGAATTTTGCTGCGTTACTGTTTGACAAAGGACTTTTTTGTTTTTTATTTTAATCATTTTATGATTAAATATTTATAATTTCAAAGAGCACTGAAGCATGAAGAATTTTCTTCATTAATAACAATGAAATCAATAAATCAGATGGTCATTTCTTTATAAAGCAATGCCAGTTAAATTTTTCAAACTAATATTTATCCAGAACTTAAATACTTTTTTTCCTTTCTGTATGCAAGAACTTTGCACATTTCTAAACAGTTCAGGTAAGCAGAAAAATTTAAGATTTTTTAAAACTTACGAGAAATTAGATCGAAGCATTTCCTGTCCTCAGAGCTCGGCTTCACCTGGCAGGTGAGCAGGTTGAGTTTGACAGGCTGCCTGTTGGACTGAAGGTATAAAGAGAGTGAGGTTTATCCAATGGACTGAACACATTATAAGTTAATATTTTATAAGTTTTGTTTTTCCAGCTCTTCTTGTTCAAGTGACTGCAATGATCCAACATGTAAAAATGAGAAATACTGGTGCAGATTGCACCTGAAAAACACCATAAACTGTATTACAATAAAGAGAATTGCTTGTTTTCTCCAAACAAAAAAACAATATAAAAGATGAAACCTTTTATCTAAATTATTTGCATATTTGTTGCAAACATGTTTAAACTCCTCTTGAAGGCTTTTTAGGACTATCTTTGCAATTTTAGCTTCGAATTATTTATAAAACTGAAGCCTGGGTCCCCAATTAAGGACCTGGACTCGACTATTCAGTAATAACACACCTAGTTGGCACAAGCGCAGCGATCATCGTGTCCTGCCAACGTCCGGGCAGAGGACAGACCGGGGCACGTGCTAATGAAATGCTAACAGGCTGAGATAAGCCTTGCAGCCAAGCTGGCCTGCTGTCAACTGAAGTCACCAAGAGTTCAGATGAAGAAGAGCAAATAGAGACTGTTAAACTGCTGTCACATTAAGACAAATGATAAGTTTAACATGTTAACCACAAGTGGGCTTTGGGAAATGTATACATCTAGTCAAACTGTGCAACAGACCAACATATAACAAGTTTTTAAAGATTCTTTTTAGGTAATTTCTTCTTTTGGACATGTAGAACAAATAGAGAGGTGCGAGACAACAGCTGTAGAAAAAAATGTACATCTTGCAAACTAATTATAACGCGCAGATGAGACGTAGCGTCTGGTATCAAAGTGCAGCTTTCATCTGATGGCAGCAGAATGTCAGAATAGAGTAAATTATAAACTCGTTTCATCAAAAAAAAAAAAAAAAAACAGCAACCCCAAAACAAATAATGTTGATATATCTCACTGAATGCACAGATTATGGTAATAATAGCAGATTTAGTGACTGCAGTTATCTGTGTGTAACTGTTCAACAGGACAAGATCCAACTCTTTCCAATATTTAGTAATTTTGTTTAACATAAGAACATTTCAGGATGTATTATCGTCTCACGGGAACCAAAATTCTTTCAACATCTAATGAAGGAAAACAAATGACTGTTTTTTCACACTTTTGGCTTTTAGCTAAGTGTATTCCTACTGTTAGCTATGTTTTCTGCCATCTTTGGGAGAAAAATGACTAGGTTTTCTCCTGTTCCTAGCAATGTTATATAGGTTTTGTCTCACTGTTAGCTAAGTTTACTCAAGTTTTTTCTTGGTTTTGGTATGTTGAATTGATTTTTAAAACCCGTTAGCAAGGCTAACCAGGTTAGCTAGATTTCCTCCTGTTGTTAGCTAGATTTCCTCCTGCTTTTAGCTAGGTTTCTCCTGCCTTTAGCTAGGTTTTCTCCTGCCTTTAGCTAGATTTCCTCCTGTTGTTAGCTAGATTTCCTCCTGCTTTTAGCTAGGTTTTCTCCTGCCTTTAGCTAGGTTTCCTCCTGCTGTTAGCTAGGTTAGGGATGTTTCTCTTTGCTGTTGCATAGATTTCCCAGATGTTTCCCTGCTGCTAGCTCTGATAGCAAGTTTCAACTGCGCTTATTTGTTGTATTTCTCTAGTTGCTGGAAATTGCTGATTAAAAGGCAGATAATTTAAGGCAGGAAACTAACTCTGTAAAAGTGTAGGTGATAAATAAAATTTAAAAAATGCTAAATGTGTGAACCAGCACCACAGGAGTTGCTGCTGCTAGAAAATAAACATGCAAATTAAAATCTGTAAAACTTTTTATGATTCAGTTCCTTGCAGCCACAAGGAACTGAATCATAATTGTTGAAGGTTATTTTAATAACAATACTGAAATGTCAAAGATGTGATTCATGCTAATGTTAGTGTAAGGCATAGCAAAAATTTATTAATGTTTTTAAACTCTTTCACAAAGGTTCACAGGGAACAGTGTTAGGAAAACAAAACAGTACATACTGTTACTGGAATTTATAAATTACTCTTTTTCAAAGATAATCTTTTTCACCATTTGAAATAAAGTCATTCACAGAACCAAATTATTCAAAATAACTAAACTAGATGTTAGTTATTTTAACATTCTGAGTGGATTTAGGTTTATGAAGCCACTCAGGACAGTGTAAATTAATTGAACCCCTCGTGTGATTTAATTTATTTTAATATTTTTGCAAAAAAACATAAATAAATAAATATTCCCCTGCATCCTAAATGGAAGAGGAAAAACCAGGCTGAGCTGCACAAAAGTGAGGCCGACGCTCAAGATGTTCCAGCTTAAACAGCACACACACACTCCATCAGGGATGAGTCACCGCGGCGCAGCAGGAGGAGGGGTGCCGATGGGAGGGGGCACAGGAAGAGGGGTAGTTTCCATGGCAACCTATCTATGTCAATCCGAGTCTGCCAGCCTCCAGATTGGAAAAGCCCAACACACCCTCTCCCTGCACAATGTTCTGCTTTTGATCCGCACAGTCACTCCTGAGGGGTTAGAAGAGTTCATACGTCTGTGTTTGTGTGTGTACTCACTGTGGCATGAGAGATGGTGAGGATGCCTCCCTTCACCGAGCACTGCCTCCTCTGCCACACCTTCCTCAGCCTGAGAGAGGATGTCCCATTAAGAGAGGGTTGTCATTCGCCGTCTGTCAGTTAAATTTTAATGGTGCAAGCACAACAGCGTTTGCAGCTTACCCGTCACTCTTCTTCAGCAGGTAGCCTTTCTTCTCACTACCAAACTCTTTGTTTCCCTGCAGCTGGTGCATGCTGTAGCCACCCTGCTTACTCTGCGAGTCCTGTGTTGAGCCATACAAAACATATCCACGAGATTGAAGTGTAAAGATAAACACTTTTAGGAAATTATTTTTGACGAAAACATGCAATGAGGATCCAGACACACTATAGACACGTTGCATGTTTTTGTTTATATCTGGAAATTTTGCGCTGGAAGTCGGTAGAACCATTATGTTGACAAACTGAAACCTGGAGATGTAGGTACTGTCAATTTATTGCAGCAAAGGGAAAAACAACGCAGAAAAAACACTGAACAACAACGCAAAGATACTTGTGTTCTTCTTTATGCCTGCTCTTTGCTAGCTTCGCTACACACAGACCCAATGCCACAGAAACTGACTCACAACAGCTCAAACAGAGGGTCAAGATTCAAAACCAAAAAGTTAAGTCAAACAAAACAGTCAGTCAGTCAAAGCACAGTACTATTACTCCTCGACATTCCTGACTTCGGTAGTCGTAATGTAACTAAAACCGAGCACCATGAACCACACAAAGTTGCTAAAACATCAATAAGCACAACCAGAATTAATCCATATTAATTCAAAAGAGGGGGCTGTTTTACTCCAGAACAATAAGTAAGGCGCCCTGTCGTGTTTTGATAAAATTAAAGACTTTTAAGAGCGCCTTATAGTCCAGAAGATACAGTAATAAGTGATTGTCTGAACACAGCAGTGGTTGATTAGCTAATTTAAAAACCTGCGCTACTAATGCAATGTCAGAGTTGGTGTGTAGGTCACCTTGTTTTTGTTTCTGCTGAACCAAAACACTAGATTGCACACCACATCTACATGCTAAGTTGCCAAAGTCAAGCTAGCATAACTGATCTACTTCCCCATTATTATTTTTTAAGCTGTTAAATGTGATACCCTTGACGCTTATCTAGACAATTGGCAGCAAAGCACTGCATCCTTTTGTTTTTTTAAATCACACGTACATGTAATATTTAGCACCTTATGTTAACAACTTGACAGCTAAAACCAACGCTAGTCATAGTCAGCAAATGTGACGTCACGCTGCAACGTGTCTATAACACTTCAGTGGAGGGACTTTTCTAAGAAAACAGAAATAACTTTTAAAAAGGCTGCAAGTAAACAGCATGCTCTGCAACACCCCTGCACAGTCAAACCACAGCATGCTCAGACTTACTCTTCTAGACTTGATTCCAGACAAGCAGAAAGCAATAAAAAGGAGGAGATAGAAGGGACAGGGGTGAAAAATCTGGCTCAAGTGAAGGTAGTGGCTGTGAAGAAGTGCACTCTTCGGCTAAAGCTTAAAAACTTACAGAAGGTGTGATTCAAACAACTGTTTATACATGATTTCGTGTGTTTGAGTGGATCAAATGTGTAGAAACAGGCAGTGTTGTTAGTTTTTATGTGAAAGTGTGACAGTGACGCCCTGAACTGGGCACCAGTGTGGTGCAGCGCTGGGCACTCACTGGCCAGAGTGAGAGGAAGTGTGTGGTGAGACCAAAGGCTGAATCAGAGCAGCTGTGGCTGTTTTAAAGCCGGTCTGCTCAGAGTTTGAGTTAAATTTGGCCCCAACGGTCCAGAGGTGACATGCATACCTCTTTCTGGTCCAACTGGAGGGAGGACTTGATCAGATCCCGCAAAGCAGTCAGCTGCTTCTTTTCCTCGTCCTGAGTTTGCTTTATCTGACGACAGAAAACACTTAAATTAGAACATTTAGTTATAGGATTCACAAAGAAAGCAAGACCACTGGGAATACTTTATTTGAAGGGACAATGAGACCATACATGATGGAAACAAACAAATAATTACGTTGTAGAGATCAGCCGCCAGTTTCTCGATGTACTGCTTCAGCTTATCTGCTGTCTTCAAGCCATCTTGGAAGAAACTTTATAGAAATATAAGAAGATCACAACTTTTAGACACCGATCATTCATTAATGCAACAGCTAACTTAACATTGTGATCCTTTTGGTTCTTCCATTTCTGCATGCAGGCAGAAACGGCTGCAGTTTGTGTTGAACATCAAGCTCAGCTCGCTCTCACTCTTTGGAACCTTTTTGCTTCTGGCACTGAAATCAGATCTGGTTTCGACCCTTCTCTGCAGATTTGCAAAGGCGTTTAGCACGCTCTGAAATCCATTACAGATCTGTCAGCAGTACACACCTCGATGAAGTTCTGCAGCAGCAAATCACCACTAATGACTGCAACCCCTCCCTCTGCTTGGAACGAACATCTCCCTTCCTCTTCCCATTACTTTTTCTGACACTTTTCGTTCATTCGGCTCATTTTCTCTCAATCACTGCACTGATGAGCCTACATCTTTGCTCCCACTCCACACAGCTTAGCTTGCAAAGTGCAACCGAACCGTACTTGACAGCTGCTCTGTCACTGCAGCCTTAGATTTACCACTTTTGTTGCATGAATGAAGTTCCTGCTTAAATTTGCTGAAGCAAACTAGGGGTGGAAATTTATTGTATCGTTTATCATTTATTGTGATAATAAAAAAACAATGAATTCTAATTAATGTTGTTTGAAACTCTCCAAAATTGTCCGTGTTGCCGTTTTACAATTTTTTCTAATGTTTGTTCAATGAAGGCATCAAATGTCAAAAATGTCAAAAAAATATGATTAAATGCAGTTACTGTGTCACACTTCTAATGTCCTAAAGAAATGTATTACACATCAGTAGGGTGGCACCGATAAATTGCCTCAGATTTCCTTAATTTTGGGAGATCAGTGATCGACCAAAACTTGACTTTCTTGCAGTATTTAGCAACATTTCAGACAAAAACAAACAACTGTATCGGCCAAAATTAAAATCAGTAGGTCAGGCTTTTTAAAGATCAGAAAACTGCAATCGGTGCACCGTTTTTCAACAGCAGTATTTGCATTTATGTGAAAAATAAGTAATAAATAGCTTTTATCATCACTTTTATCATGATAAATCTGTCATGATAAAACTTTAACACCATATTGCCCTCTGCGAGTGCAAACAGGGCAATTTTACTTTCTTCTCAAGCTTTGACCACTTTCCTCAGCTCTTAGTCTGCTGTTCTAACGCTCCTAATCCATCATCCCTGCAGCCTTTCTGTCCGTTGAACAGACTAGCAGGGAAGTGCATTGTTTTGTCCTGGTGTTATGACAGGACATACTGTAGCAACCCTGGACAAAAATCTGTCATTCTGTCATGGGTCGCTGCGAGCTGCAGTTCTGGAGAGAGGAGCACCCACTTTATTTACCCACCAAACCCCCTCGGCTGTCACAGCGTATCTATATGATGACCTGCAAAGATTTATGAGCGGACTCAAGATCTGGGAGAAAAACGAGACAAAGCTGCTGCAAAGGATGGGAAAGCTAGCACCTTCTTTCTTTTTCTAGGGTGTGAAATATGACTTAATGGGTGAGAATCAAAAGTAAAACAGTAGCAGCAGTAGCAGCTTCACATATGGGTTAGGGGGATTATGGAGGTACTTACTTGCACTGTGCATGATAATACTTAATCAGGTTTTGCAGGAGGTCCACTCCTTTCTTGGTTTTGATCTCGTTTACTTTGATCAGGTACTGGAAGAAAAGCAGAAAAGCAGAGTTTAAATTCAGGGCATTTGAAAAGCTTTCCAAGTCTAAATAGGAAGGATCATGTCATCAGCACTAAGAGTTATGATTCTTGAGTATAGGGCTGCAACTAATGGTTATTTTCTAATCAATTATTCTGACTATTAACTGGATTTAAACATTTTTATTTAACCATTGGAGCCTTTTCATACATATTATCTAAATTCAAAATGTATATATACTTTTGTACAGTTTTGGCTGAACTACTGCTCTGACTGTCATTCTTTCACAAAATATTTTTTTTTGAGTCTGCATACCTGATTAATTACTAAATTAATTGATAATTATTTCAATTATTAATAATCGTTTCAGCCCTACGCCTCAAACGCAATCACAGTTTGTCCAGTTACAGCTACAAACTGCTACAACCCCAGCTTTAATGTACTTTATGTGACAAATCAGCACAAATTAGTGTGTTATTGTGAAATGGAAGGAAAATTCAAACTTCAATCCAAAGTCTAAACATAAATTCAGGTGAGAATCTGTGGCAAGAGTATTCAGTCTGCCTGAGCTTGGGTTCATTTGAAAATGGAAATATTCGCTGCTAAAGTTGACAAAAAAAACAAAAAGACTTGCAGCTGTGATCTCAGGAAAAGGTGGGTCTGAAAAGTATAGACTCAGAGAGGCTGAATACAAATGCAAATAATATTTTTTGCCGTTTATTTTTCAAAAAATTTTGAAAACCATGTGTAACTTTCCTTCTACTTCACAAATTATGCACCAACATGTATTGAATCATCACATAAAATACATTGAAGCTGACAAAAACTCAACAAATGCTTTGCTGTCAATGTTTGAGCAAGGATCAGAGTAACAAAGTAAAACTTGAATTTCACAGAAAATAGTTTTGTATCTTTAAAGGTTAACATTCCTAAAGAAGATCCTACAGAGCAGCTTTGAGGCTGTTTGAGGATTCAAGACAAATGTTTTCAGACAACGCCCCCACCAAACAAACAAATGAAAGATAATCTTCTGATAATCCCACAGAGAGCCAATCCACACAGATTTAAGAGTCGGCAAGAAGCTAAAGACCAATTCTAACCCAGAAGAGCTTCGTCTCTTCAATGAAGCTCTGTGCCGCTACATCGTATGTTGATGCATGTGAGTTCACACACGCATGAGTAAACGTGTGCATAAGTGTGCAAGCATGCATGCATGTGCCGTCCCTTTGTCTGCCTGACGGCGCGCGATGGCTGGCAGATTATCCACATTTTTTTGTTTGAAGCGCGAGTGGGTTTGACGTTATTGGACAGCGTCGCCGCATGTTTGTGAATCCCTTTTGTGTGAATGAGCGACGACATTCATGCTGCTGCAGAATATAATGCAGCCTGCTGAGCCCTGCCTTTCCTCACTCCTCTGCTGGCAGCGTGGGACGAAGAAAAAAAAAAAGGGTGAGAGAGTGAGAGCATCGTGTAATCTGGTGACTGAGTGACGTGGAGAGAGTGTGAGAGAGCCAGAGTACAGGCAGCGGAGAGAAATGAGGTTAAGTGGGATGAACAGATTGTACCACTGACTGCAGCATTCTCACAACAACAACAGCAGCAGCACAACGAGATTTCCATCATTAATGACTGCTAATTTAGGGAAATGTCTGGGATTTATTGGCTGAAATTTCTCCACATTTACAAAAAAATATAGTCAAACATCACAACCAGAACTGTGTGAAAAAACATCTTATGCATTAAGGACCAATTAATAGGAAATCGATTAGAAAAATGTTCAAATGGTTTTTGGTTGTTGAGTTTTATTTTTAACATATAATAAAATATCCAAAATGTTGTTTACAAAATTAAAATTTATTGGTCTTTGAGAGGACAAACATGCATTAATGTGCCATTAGAAATATCACTTGATGTTTCAAAACAACATCGTTTATTGCAATAATTTCTGGGACAATTTATTGTCCAACAAAATTTGTTATTGCTCACTATGCAATGTGTATGTGTATAGTCAGTTAAACAATAACAATTAGGCTATTAATGCACTTAATTAAAGCATTCATTTTGGATGTTTTTGTTTTTATTTATGATGAATGCATGGAAATAAATGGCAACATTCACATCAGTGAACCCCACTGGTAAAAATGTGTAAAAAATCCCTTCAAAATAAACATTTTACTGTATAATTTTTAACAAAAACGTTGTTAAAATCCAACCTCTTGTTTGAATATGTATTCCTAAAAACAAAAAAGTAAATAAATGACTTGTGCTATGTAATTCCTAGACAAATAATTGTTCCTAAAACAGCTTATTCTTGCAGGGTTGCAGCATCTGCAGATGGCTACACACAGGACACACTCACACCCAAAAGCATTTTAGAATATTTAATTAAGCTAACAGTCATGATTTTGGACTGTGGGAGGAAAAGAGAACCCATACATGAACTGAGAAAATATGGAAACTCCATGCAGAAGAAACCCAGATGGAGATTTGAACCCAGAGTGATACCGTGCAAAACAAAATAAAACCTTTATCAGAAACTTTATCAGAGATTCAAAAGGTAAAAATGATAAAGGAAACAACTAATGTCTTAATATAGAGTAGATGTAATAACATGAACGTTTTAGCAGTTCTTGAATTTCCACAACAGAACATCACTAAAAGAATCACTAATATTATTTTAGATCTATTCTTTTGTCATAGTTTGGAAATTATGTGAATCATTTATGTAGGTGGTATAAAATAAAAAGAACCTCATTCACTGTTAAGTACGGTGGAGGATCTGTGATATTGTGGGACTGTTGTGAACTGCAGATAATCTTTTTTATTTCAAAACCATGCCACTGCAATAAAATAAGGATTTATTTTAATATTCTCAATCAAATAGCCAAATACACCCTACTGCTCAGAGGTGCTTCAAGCAGAGCCAGTTTCAATTTATCTGTCAGAGAATGAAAAAGAAATTTAAAACCATATCAGGAACTGAGGAAACCAACGAAAGAGGAAGGTGGTGATAATGATGTGTGTGCTACAACTCGTTATTGGCATGTTGCTGCAACTGAAGGCGGCTGCTAAGCTGTAAAACACAGACACTGACGAGTTTCTAGAGCTTCTTTATTATCAATTCATGGATCAAAAATGGCAACAACCAACGCACAGGAGTCCGTGCGGATCCTGCAAAATCAAACAGGAAGTCTTTCGGCTGAGCCGCTGTTTGACTTTTAGGCAACATTTTCAATCTCCTGATAAATTCTCACGTTTCCAAAATTTCAGTTTGTAGCGACAAAAAAGAAAGAATGTCCTGTGGAAACCAGTAGAGATGGATACTTTAAAGCAATTGGTAGCGAGACTAAAGCTAAAAATGTCTCAATATCACAAGTTGACACCAACAATGCACTTTAACTCGCAGACATGTTTTAGCAAGTCTGTTAGCGGAGTAAAAGGTGTCAGATTAATTTAAATTCATGGTATGCGAGGAGACCAGCGCTGTGCAAGTAACTGTTAATCCAGAAGATGATGTAAGATCAGAGCGTCTTGCAGGGGGATGAGGCAGAATGAGCAGTCACTGACCCGTAAGAGTCTAAAACATGCTGTACTGTCTTCAAAATGCACAAAGACATGCAGAGTCCACTTCTAATCTGACTTTTAACAATGTTTTAGAAAATGCATTCCAGATTCCATTTAGAAAACTATTGATGTTCCATGTACTATCCATTATAAAGGCTTCATTATAAGAAGCCTCTTAGCTTCACTTAGGCGTTGTTTTGTGTTTAGAGTTACTGGAAAATATTACTGATAATCAGATTTGACAGAGCCAAGCCTTTGAGCTCTCAAACCAAAGTCCCTGACCCGCTGAAGAAATATGGGCACAATGAAATGAGGAGAGGGCAGGTCAGTAAGACTTTGCACAAAATTTAATCCAGAAAACCCAAAAAGCAATGCGACCTGCATTATGTAATCTGAGAAAACAAAAAGATCCTAGCAGGATAAAACGGAAAGCGAGGCGTAGGCGTCACCGCCCACAACCAGAGAGGATTTTGGCCAAATGGAGAGAGGAGCTCTAACAGTTTGTTCTGATTCTTCTGGGCACAAACACAGAGCTCACATTTGTTTTACACTTTATTCTCGCTGCCAGGTTTCTTAAAAGTTTGACCATTGTGAAACAGAGTGACTTCATTTAAAGCTTACAGGATTAAGAGGAAGTCTGAAAACTCTTGGAGAGCAGAAGTAGTTTTTTTAGCACAATTTGTGTGCCAACACATCAAGACCTACAGCAGGCACTGATCTATCATTTATCATCTCATAGACATTATTCAAATAATGTGTAAATGCTGGGCAATTAAACAGCATTTCTTCCATTTGTCACACCTTAATGTTTAAGATAACCTAACACATTGCAATGTCACACAAAGTTAAACTGAGGAAACACATCAAGCTGAATTAATAAAAAAATATAAATACATGTATTACACTGAGATGTAATATCAAAATATGTTTTTAAAATATTTCTTAAAATTGTTGCCACATCCTGACTGTATAAAAATCAAACTTCTCTGCCTCCTTCCTGTGGTCCTGCTGCAATCTGCAGGAATATACAGCTCAGTCAGAAACAACCAATCAGAGGCAGGGGAGGGACTTAGCATTGACAATCATGCTTTTGTATGCGCTGTAGCTTTAAACAGGCCATTCATAACTTAAAGCACTTCAATGTGGATAAATTAACTAATATCTGCAAAAACAGTGGGTAAACATTATCTTTGTCCATCCATTCACTCATTCATCTATTATCTTTTCTCTTCAACTATGTATGTAAAAATTCACTCATCACAAGAGCAAGTGTTGCACCACAACCTATTAGGTTTACATCTAGCATTAAGACATTCTGAGGGACATGATCCACTAAAGAGGTCTTAACTTTTTTTGCTATGAATCAACATGCAGCCTGTGGAAAAAACATTTGTGATAAATTCATGGTGAACATTTGACTTTATTCTTTAAAAGTGAAATAAAAATGAAAGAGAGTTCTGACTTAAAAGAATAAAAATGTTTAGGACAAACCCCTGGTTGTTTCAGACAGTCTCTAAGTGTTTGTGTCATGTCCGGTGTTTTGTTGACTTCCGTTTCCTGGTTCAGAGGGACTGGAAACAAAGCTCAACACAACACCTGCTGCTCATAAACACCGTTTGGTTCTACTAATATAACGGGATGAATATCTACCAGACTTTATGTTTATTTCTACATCTGAAATCCCCACATACGAATCATAAATAAGAATCTCAATAAGCAACAGAAACCATTGCAATATTTGTTTCACCTGTCTAAAACTGAGCAACAGCAACGTAGCTACTTTACCAGCATTCAGCTTCTGTGCACCACAAATCTAGAAAACTGCAAAACAGGTGAAACACTGAGTTTCTTTAAATCAAGGCTAAAAGTCCACCAGTTTAGAGTTGGTTTTGAACCATAATAAATGGAAAATTGACCGACATATTTGATGTGTATTGATCTTGATGATATCACTCATCAAAAGTCAATGGTTTCTCAATTGCTGACTTTATGTTGTTTTTATGACTTCTTCTTGTGTTTCTAACTGCCTTGGTGCTGAAATGTAAACTCGATTGATTGATTGACATCGGGGAAATGCAAGTTTACATCTTTCCTCCCTTTATCCCTATTCGGTTTAAGAGAAGAGTGTCAAATTACTCACCTCGCACATCTGCAGCTGGAACAAGCGCCGCTCCTTCTCCATCTCCTCTGCGATCTCGGCCCCGGTGATTTCGGTGCGGATCATCCCGTGCTGCTTGGCGTGCTCCCGCTTCTCCTTCTCTATCTTTGTACTGCAGGGAAACAGAGTTGGGTGTTTCCAACTGGTAATAATGAGATATCTGGTGCAGTTCACCATCATCTACTTACAACTTAGCCTCGTAGTCCTTCCACGCTTTGTCAAAAGGCTTCTTTAAGTCCTGCAGAGACAAAGGAGAAGATCCAGTCAAGTCCTAAGAGGTCAGTTTGAGGACAGAGATATTTGAGGAGTTTGGAAACCACTCGAGGCCCAACGATCGGCTCGTGATTCATGATATGAATGCCCATTAAGGACCACGCCCCTTCTTGAACCTCCAACACGAGGAGTTCATGACCCAGTTACTCTCCTAATGCACCACACAAAGGCAGTGTTTATGTCTGCCAGATTTACAGTTTCAAAGGAGAATTCCTCTCCTTACTCGCCCCTAACTCTCTTAATCACAGGCATGGGAGGTTTGTAGATGGATAGAGACTTGCTGACTCCCACAAGAGTCCAGTAGGACAGAGTTGGGAAGACTAAACAAAGTGATGGTAAATCTTACCCCTTTCACGCCTTTCAAATCCCCCTTGAGCAGCGAGTCCAGGGTGAAGATCACATTGTGGCTGAGGCTCTGTAGCTGTTTAAACAAAGCAAGAAAAACATAGTTAATGTGTCACAACAGACTGTCAGAAGAAAATGTTTGATAAATTCTCTGGAAGACAAAAAAACAACAATGACTCAATCTAATAAACAGATTGATTCACCAGGATGTGATGAATGATTAGGCACAGTAATTTAATTTGCACCACAAATACATCAAAATGAAGATATAATGCTTTAAAAAGTGTAGCAACTTTTCACTTATTGACAGACTAATGTGCAGTCGACGGACGAGACTGTGTGAAACGTTTACTCCTCTTAACTGGAGAGCTCAGCAGAGACGTTAAAAAAAAAGGAGCTACAAAACTAAACTAAACTAAAATGAGTCAAAAATTGCCAAAGACGCCAGATGGATGACTCAGCCCACCCACACACACAAACATAAGAAACTGATCATTTGCTGGGATGAGTGAAGGTTCATGACCGTTTCAGCTGGGAGGTGGCAACATGCAGACAGACTTGAGATACATTTTACATAATTAAGGATAAAAAGACTTGGACATCAAGCTCTATTTATTTATTTTGGGTAAGAATTAGGGAAGGGATTTTAACGGGCTAAAAATTTCAACACAATTACTCGGATTTTTCCCAAGTTGGAACCTTTGTGTTTGCATGTTTCTGGTACAGCCGTAAATCTGACGCACAAGCAACATCTGCAAACAACAGCAAAGGACAACAAAGCCACGTCTCTTGGCTTTACATTAATTTTTGCTCTAAAAAATGATCAGATGGGACTCTGGACAAGACCATTATTATGTGCAAATTGTGCCAAAAGAAATTAACTGTTACCTAAATTAGCATCTCAATGCTAAACATGTTGCAGCAAATACAGTCACCCCCAAGGCTAATGTTAATATTTCAAAGAAGTAACATGAATGAAACGCTGAAATACTTTAAAGATGGATATGTATATTAGCACTTTGCACCAATCTAATGGTTGAATAACCTAAATAACAGATTAAAAACATTAAGTATATTTGAGCTTATACATCTATTTATTCAACAATTTAGCAGAAAGAAAATTATTTTGAGAGGAAATTCTCAACATTTGTATGGAATTTTTGTTTATTGACTGTTAAGAATTTGTCAAGTAGATGGACATTTATATTCATGCTCTTATTTTGAAGTTCTGTCCATTTTCCTTTCCCCCTTTTCCTTTCCCCAATAACTTTATTTAAACATACAGAAACAAAATAAAACGCTTACAGTAGAGAGCAAAGCATAAACAAAGATATTGTAGAACATGTAAATTATAATGTTGAAATTAAATTGGTGCTCAAGGGTTGTAGTCTCTCCAGGGCGGATGTATTATTAAGTGAAGTTAGTGCTTTGGGATTAGCTTCCACTGAATATTGTGTTGGTTTAGTGCGCTACTGTTAGCAAAGCTAACATTTTAGCTTTGCTAACAGTAGCTGTATTAATTTACCATTGTAAATTAATACAGTGGTCCTTTCCGTATTAATTAATACAGGCTGTTCTTTTTATTTGAGGATGCAGATTTGAGCAGAGATGGCCAAGAGTGTTTATACAAAAAATATTTACTAAGACATACAGCAGATATTCAGCAATGACCCTGAATTAAAACTAAAGGAAAGACTAGAAAGATTCTAAAATATGCAAAATATGGGATTTGTTTGAATCAGCGATTCTTCAAAATTGCTTCAGTTTTTGACATGCTTATACCAAGTGTCTGGAAGGACTAGAAAGGCTTGATTCGTCCTGTTGCCACAGCTTGGCTCAGCAGTTCCAGCTATGAGGATCAGCAAGGTCATTTACAAGACTACTAAGCATTTAAGTCCCTGTTGTTAGCCAAGTCCACATTGATACTAAAGGAAGTAAACACGGCCTAATGGGCACTAATGTGCTCCTTAAGTGCCTGTCTTGCATATGGCCAACATCTAAATCAATCCTTCACTGACCGGCTGCTGGCGAGCTCTTCCAGCTCCTTTTGTAAACTGTCACAAATGCTTTTTGCTTCCAAACACGCAATTCTCAGAAAGAAGATGCATTAAAACGGGTTAAATCAGTTAGTAAAATCCCAGGGACACATCCAGGACACACGCTCTCAGCCGTCGATACTCATTTGTTGCACCAGCTGCCCTCAGGGCGCAGCTATCGAAGTCTGAAAACTCGATACACTGCTGCAGATAACAAGAGTCAAACTGAGAGGGCGACTGAGAGAGATCAGGTCACTTTTCCACTATATGCTGGTTGCACAGACAGGGTTGTTTGATTTGTGTATGCACGGACACACAACCCACTCAGCTGTTCTTGCTGCTGCCTAGAGTATTTATGTTGACTAATCTCACTGTCAGCCACACGAGAAGGGAAGGGAAGACTGGGATCTGGCTCTTCTTCCAGCAGGAATCACTCCGAGGGTTTAAACAGGACGCATTACTTAACAGGAACTGTGGGAAATCCAAGGCATGGAGATAAGAACCAATCTGGGGGTACAAAAGTTTTCAACTGTGCTTATTGCTTTTTAAGATTATACTTCCACAGTGGCCTGGATTAATAGTTTTCCAGGATTTCTGAAGGTCTGACTGGGTTTATAGTTTTGATGTTTCTTCCAATTAATTCCTTTCTAGATATTTACCTGTCCATCACAGAATATTGTTCAATGTGTGCTTACAAAGAAGGAATGTTGACAACTAGAAAACAAAAGAAGAAAACCAGATTAATCCAGGCCTGGACTGGGTCATCGGGCAGACTGGGGCTAAAAAAATAATTCCCAGTGGGCTAAAAAAATAATTTTTTTCAGCATAAATCAGTTTCATCTGACTGTCTGTAAATACATTCCAGATGTCTACAAATTAGTTTTGATGAGATAAATTTAAGATAGTTAGATATTCTAATTAATAAGTCAAAAGGATTGCAATTAAAATAATGAAACAGGAAGTGAACTAACAGCACCAAAGTGTGGGGCAGAATTAATTTTATTTCTATACTGAAGATATTTTTAAACTAACTTTTCATAAATCGCTCAGAGCTTATTTAAGTGAATGTTTATTAAGTCATAAGCCCATTTCAGATGTCTGGAACGCAAGCATGGTGAAGCAGATTATTTAAATGGCTTGTCATAGATCAGGTCCACACTGGTAGCTATCGTTTTGTTTTGTTTTCGGAGACGCAATCTGACGTAGCCTTTAGTGGTAAGTAGAAAGAGCAAGGATAACATGGTGAAGGATAGAATTAAAAAGAAGGAGCAGTTGATAACTTTCACTAAAATTAGTTCACATTAGTACCATCAAATGAGGACGGTAAGTAAGGTAAACCGTTCAATCAAGTCATCATCAGGTTAAAGTTTTTAAGAGAATCAGAGATGTGAAATCTGCCATAACACTATCAGTCTATCTCTATAACAAAGTACCTAAAGATCCCGATTAAATGTGTTCTTTGTCAAGATGTTTTTCTGAGAAGAGTCATTCAGTCTAAAACATTTAGATAAGGCACAGAAAAACTTTACAAAAAACAAGACGGCTTTTAAACATGATAAGAAAAGTTCATGCATATGTAGGGCAGTCAGCTATTTCAGCTTGTAGGAGACCAAACAACAAGGCAGAAGAATTTGGAAAAACCTGACTATGACTCTAAATCATTGGCTTTGCTGGGATGTCGACCAGCCAGACTCACCAGGTTCTTCAGCAGGGTCGACAGCTCCTTGGTGAGAGAGGAGAACTTGACAAAAGCTGTCCCCAGGTCAGGGTTGTCCCTGCTGATGAAGTTGCTACCAAACTTATCCAGCGCCTGGGCGTAGTTTTCTTCATTCTGAACATGATCTATGTTGGGAAAAACAGCAAAGAAGAGGTTAAACAGGGGTCATAAATAATCATAAAAGGTCAAGACCGGAAGGCCAGAGCTCTGAATATTATTACAAAGTGTAAGATTCATGGAACCGTCAAGGATTAAAACAAAACAAAAACTGTAAATTTTTAATAATTTCAGAAATTGTTATTTTTGTGCCAGAAGATCTGCCTGCATATTTAATCACAGCAGCAGACACGCCTGGAATAAAAAAAGTGATTCGGTGGTTATAATAGCAGGAATACTCAGTGGACCAGTGTTTTTCTCAAGAAGCCATCTTTTTATACAGTTCATGTCAGGGTTAGAAGATGTGTGGTTCTCCTGGCGAATCAAACGATGCAGGAAAAGTCAGTCAACCAGCAGAATCCATCTGTATTCATCGTTAAGTTCCCAATGGAGAACGGCTGCTTTCAAACTAAAATCCAAGCAAACAGGACTAATGTTTTACATAAATTAAATCAACTACATTTATTCAAACTCCTAACTTCAAATGTTCTATAGTCAATCTTGTTTGGAGGACAATAACGTTATAAATTACATTTGCAGAACCTTTTGAACAACCTTCCTCTAGTTTTTCCAGTGGTTTTTCCACTTTTCATCTCAATGGGTTAAAGTGGCCAAAGGGTAAAGTTACTCCTATCCTTGGAGAGCAAACAAGCATCCCAAGCTGTCAAATTACAGGGTGGAAAGCTGCTTTCAATGACGTTCAGTGGAAAATAACTGCAGATTCATGACACAGCACTGAGAAAAACTCAGGTGTTGATTTCTGGGACAGTCTGGACAAGAAAAACACACAATACACCATCTGTCCCACAAAAGGCGGCTTTCCAAGTACAAACACAGATTTTCACGCCTGCAAGAAGAAAATACACGGAGGAACTGAATAAGCTGAATAAGAGACCCTGGACTTTATAGGACACAAAGATGTCTCACCTTGACCTGAATTGTAGATTGCCTTCACTGATTTCTTCACCTTTTGCAGAGAAGTTCGATCCTGATCCAGTGCCTGGAAAAAAAAAAGATTTTAAACATCTCAGGGTGATTTCATGCTTTAGGAAAGCACAGCACAGTCAAATCAAAAGGCAGCAGATATTTTCCCAAAAACAAACCAAATATTTGCTTAACAATCAAGAGCTATTAAGACAGAAAGGCCAAGTGAGTAATGGAGCAGCTTTTTGCTGTTGAATTGGCAACTCAAGTCCAAAAAAATAAAACTTAGATCTTACTTGTTCCAATCAGAAATCCTGAACCCCGATAGAAACTATAACAAGTTCAAATCTTAAATCAAGATAAATATAAGCTAGCCTAAAGGATTTGATTAAAATATTCACAGTCTTTTTTTCAGTTTCAGCTGCTCCTCTTATTTGTAACTTTTATTCAGATTCAGTTTTCATTTCCCTGAAAGGCTCTCAAAAAACACCCTTGTTTATTTGGGTGCCGCATCCTTATCTGTCGTTCTGATTGTCGAGTGTTTTTCTGTTTCTTAGGAGTATGACATTGTGATAGAAGCATTTTATGTCTTAAAATGGACCAAATAAAGACATTGAGCCCATTTATTACTTATTTACTTGGCTAAATACAGTAAAGTCGTTCAAGAAAGAATGACTTGTTTTTATTTTAAAAATAATAATCTAGAATAAAAAACCAACAGCAAACCATAAATATTTAGGAAATAGTATGCTATTTTTTTGAATAAACCAAACAAGTGAGGCTCTGTTTAAAAATGTGTTTTTTAAATGCATCTTTAAACAGAATTAAAATTGTTGAAAATCTTTAAAGGGGTTTTAAATGGTTGTAATTTAATAAGCAGCTGTAAAACATTGGGATTTTGTGTTTCTCACCTGGAGAAAACTGACAACAATGCTGTTGGCAGGCATCTAACTTCAAGATTAATCACTTGGAAGGGCAGCAAGAAAATCCCCCGTCAGACTGGACACCATGATTCTGCATGGTGTCTATTAATCTGCTCACACACAGCAGCTGAGGTAATTGGGTGGCTTGTTATTCAACAGCAACAAATGTCTTCGTTACCCGTTTCTGCTCAAGGATTAAAAATGCGAGTGTGTAATGTTGGTTTTGCAGAATAATTTATTCTGACAGTGCAAATATCCACTAATTCGAACAACAAGGAATGAAACCAAAATGATGATAAACACATGCAGGAAGACCGTTACTGCAAGGTCAAGCTGTGGAGAACATACACACACCGAGAGAGAGACACACAACAATGCCCTAATTAAATTTAACAACATAATTAAGTCGCCCTTGGCCTTCCTTGGACAGTTTTACACAGCTCTTCTCCAATTATGGCAGCAGTAGTTCACCGCCGCAGGGCTCTTTCTGCCAGGGTCGGGCCCTTTGATCCCTCTGCAAATGGAAACGGAGTTTGATGCCACATAAATCCTCCATTAAACCTGTTACATGGCTGCATGCTCCATGTCTTAGAGCCAAATATCCCTGAATGTAAGTGAGTAAATAATTATACACTCACTCATTATAGACTTATTATACAATAATTATCCTCTAAATTCCAACATTTGTTGCATTTTCAGATGCTGTGGTTCACTTTCACACTGCACTGTGTTAAACAAATCAAATGCTTTGAAAAACCTGTTCCCCTCCTCGCCAGTGGTGGCGCTGCACCAAGAACTACTGCATGAAATGACATGAAAACCTCTGAAGAAAACATCAGCATAACTTCCTTCTGCACAAAATGTAAAACAATAATGGCGTAGCATCAGATTTAGCCGGATTAGCTATTTCTCTCGCTAGCGGCAGACACACCAATGAATGCCTTAATATCCATTAACAAGTACAATAGAAACAGTCTCAATGATACTGCAGAAGCTAACATCTACAATCTTCATTATTTTAAGAAAGATTAATGTGACTCCTTGATTGGCTGCTTTAGAAACGAGGTATTCCAGCTTCCCATGCTGTATTTTCTTTTGAATATTTTAGATATGCTCTACAAATAAATCCAATGAAACAACAGGTGAGTCCACTGTACTCCCCACAATGGTTGCCATTTGCATTTATTATTTCAGACCTTCATTAAAAAGCAAGTTCCAGGAACTTTTTTGCCTCTGATTGCATTTAACCTTCAGACGTCTTTACAATTAAAATACAGAAATGCTTAATCCCCAAACAAGATTTAAAGGAAAACAAAGCTGCTTGACTTGCACATTAAAATGGTTTTATTAGACTTTTCCTCAAGCTGTTAGAGGTTTTACAGTCTGACCTGTCTCCATCTGAATATGAACCAACAAGAACGGCACTTAGGATGAGTAAACAGTTCATTCACCTTTAAATCACTTAGTGGGATAGCGCCGCAAGAATTATTAACTCACTGAATGTTAGTTAACAAAGTTTGGTACCTGGGGAAATGATTGCCATGCACCGAATGGAAAATAGTTATCAGGACCAAACTAGAATTAGAAATTGGTCAAATATGTTTAGATTATTGAAATATTTCAAGTGGGAAGCAATTATCTAGGAGCCATTTGCTAATTTTTATTCTTCTGAGGAAGAGCTGTTTGTACTAAAAATCTCTTACAGATGCCTTCAAAACTTAAAAAATACACATGCAAGACAACCAATGAGTTAATCAGAAGACAAAAGTGAAAGACTTGAATCTGTCAACATAAACCCAGTGCAGACTGAAGAAATACCAATTAAAAAGACAAAACATAATTTATCAAGAACAACTACAAGGCTACTTTATTAACACTAACAAAGACATATTAACACTACTTGTCAAGGTATTGTTAATATGTACTGTAGGCAGAGCAAATATCTTTGCTTAGGACAACAAATGCACATGGCAGCAGTCATCTCAGGCAGGCTCCATCTAAATGTGGTTTGTCGTCATGTTGGGTATGTGCTGCAGCAACCGCCACACCCTCAGCAACAGCTGACACATCCACTAGCAAACCGTGCTTCCTCTCAGGGTCACTGTTAATTCACAATTTACAAAGGATTAGGTGTTTTTATATTATATACTTTCTAGCCACATAGCGGCATTTTCAAGTAACTATGTTACCTTCAGTTGATGTAAAAATGCTGTATATATTAAATATGGCTTTAAATTAAACTGACTTTATAATGTAATGCCTTGAAATTGGATCTGCCTTCAGGATGTCATCACTACATCGCTCCTCTATTAACCCGTTAACAAAATTTTTTTACTAGCGTTGCATTGAGAAGTGGCTCATATAATGAGCTCAGCGGATGTGCAGTTCCACCTGGTGTTTTTTGCTAATTGCTGCTGGCTAGTCTGAGGGAGCTGGATGGCTGTTCTGTAAGGAAGAATAGGAGTCTAAAACGTAGTTGCTATGGTAGTTTTTCTGGATTCCAAGTTCTAATCCCTGTTCTGGGTTGCTAAATAAGTGTAAGTAAGTAAGTATCCTCTTGACTTCTCTAAGGAGGAGCTGGGTCTCAAAAGCGGGGCTAGGTCCACCCAGGCGTTTTTCACAGCTGAATATTTGCCATGGAGATTAAATTTCTCAAACATGCATGACAGAATCGGATGTTTTTGATGGGGAATAACAGTATAACATTATGTAAAGCTCATAAAAGTTTATTTTACTTAATACTGGCCCTATAAGTGTGACAAAAAAACAAAAAAGGAGAAATTTGTAGACGGGAAATGACTTTTTTTGTGAAAAATAGAATCCAAAATTATTAATAATCAACGACGGAACTATTTAATGAACTTGTCTCGTGTGATTCATTGAATGAGGGTCAGATAATATAACATTAAATAAAAATAACCCAAGCCTAGACCCACAGAGTGACCAAAGTAACCACTGAGGTTAATGGATCCAACTTCCTGGATCCTGAAGACTGCCAGTCATGCTCTGGAGGTCAAAGCTTCAGAGGGGGAATGGGTGGCTCAAGTGACAGAGGTTTTTCTCCATTTCATACTTCCTGCCTCAGGCCTTATCCTCCCGCAGCAGCCCTGCCGCTTCCCCTGCAGCCGTCCTTTCTGACAGGAAGCAGGAAGCATCCAGGCTCATCACTATCCTGTCCCGGATCAGCGGAGCTCTGTCCACCAACACCAGCTACACTCTGCTGACAACCGAGGAACAAAAACTTCACACTCTTGACTCCCGCCTCTCCTCCACGACATTCGTCATCACTTTGGTGGACCGCCTCGCGTGTCAGTACAACATTCTTCACCCCGGAGGCCGCAGGAAGTCGCCCTGACCGAGCGGTCAGCTCTGCTGTTTGTCAGCAGCTCTCTGGAACCCAGATGTACCAACGTGGCAGATTTTACTCTCACAAATCAGTAGAACAGACTCAAAGATCTCCGAGTTACATAAATGCAAACAACTTCCGAGAAGGAAAAAACAGGAAGGGGTACAATCATCAAAGGACTTCCACAGAAAAGGAAATGAGTGCAGGGGCATTTTTATAGCAGAGGTCAAAGGGAACACTTTAAAAAATGCTTTCTTTTCATTTCCTTTCTGATTGAGATCCTCTAAATAACAAAAACAAACTGGTTTGTTTCAATGTT
The DNA here is from genome assembly GCA_903066825.1 of Alfaro cultratus. Classification (NCBI taxonomy): domain Eukaryota; kingdom Metazoa; phylum Chordata; class Actinopteri; order Cyprinodontiformes; family Poeciliidae; genus Alfaro; species Alfaro cultratus. The sequence goes on along the minus strand of CAEFZX010011575.1, from coordinate 262,959 downwards.
CCCAGCAGTAAACCTAAGTCTTATTATTACATCTTACAATGATGGGAAAACACCGTATGAGGACAGAGTTTGTTTGTTTGCCAAGTCACTTTGACTGTCTGTCGATGGTGTCTATGTGGCATGACTCAAGCAGGAAGGGTGGGGAGCCGTTTTCATTGGGAGGAAACAAATGCACATCCCTTTTCTCTGAGCCAGACTGATCTGCATGTGAAGGTTGGAGGAAAAAGTGAGAGGAGACGTAATATTTCCAAAAAAGAAGCCGAGATCTGATGGTGTATTCCTCACACAGAGGGAATGAAGTATCGACTGCTGGTGGTTGAGGGTTTGGTTAGGAGAGATATTCACCGGGCCTCGTGACTGATGTAGTGTCTCAGACAAGCAGGATAAAGCTGGGCTCGATCTTTTTCCACAACATCTAAAAAACCTCCTGTCAATCTCCAACAACAGCCAATAGATCAAACCTATCGCCCTGAATGAACAGCAACAAATTACCTCTCATAAAATCTTCAACAGCTGAATCCATCATCAGGGTTTATGTGCTTTCTTCATGCCAAACGTTCAGACATTTACACACTTAATAGTCCAGAGAATAAAATACAGACGATTACATTTCCACAGATGTAATCATTTAAACGAGACTTATTATGAAAAATTCACATTTTGCACATTTTCGTACTTCAGTTTTTGGGTCTCAAATTTTTCTAAAAACAACAACAACAAAAAACACCTAGCTGTTTTTTGGGCAATAAAACATTAATGTTTTTTTATGTCAGTAAAATGAGACATTTCAAAAACCTTCTGATTGTTACGCCACATTCAACAGGCACTGTGCGGTTACCTAGCAACCCCTGCCGAACCCTGCTTGGTCACCGAGCAACCCAAAATGAGCTCCAGCACGTTTCGTGTGGTGTACAATGGCTGCTGGAAAAGACAAGTTTTTTGTTGTTGCCTTATCCTCCAGAAACTACTTGCTGCACTCTTGTTGGTTTTGCAGGAGGCTCTACTAATGCTTTTCAAAGATGTACAGATATCTAATTGCACATCTGTTTTCAGCCATTTTCACGAGTTTGCGAGTGTAAACGTTGAGTTGGGGATGGCATGTCCAGCAGCAGCTTATTTGGATTTAAAGAGACAGGACGCCTATAACAGCTCGTTCTGAAAGGAGCTCAAAATAGGCAGAACCAGCTAAATTAAAATCTTATCATCTAACAATAATGATTTTGTGCAAAAAAATGCAACAAACATTTTTTGCATAGCCCACAGATCTAATCTAACCTGTTCAAGGAATACGTAACAAGTCACCTTTAAATTCAAAATTTGCAACTACCTCATTTATATAGAGTTGATTCATTTCAAATGTAAATTTAAAACATATTACAAAAACAAACATAAATTTCAATTACATATGTTCTACTTCAAAGCTTGTTTGTTAGCAAAACACAGTCAGGTTCAGTTTATCATATCGATTGATGACAAAATAGTTTCGGATGGATGTTTTTTGGTCATAGGACATTAAATAAAGTCCAAACAAATATTTTCCATACTTTTTCCCAGTCTTATTAAATACTTGAATCAGGGTCCATACTTTTCCAATCTTTTATCATATTATAAAACAAATGAAAGTAAGAATCTTATTACCTATATCATTTTGAACTACATATTATTCATAATGCAATGTTTGCATTATAGGGAGAGAAAAGTCAACATTGTGTTGCTTTCCTGTGGTCAAAGCTCCATTTTCATGTGGTGAACACACACATTTACTAACATGTCACACAAGGAAGCCCAAACTGCAACCACATTTCTGAATTTCCTCTCCCTAGTTGGTTTGATAATCAACTACAGCAATCTTTTATCAACAAATAAGCTGATTCTGTTTTTAATTAACAATAATTTGACAACAGTGATATCATTTTGTATGGTATGTGCACCACAATGTATTGGGAAGATTTCATCACTGATCAAATCTTCCCAATATGATGTCTTGATTCAAGTCATCAAGAATCGATACTGCATACATTATCTTTAACGCCATCCCCAATGCAAAACATGGCGATTAGTGCAGCTAAGTACAGGGAATTCACAGAAGAAAACCAGTTAGAGGCTCCAAAACCATTCACACTAGGGTGGACAATGACCCAAAACTTACGGCCAGAGCTACAATTGCCATTTTTTACTATTTTGTAACAAAGAACTGAAAATTTTTTTAATTTCTAAATGTGCAAAGCTAGTATAGACAAACCCCAGAGGACTAGAAGTGGTAACTGCACTGAAAAGTAGTTCAAAATAGGACTGAGAAAGAGTATATGAACACAAATGCACAGCAACCTCTTCAGAAATTAAAACAATGCATCATTTGTCCTTTCTTTTTACAACAATGCACAATTTGTTCATCCATCTACATGAAATCCTGATGAACACCATTAAAGTTTGTGGCTGTAATGTCACAAAATGTAGAAATTTTGTAAAGTACTGCATTTCAGATAGAGGGAAATATCACACAGTGGTATCTCCATTATCTACTTCTGCTATTGATCCTGCTGTTTGCATCCTGCTTCGCTCTCTCACACCAAGCTGAAGTGCTCAGCCGTGAGTTTTCCTCTGCACTGTGGATAACTTCCTGAGCTGCAAAGATGCTGCACGTCTCGAGAGACGCTGCGCAGGACTAAACACGCATGCGTTTGGTCAGTCAGTGGAAAGCCAAGCTGTGCATGCAGCAGTGCTATACTCCTCTCTGCTACATGAGCTCCCAGCTCCTTTAGACCGATGTGCATGTTTTTACACCCACACACTGCTGCGTTTTACACATCTAGCATCACAGAAGCAGGAAACCTCTGCTTGTACTGTGAGGAAATAATTTCAAATGAGACGTTAAATTATTGCCTGACCTTATCAGCTGGCATTAGAAGTGACAGAAAGAAAACCCGAAAACTGGTGACTCTAAGAAATACCCACACAGATCCTCTTTTAACAACATTTACAATTACAACAGCTCCAGAAACTAAAACAGTAACATGCCCACTCATGTCATATACGTACATAAATATACCCCCAATTAAATATAAACAACACACACACACAGCAACAAAACCATTAACCAGTCCTCTTTCCACATGTTGAATTGGAAATCATTTTGGACTAACAGAGTGTAAAAGTCAGCTTTATCAAGCTTGTTCTTAGTAAAAAAAAAAAATTTTTTAAATAGCTGATATGATCAAGGGCAAATTGTGAAATTCTGCATATTTCTTTCTTCCATGAGACTGCCATGCAGTGATTAGCTTCCAAAAATCAAACATTACGTAGGAATCTTAAATTGTTAGAGATAGCAAAATCTTCAGGAGAACCTACTTAGTTAATCTGTTATTAAATGAAATAACTCGAGAATGTTGGGCATAATCTTTCAAAAATGTGATTCTATCCTCCAAATAAATGGACTACAAAACTATTTACATTTATTAAATTTTCTCTGCTTTTTTTCCCCTGTTCACTCAGGCTTCTGACAATCGGTCCAAGCTAAATTAAAATCCTGTCAACACTGATACAAATTTATGTTGAAGGAGCTATTGAAATCATATCATAGACCTGAATCAGACATGGAGCGAGCCAACTGGGACATTCTTCATACCAACTCCCACATTGTTGCTAAACAATCAGATCTATCAGTTCGGAAAGGTTTCAAAAGCATTTATTAAGCAACAGGGTTAGCCAAAAAGTGTATTTTTCATCTTCAGACCATGGGCAAAAAAATCACCAAAATAAAATAGCAGATATACATACAAACAATAACAAGGTTTCCCCCAGAAAACTTGATAAGCCCAGTCATTCATCCAGCGGTTGAATGTGTTTTTGAGTTAAAAATGTTGTATTAAAGTTGACAGGAAATTTGAAAATATCACTTGATAATCATGTGTTATTGAAATATTGGAAGATTAATACCTGAACACCAACTATAAAATCTTAAAAAATGCAAACATTTTAAAAAGACTTAAATAAATAACAAATGCTTAGCCTGGTAGGGGCACAAGTAAAGCCTGGTGGCCCGCCAGGCTTATAATACACCGGGGGAAACCCTGAATAATGATACACAAAATATAAAATGCACAAAAAAGCATCTACCAGAGCTATAATCCAAAGCTACCTAATACAACCAGAGGGAAAAAAATGCTAAAGTACCAACATGTAGTTAGTTAAACCCAATAGTGGTGGCAGTAATGTGATGGTTTGGAGCTACTTCTCCGCTTCAGGACTGGGATAATTTGCCATAACTGGTGGAAATGTGAATTCTGCTGTCAACCAGAAGACCCTGACTGGAATGTCCCAGTTTGTGACCTTAAGGTCAACCACTGTTGGTTTGTGCAGAGGAGCAATGATCCACAGCACAGCAGAGTCACATAAGGCCTGAATAAAATCACCAGTTGGAAACGGTTTTGTGTAATTATTGAGATTATATTTGTCTGATATTGAAATTTATTTGATTACCCAAAACGAGCTGTGGAAAACAGAAGAAAATCAATTTCACAGCCATGTCTATATAAGTCAGTGAATGAATTTTATGTATGTTTACCAACTTTTTCTTCCTCAGGAAAATAGAGTGATAATGAAGTAGCTCCTAAATTATTTAAATAGAAACAACTATTAAAATTGAAAATATTCCCTAAAAACAAGGAGTAAAAATATTTTTTTAATCAAATCTAACATTTCTTTTTAAATGTATATTTTGGTACATCTAGGCTATTTAATTTTTATGAACTACAGCAGTTAATTTTGGTTTTACGCTGCAAGAACAGAAAGTTTTCAGTTTTGAAATAAAGATCTGATTTCAATAAACCTCACAAATGTGAGCACTGCAAAATCAAACCAAAGGATGATAGTGCTGCAGATAAAAAAAAACGCTGCAGGTTTCATATAACTTTTAGGCAAGGAAGAAGCGAAAACTGAAAGGTGATTTGGTCCTGTAACATGTATGGCAACCCACCAAGTAAATTATTAAAAATAAATGTTTTAAAGGAATTAAATTAGTCTTTTATTGAAGCAGAAGAATCTCTTAGAAAAAGACAATATCAGGTCTTTTACTGACTAACAAACCTGACGATTCTTTAAAAAACACACAAATTGTATGTATCCTTTCAATTAGTAATTTATGATTTTATGTTTCCATGGTGACACAAACACCCATTTCTTTTAGCCACTCTTCAAATGGGAAAGACAGAAGAATTAGTTTTTTAATTGAAACACAATGAACTGTGTTGGAATTTAAATAACATGTTGCAAATAAAAATTTATTTACTTAAAAGCATTTTACACATTTTCACCAGGGTTGCCAATAAGTGTGGAGAGTTAAGTATAAAACAAACAGTTAAACCAACCAATTAAAAATATTCTGTAGCCCATCCCAATATGGAAATATCTACTAAAAGAGTAAAATTGAATTTCCATTTGGAGGGAAAGCTTTTGAATGGAACTGAACTGAATGCACAAATATACTGTGCATTCAAATAAAAAAAATACTGTTCTGATTCTGACAAACTAATTAATATCTACAAACCTCAAAAACAGAGTAAGGTTTAGAATGTTTCTTTTACCGAGTAAACTATTTTTGTCACTATTTGCTACAAAGGAAAACCAATAACATGGTGTGCTAGAGCAACCTATCTATTAATGGGTTAATGGGTAACATTAGATTACCTTAACAAAGAACTGATTGTATTTGTGGGGCTTTGAGTAGACAAAGTAACAGATACATTGCAAAAAGACTGAATCTCTTAGTATGTTTATTGTCTCTTTTATAGTTATCGCTATTAATACTACGAAATATTATGTAACATTGTGTGTTGCCAATCCCTATTTTATATTAAATTATTCAAATGTTAATACTTAATTTGTAACACAACAGGGAGGAAAGATTGGAACGTCTAACAGCCAAAACAAACTAGTCATTTTGCTGATCAATCAAAATATCTGTCAGAGAATCCATCTTATTTTGCTGATCGCCTGTTTATAAAGCCTTTCAGCCCTTCAGGCAATCATAAATCTTTAACCCCTGAAGCCAAAACCTGTAACAACTTGATCAACCACCGCTAATAGATGCAACATTTTTCAAGCCTGTAAATAACTTTTCCGATGCAACAAGCAGCACAGACATGAGTCGCTGGTCAGAGTTAGGGATTCTGCAAAGCACTTAGCAGCATTCCTTGACGTTTTCCTGCAGCTGAGTCTCACATTTCACACTTTGTGTGACTCAAGACATTTTAAGACCACAGGTGTATCTACTCCCACGGACCATTTGGACGCTTCGGCAACTGGACAAACAATCGCAGCAATGCCCAACACAAACTCCAGCTACTATTCAAAGGGCACTTCCATTCTGACCTCCCAACATGCCGCGGATTGTAGCTTTACAGCTGCTGTGAAAATGTCAGCCATGCAGTTCTTTGAACAAGCAGTAAAAGACTTCAACAATATACTTAAACTTGGAGGTTTAAAGCTCTTAACTAAGCAGAGATGGACTATTAGACACATCCTAGAGCAACACTATCTCCTAACACGCCATTGAATGCTAATTATAGCTAGCTCGTCTGACAGGTGTATTGACAGTTGCTCAAAAAAACAGCAAAGCTAAAATTACCATGTTGTTGACTAAGTTTGAATTAGATTCAATACTATTTCCTTCTGTTTCACTTACAGAAACAGAAGGAAAAACAGAAGTCACAACCTGTTGATACCATTTATGTTGAATTTTTGTAAATTGTAATTTTGATCAATTTAGTTTTCTTTGGGTAGTTAGAATATACTCAAGTTAATTTAGAACCAAAATCTGCAATTAATTTTTACATTTGGAATTGTTTAGATTCCTTTAGTAACTTTCAGACCCTCACATTAATTTAAGTGATTATGAACACACCGGGTGTGTTTGGCAAATGTCCGGTGTAATGACGGGAAGTTTTTGTAAAATTCTTTTTTTGACCACTTTTTCCAACTTGAAACATCAAATTAAGCCAACTTTCATTTTCAACTAGGTTGTAAGAGATTTTCAGTAACTTTTGCAAAAAATAAAGTATATTTTTCAAACAATAAAGTCGGAAGTGAATGCAAGAACCAAACCACCTGTTGCCTTCATTGGAAATTTTTGGTTTTGGACTTAAAAAGCCGCCGCAACTTTTTTTTTAGTGTTGGAGCGACTGTCTGCTTTGTAATAAATGCGTTTGTCTTTTTATTTTTAAATGAATTAGACTACTATTTCAGACTATTTCAAAAATGTATTTGAAAATCTTATTTGCACTTTACATACTCACCGTGTCTGTTTTAGGAAGGTTATGTGCAGCAGTTTCAACTTTTTGTAAGACAGTGTTGTGGCATAAACAAAACTTAAACAAACTAAGAATTTTAACTGCAACTTTTTGAAAAAGTTGCCACAAAATGAATAACGTTAGGCTGCAACAATCTAAAACAAAATACAAATAATAACGTAGCATTCTTGAGGGACTGGTTATCATCAGAAAAGTTTTGTTCATATTTAGTCAGGTCATGTTTGCCTGATATTAAAAATGGTTTAATAGTTTGACACAATTAGTAAAAAAAAATAATAGTAGACATCTGTAAAGATGGAAATACTTTCTCAGCACATGCAGTGTTTCTTGAAGTCCCTTTATAGAAAAAACAAAATGTACAAATATCTGCTCACCCCTTTAAATTAAAGGGCCAAGTAAGTATCAAATTTTCTGGGTAAACACAGGGAGATAGGATTCAGCCAAGTTGTAACACAAAAATATCAACAGATTACATCTGCTGCAGGAACTAGAAATATTTAGTTTCTAGTTGCTGCAGAAACTAAATATTTCTGCAGCAAATATTAAACATCACAAATTTTGATGTTTTTTATATAAAAAGAACATTGTAGCCCCATAATTTCCACAACAGCATAAAAACAAAAACACACACAAGCCTTGCTGTTCACGTCTCAAATATACCTTCCTGTCATCATCGACAAGCTAAAATCTGATGCGCACACACACACAGGAGAATATATATGTATAAAAACATAAATTAAACAGCTTCCTTCCTTAGACTAAAACTCAGACCATATGTTAGGGGAGAAAGGTTTGAATTCAGCAGCGATAACCCCAACACCCTGAGGTCTGCAGACAGATGTGAACACTGACACCTAAATCTGAGGGAAAAGCGAAGGATCAGAACGCCAGAGGAAGGTCTGGCCCACAGCTAATCCGCTGCCAGCTAATAGCCCTTGATGATATGCGCAGTGCAGCTGTGGGAGGAAGGTAGGCCAGCAGCTGTGGCCCGCAGATCTATTATAAGATTTCAGCAAACAAGCAATACGACACAGCCTTACCTCCTGCTGCGTCAGACTGAAAACAAATTCATAAAAAGAGCCAGAAGGGAAATTTAAAGAAGTGATGCTCAAACTGAATGCGTTTCCCCCAGTGTATAATAAGCCTGGCGGGCCACCAGGCTTTACTTGAGTCCCCACCAGGCTAACATTATTTGTTTATTTTTCTTAAAAGATTTTGATATTTACCTTTTTTAAACGTGTTTAGGGATTATTAATAATGTCTTCTAATAACACACAATAACCTAGTGATATTTTCAAATTTCCTGTCAACTTTAAACATTTTTTAACTCAAAAACATCACTGTCCTACCTCCTCTACCACCGGGCTTCTGAGGGAGACGCTGTTATTCTGTGAGGTTTACTTTATTATTGGGATGATCATGTTACATCTCCATAACAACATCATAAATACATAAACAGTTTTCCTGAAACACTAAGTTGTTTTTCCACCTTTAGCACCTTGAGCAGGACGTACACAAACATGACTGACAGCGCTAAGACCCTCCTCCTGGCTCTGATTGGTTGTTTTGGATTGGGAGCGATGGATTACTTCATACAGCAATAATATCTCAAAGAGGAGGTGGAAAAGATTAATCTTTTCACAGATTATCCATCTCATATTATACTGTCAATTTGCTATTTTCAAACCATTTCTGTGTAGTTTTAGCATCCAGTTGTTGTCACATTCCCGATAAACATCTACATTTGTAGCTCTCCTGGTCTTCTTAAACTGTTTTAGCAGCACAAAAATCTTAATAAAAATTTTGTTGAGTTGGGAGTTGATTCAGAATATTTTGGAACACAAAACTTTTACCATTAAATGTAAAATTAACACTGTGATTGGTGAAGGAAGCCAGGCTCATCTTTGCTAGACGAATGCATCTAAATTCATGCTACTGCGGCTTGACTTCTGAAATTAAGATACATTTTTAATATATATCCATATATTTTAAACAGAATACATGCAAATAAAAGGCATGTACATATTAAAATAAAATCTTTACACATCTTTATGCAGGACTGTAAACTTAACTTGTAATAAACCGCAAGTAGGAGGTTAATTTGTGAGCAAGAAATGTCTTCCTACATGCAGCAAGCTGACCTGTTAGTATCTCTGCAAAGAGACATGAGCGTCCCTCTTTTCTGTGTGAGACCCACTGGGTTTGGAGACATCAGGGACAGATGATGAATAAAAAACCACAACTTCATCAATAATTGACTGTGACACAGCTGCACTCCTCAGCTGCAATGTTGCAGAAGGAAGACTTAAATAGCACGCACTCAAATTTGTTATGTAAAGCTGCACATGATAAAAACTCGTCCAGTCCTGAATAATTCACTGTTTTCTGTCCTGGTGGAGAGGGGAGTTGGTGGTAGTTAAGTGGTTAAACAAACACAAATATTAAAAAAAAACTGGCTTTAGAAGAATTAGTTTAACCAAAGTGATAATCAAAATCAACATAAAAAAGATTTGTAGTCCTCAATATTTAATAATCAGACTTGATAATGAAGAACAGCGAATGTGGCGGGGAGTGAATACAAAAGAAAGCAGCTGTTTTTAGTTATCTGTGCTGCCATTGTTGCAGCCGACTCCCCGCCAGCGGACTGGATGTCACATGTGGCGGCGCTGAAGCCTCACATGATGGCGTGTCATCGGGAACACGGCCTCAGGTGCTGCTGGGTTCCAGACAGGCGACCCGAAGCTTCTACAATAAATACTCAAAGTTTTCCCGTTGAACTGAAGGACAGATGCCGATTTCCTTCCGGGCACCCTTACAGATGTTTTACTGTAAACAAGCAAAGCCTTGTTGTTTAGCTGGAGTCTATTTTACCCAACCCATGTGTGAATCCAGAGAGCGTTTTAATGTGGAAGGCATTTCCTAATCCCTCATGAGTAAGTGCATTAAAGTGTGGGGAGGCGATGCCTCTCCTTTAATGAACAGAAACAATAACAGTGTTATAGCAATGACGTATTTTCATCACTTTATGCTCAGAAATGTAGCCTTTTCCCTCTGTTTTGTTTGTTCTGGTTCACGAATCCTTGAATGAAAGTCTAACACGAGAAACTAAACTGGGGGAATGTAAAGCTGATTTTAATTTTAGCAACAAAACACATTCTTAAAGCTTCCATACAAATTAATGGTAATCTAACATTAGTTATACTAGTCAGAATGTTATAAGAGATTTCTTAAATAGGTATTTTATTTACTCAAAGTATAATCATAATTTGCTAATACTAAGATATCTGGAACGTAAGAAAAGTGAAATTGATTTTATGCTAAAACGGCCTGCCATACTGCAAGGTTGGAATCCTCCTGTTCCTCTTGCTGAAATAACCCTCCAGTTTTATTTTCTTCTTCTATCAACGTCAGTGTCACTGCGGAGAGTGTGCGGTCTGAGAAGACGTTACATAAAAGAATGTCTGAAAGGCCCTGCCCTTCATGTCAGGTCCTGCCATGCTTGAATAGAGCGACTGTGAAAAAAGTCAAAATTTTTCCTGGTCCGGTCCAAGTGACGAAGGGCAGGGAGGAACGCTCAAAGGATCGCCAACGCATTGAGGGTTTCCCCCTTTGCATCGCCGCTGTGGCTCTCTGTGGTTTGGAGAAAAGCAAGCCCAGTGACGCAAAGTGCCATCTGTGGTGTACAGGGACACACACTACATGACCCCTTAGGGGGAATTACAAGTCCAAGCTGTTGATATTAACTCACATCAGAGGAAAAGAAGAAAAAAAAAGAACAAAAACAGGAGAGCCTCAGAGTGACATGTCCTTTTCCTGTTAAATAAATCAGAACAATCTGATAAGATAAGATACTTTTCTACCCCTGATTCCTATTTAAAGAGCAGAAGGAAATTTTAGACAACACCAGTGGATTGTTTTAGGGTGTTTTCACACCTGATAGTCCAGTAGACATTTGTTACATTTTCAGCTGGTGCTGTTCACTTTCACACTGCACTGTATCAAACAAACTTTGAAAAACCAGTTCACCCCCGTCACCTGTGGTGGCGCTGCACCAAGAACAACTAAAGTAAACGACACAAAAACATCTGAAGAAGACATTTGTACAACTTCCTTCTTCACAAAATGTAAACAAAAATGTAGTAGCGTAAGATTTTAGCGGTTATAGGATTTGTCTTTTGTAATAAACCTTGTTTATTTTGTAAACAAATATTTTTTTAAAAGAGCTGGGCATAGGAAGTATTTTAATCATATTTATCAAATTAAAATCATACTTTCCCAGTAGTTACCCTGCACCAAAACTTGTAATTATAGTTTTTTAAAATTGAAATAAACGTAGTATCATTTATCTTTTTTTTTTTTTTTTAAAGAAATATCTTATGATAATAATTTGATTTATTGTCAGGATGTTATTTTTACTACTTTATCCACTGTTTGTTCAATGAAAGCATCAATAAATATCAATAAATTAGAAAATATGATTAAATGCAGTAAGTGTTTGCAGTTTAATGATAGAAATCACACTTTTTTATGTGACTGGCGGTGCTACAGAAGCATGATACCAATGGGAATGTTTTTCTAGAGCAGTGTTTGTATTTGTGGGAATATAATTCCTGTGAAACACAGACACAGCCTTACAGCTACCTAAAAAAGTAGTAATAAAATCTTCTAATCATCACTTTTATCAGTATCACAAGATAAATAAATTAAAAAAACTTTGAGTCAATACTATCCACCCCTAACAATGCGTATCAAAAAACTAATTTCTATCCTAAATTTAGACATCTTCCTGGTTTTCTTTCCATCATTTTACATAAAATTAACAAATTGGACGATACAAAGCAATAGACACGAGCATTCATAAAAACATCAACTGAATATATTTCATGTCAAATAAGGATTTTCAAGACTCAAATGAGTTAAAATGTTACATTTATTAGTCGCTTATGAAAGACAATAGACAAAAAGATGACTAGTCTACTATTTGCTGAGGATTCTTCTGATTTAAAGGGCAAAGCAACACAAAAAAAACTGCTGATAAAAACAGAAATTATCTCCAGAATCTGACAAACAAAACATTCATCTCTAAATCCACCGACAGAATAATCCGAGCAACACACACACACACACACACACTCTCTCTCTCTCTCTCTCTCTCTCTCTCTCTCTACCATGTGCTCTGTGGGAACAACACAACAACGATCTGCTTTGCACCAAAGATGACAGCAAAAATAAAAGCCAGACACATCCACCAGCTTCCGGTCTGCCACCCACACAGTAAACACACACAAATAATACCCCCAGTGACACTCCCATACACACGCACGCACACACACACACATACATCTCAACTCCTTTGTCTAAGGCAGACAAAGCAAGAGTGGCTATTTTTAAAACTTTATCTCTCCATCTGGCAGCTCCATGTTTTCCTCACTTCTGATTTGATCCGAGTGTAAACACCGGAGATGATGTTTCTAAAGGCAAAACATTAATGTTTTCATGTCATTAATGCAAACTGATCAATAATTTATCCTCAGAGCTGAGTTGAGATGACATGATGCAGCAGCAGTTTGGTTTTTTCCTCCTGATGACTCAGTGGAAGCACAGGGAGAATGACAACTCTCCTGCTGGGTCAAATCTCCCCCTCAGGTTTCAGTATTAAATATTCACGCCGTACCGTTGCATAATTTACCTTGTCAACATACCAAGGAAATGACTTGGAGAGGAAAGGAAGAAAGGCGAGGTAAACATCATGGATTTCAATAAACGCGACGTTTATTTCGGGTGTATTTCCCCCCGTCCTGAATTTCCAGGCGCATCTTTGTTTTAAACTCCCAGGAGGACGCTGCGCTCTGTTTTCCCTCTTCATAATAGTCTTCTCCGTCATGTGATCCCGGCAGAAATTCCAGAGCGGCTACTGAAGCGCCGCGCACATGGCCGCCCTGTCCGACAGATGTTTTTCGTTTGCGCTGCAGCAGCAGCAGCCTCCCCGGATCAGAGGCACGGAGCCAGGGAGGTGATTCATGATGCAAGCCTTCTCCTTGTTAAAAGTCAGCAGACTCGGAGTGTGGCTCCATGTTGAGGATAAACACAGCCCTGACTCTGCGTTCTGGGGAGACTTTCTAAAAATATGATAGAACAAACTGGAATCAGGAGTTTAGACACCGACTCCCAACCTTTTCCACGTCTCTACATGCTACAAACTTATATGTGGGGATTTTAGGTGACAGACCAACACAAATGAGCAGAGCAGATTTGTTTTTACAAATAAAACTCTAAAAAGTGCGGCATGCTTTTATTCCAGCCTCCAGAATCACCTTGCTCAGTCTTACACATCTAGATATGTACATTCTTCTTTGCAAAGTCTCTTAAGCTCAGTTAAATTGAATGAAGAGCAACTAAAAATTATTTTATTAATCAATTATTGTATTGATTAATAGGGTGAAGAAAATAGCACATTCTGCAGTTTTTCATCTAACTGCTTATACATTATAAATACATTGAAGATGCAGATAAACAAATAATTTATTTCCTCAAGTAAGAAAATGAACATTTCAACGCCAAACATGCAATAAAATAGCATTCCTATAATGTGTGCTTTGATTATTTGTAGCAAAGGATGCATCTGCAGATAAAGAAATACTTCAACATGTGAAAAGCTCAGCTCTTTCTGCTTTACTTAACATCAGCAATATATTGATTAATTTTTGGATTAATTAATTAATAAATGGATAGTAAAATGTGCTTAGTAAGAGATTTTCTTACAGACTTTTAATCAGGTGAAGCTAAAATTATGCAACTTCATGAGTTCTGGGAAAAACATATTTACAGACAGTCTTTTTATTATCTTAAATGCAAAATGTATATATTTATTGTACAGTTTTCAGTTATTACTGCTTCAGTTATTGTTCTATCAACAATTGGTCTTTTTTGAGTCTGAATACTCCAGTTAACAATTAATCAATTACTAAATTAGATGGCGGTTATTTCAGTAATCGATTCATCACGATTAATCGTTTCAGCTCTAATGAATTGTGAAGTTTAGACACAGATTCTCAGTGGGATTTACGCCTGGACTTTGACTGGACCTTTCTGGAAGAACATACACCAAGTCTAAAGTCTTCTTCCAGAATTTCCTTGCATTTACCTCCATCCATCTGCATTCAACTCTGACCAGCTTCCCCACAACATAATACTGCCACCACCATGTTTTTGCATATACCAAACGGTTGAGGTTTTGCTCTCATCTGACTGGAGCATCATTTTCCAGAGATTCTTGAGACTTTCTTTTGACAATCTTTTCTATAATTTTCTATAAAGACCTGGTTCGTGGAGTGTTTGACAAATTTTGGCTCATATCTCTGCAAATTCTTCTTTCTTCGACGACGATTATTTTCCGTCAGCTCTGGTTTTCAGTTGTGCTATACTTTCAGATGATTGATTGAAGGGAGCTTTGTGAAATGTTTCAAAGCTTGAAAAATAATTTTATAACCTAACTTTGCTTTAAACTTCTCCAGAGCTTCATCCCTGATCTGTCTGCTGTGTTTCTTTATCTTAATTATGCCATTTGTTCACTAATGTTCAATAATAAACCTCATACAAAGTGAAATTACACACAGGAAGAGTCCAGTTAGGTGTTTCCTAAAAGCTGACTGGATTTTATTTAGGAATACCAAAGTAAAGTGGGCTGAATATATGTGGAAACTGCACTTTTCATATTTTTATTGCACCACTTTCCTTCCACTTCCAAATAATGTGTTACTCCATACAAATACTTTCAATCTATCATCTCCTTTACATTTATTCTGCCTTTAATTTGTATTTTAAGCATTGCAAATGGAGGTATGGGTGTCACAGTTAAAGCTCATGCTACCTTACATGGGAGATTACACTAAATACTGCAACCCTGGTGTAATTTGGGCATGCAGTTGTTGGAAGTGGGGGAAATTAGGTCACATTTTGGCATCAGAGGACGACGGCAAAGGTGTGTGCTCCTCTCCTGGTATGATGCTCCATTTAATCAAACCAAGAGAGGGCTGGGGAAAAAAGAAACCCATGCAAACACAAACACCACCTGCCCTGACCTGAATTTATTCGCTTTTTTAAAATGCACTCATTCCTGCGTGTATGTATGAAAGAGAGGGATCCACATCTGACTGCCTGTGACTAAAATAGGTTTTTCTGTCACACAAACACACACACACACACACACACACACACACACACACACACACACTCTCTCTCAGCTACAGCCTGGCAGCACACTCCAAAGCCCTGAGTTATGTAATCCTGAACACAGAGAGCTGCAGGCCTTGAGTGCACATCCTTCCATTTCCTTCACTCCTCCAACAAAAGCCATCCTCATCCTCTATTATATTATTACTCCACATCTCTGGTTGGACAGATAAAACAGATTAGGTAAATCTGACTGAATGCATTTGGAAAAATAGATGTTTTAAAGGCTGATAGTTGGAAAAATTTAGCTTTAAAGCAACAGGTGCAGTTATTTTCTTCTCTGATTGCCATGCATCTGTCTATGCAAAGCTCTCAAACATGTGGATTGCATGATAAATGAGCTACGTGGTGTGGATTTATAAAAGCAGCATAACTGAGATTGGTGGAGTCGACATATAAGTCACATTTTTCCATATTTTCTTACCTCCTCCAGCACATTCACTGTGTTCCTGCAGCTCTGCATGCGGGTGGTGAAGCTGGACGTTGTCGGGGAATTGTAATCCTCTGTTGTCTCCGAGAGAAACTCGGACACCGATATTTGATCCGGCATCCTTTAATTTAACGGTGTGTGTGAGAGAGGGTAGGGTGGAGGGGGGATAAATGCCCACAAAAGGGTCGGCGATGACTGCTCAGAAAAACAAAACCATGTAAGATCTGAAGAAAAATGATTAAGAGAGCCGGCGGGGTCTGGATCGGATCGACGGGAAAGCCAGCGCCGTTTATTTTCCTCTGCAGAACTGTGTAAAACTATCAGGGATGATGATCTAGACGTGTCTTCTTCTTCTCCTTCTCAAATGACTTCACTGTCCTCCAAAGGCCACGGGAGGAGGATTTTTAGCACAATTCTCAACCAGCTAGCTCCCCCCTCGATGAGTGTATATGTGTGTATGGGTTTTTTTTTTCCCTTCAGAGGACGTCTAAAGAGCGACGCATTTCTAAATAGTGTTGTGGCTAAACGTTGGAGGAAAACCCGTGAAGAATAGCGGATGCCTTCATTATGCTCTACAGATGTGCAATAAGCCGCTTGTCGTCAAAAAACACAGCGTCCCGTTATTACCAGCCTCTGTTTGGGGGTTATCATAGTCCAGGGTGAAGCCGAGGTCGTGTGGGTCTGCCCCGGGGTTTGGTCCTCTCTTCTTCCGCCGTAGTTTTTGAGTTTTTTGTGTGTTTTTTCCTCTAAGCAGATAAACAGTGCCTCGGACACATTCACTACCACTCTCTCCTGCTGCTCGGCCGCGTTCAGAGCTGAGAGAGGAGGCAGAGTCAAGATAACGGTTTGAGAAAGGGCGGCTTCCGATCAAGAGTTTCAAAATAAAAGCCAATGTTTTGGGTATGAAGGTTGTACGGGAAGTACAACCTTCTTCTATTATTTGTTTCCAATTATATATATTTTTAATTAACTCTGGGGGCTTTTTCTGGCGCAATTTCTTTTTGCTTCAAAAAGCAGCCCAATATATGAGAAATCTAGATCAATTAATATTAATATTGTCCCCAGAGAATTTCATCTCCTAAAACTGTTGTTCATGTCAGTTTTTAAAATTCTTATTCTTTTTAGAATTGCCTGCTCATGTATTTTCTTTAAGCTGTTTCTATGTGGATATATGTCTATTTTTGTACATACTGCTGCTGTTCTTTGCATTTTTTAATTGCCTCTTGGGGAATGAATAACATTTTATTGAACTCAATTGAACTGAATATCAGATAAATACTTTTTATTCTTATTCAGTTCAATTCAGTTTAGTTATATAGCGCCAAAAACAGTCACTTTCATCCAATCATATATCCATTCTACTTATCAAACAATGCAGTGACTTTAATTTATTATTGAAATTAGTTTAAATTTTTTTTAATCAATATAAGACTGTATCGAGTCATTGACTTGAAGCATTCAGTGCTCATGGACAACCATGTAGAGACAGTGGAGAGGAAAAACTCCCCTTTAACGGGAAGAAACCACCAGCAGAACCAGAACTTGGATAGTAGACCGAACAGAGTATGAGCAGTTAAAGAATTAATTCAAGATATACAATCAGTGGTTTCGCTGATTTGCAAATGTCATTACTTAGAATTTCTTATTTTACTCCATGATAACAAACATAATTTAATATTTCTTTCTATGTATTTTATAAAATATAACACTATCCATCCCTACACTAAAGTATAATTATTGTAATTTACTCACCAAATACAGTACATTGGTTTAGGTAATAAGAGAACTCATCAGGACTAGTCAAATGTTTGAGTTGTTTAGATATTTCTTTAATTTAAAGCACATTTCTCCATTTCAATCAGAGTGAATGTTTGAAGGAGCTATTGTTTTTATTTCCTTTTAGTTTTAAAATATCTAGATATGCTTTTTGTCATGTCTATGGTGTGTAAAATACATTTTAAAAAATAAATATTTGTAATTGCGGAGGGAAAAACGTTTCTTTACAAATTGGTTTTGCTTTCTGACTTAAGCATTGTCAAAAGAGCTTTAATATCAGACAAACATAACAACAGCAAATACAAAAGCATTTTCAATCAATTATTTTATTTATTAATAGGGAAAAATATCCCAAACAACCTTTTTAATTGGTTTTGCAAACCTTGACAATAACAACTATCTCTGAGGCTTTGTAACAACTTGTAATGGTTCTTTTGCGTCCCACTCTTTTATCCCACTCTTCTTTGGAGGATTGTTTTAATTCGGGCATATTAGATTGTTTTCGGCCAAGTAAAAATATATTTAAATTAACAGAATAGCGTCTCAGTCGTTGTGCTTTTATTTTGAAAATCCAACCCACTCTTCTTTTGGAGCGTTGGCGTTAACTTCACGCATTTCTTTCCCACCCATTTCGCCTGGTTGACGGGGACGATGAGCCACTGTACGCATGCGCGCTGGGACTCTCTGCCTGCAGAGTGATTCGCTGCAACAGAAAACGACTTACAGAAAACAATAATGACAGCAGAGCTCAGATTTGGAAAACACTTCTGTTGCAGCAGAACTTGACGGGGTAGCGGAATATCCAAAGACAGACCCACCCGTGACGTGACTGCAGGCGAAAACACGAAACATTTAAATGAAAATCAGTTACTGGCGTGACGTCACTGCTTAGCCACAGAGAGCATCAATTATGAAGAGCAACATTTCTCATTATTGTTGAATGTGCTTGTTTGGCAGTGTAAAAGCCAGAATAGAATAGATCATCCTTGAGAGAAATTCAAATGAACAATATTTAAAATAACTGTATACTAGAACAATAAATAAAGTAAATATATATATTAGGTTTGTAAACTCACACATGAGAGATACAAATGCAAATTTCTCAATATTTCTAATAACTTATAGTGACAGACGAATTTGGGGTTTCTAAATGTGTATTTGCATTTGCAAAAACAAATTTCCACATTTTTCCAGACAAACTGATAAATTTATCTCTGCAATTTCAGTCCACTGAGTTTATAGTCTTGTCTGTAAATTAGCCTGTTTGAATTTTTTTTTTTTTATGATTTTCTAATTTTCAGTGGTTAACATCCAGTCAGCTGAAATGTAAGTTTGCAATCATTGTTTTCAATGCAGTCCTGCAACATTTGGAAAATTAAGGGAATCTGATAAATTAGAATATTAGGAATTAGATTTAAAATAGCCTTTAAGCAGGTAAGTCCACATTTCTGTATTAAAAATGTTTTTTTTTTATTGGTCTGACATAAGATCTTAAGGAGGAGATGAAAACATCAACCCCTCAGTGTGTAACTAATCTATAAAAATAAGAAAAATATTAGAGGGACTATTGGAATACAATGGAAATATAGTTTCAATTTAAGAAAAAAATCTTCTTTTCAAACTAATTCTTCTTAGCAATTTTGTCTTATCTCTGACAATTAACTTGTTTGAAATAAAGATTTCAATTCACTTTAATTTATTGAATATGGCTGTAATATTTTCTGCTTAATATGACTTTAAGGAAGGGTTACTCCTTTAAAAATGAGCTTCAACTACGAAAAAGCCATGATTAATTAATTTCTGCATATGTTTGTGTTGTTTCTTCATTTCCAAAGTCCACCTCCTTTAAGTTTGCACCTGCCACTCTCAGCTCTTAACATATCAAAACTGTAAAGCCATGACTTTTAGCTCCAGAGTGCTACTGCAGTATTATTAGCCCATTGCTTGGCCTCCCCTGTAATAGTTTTCTTGAGTTGCTCCTGATCACCACATGACATGAGAACCACAAGGTCAACCACACCAGTTGTGAAACCCCGCATCCACTGAGCAAATCAAGAAAAGAGTGAACTGTGGGTTTATTAAGGCTGTAGACCTGAAGAAGTGATATTTCTTTCTATATCTGTAAGTAAATCTACTGAATGTTTTGTGTTAACGCAGCAAAAGATTTCCCAAACACTGAGCAATAAATCTGACAATGTAGAAACAAAGGCGTAGTTCTCCTTGTACATCATTATGAAACTTAACACGTGCTGTATTTTTTTGTTTGCTTTTTTTATTCACTATCACACACTTTCACTTCCCCTCACAGAACTGCATGAAGACAGTCAGACGCCGCTAAGGAAATGTAGTAAATATGCAGCGATAGAGCCTTGCAATGTTATTATTTTTCCTTTAGTCTTCAGGGCAAACCTTTTCTTTCTGTTACACAAGAACAAACACAAGACGCCACCCAGTGGGCGCCTTTGGGTATATCCTCTTTTTCTTATAAGTTTTGTTGCTGCTGTTAGTGAAATATGGAAACATCATTGATTTATCAACTGAGTTAAGGAGTCATTTTACCTCTGCGTTGTTCATAAGTCAGAGGTAAAATAGGTATGTCTAATTACTTTAATTTAAATGCAAAATAGCCCGATTCTATGTAGGGATTAGTTTGCTTTTTTTACCCCACAAATGTACAAAGAAATTTGAAAGAACCAAAAGCATCAACAAAATGCGACTTAACCACACTCTGTATCTGAATCTTTCAAACTTAAATTTACGTATGTATGAAGGCTCAAATAAATATTGAAACATATATTCAATTTATTTAAATGAATTTGGGTCTATGACACTCATAAGTGCCCAGAAATTATGTGGATTAGATAAACTGAATTTAAAAAAAAATAAATTCAGTTTTTATTAAGCTTGCAAATATTAAGCTTGTTTTGATTAGTTAGTACTTGAGTTTTTCTTGGAAGGATACTTTTTACTTTTATTTGAGTAAAAAAAATATGCCGAAGTAATTCAATTTTGGGGTGTTTACTCTGTTAGTTTGCCTCTTATGGAATTGGTTTTATTTTGAAAATCTAGTTCGGAAGTTCCGGTTAGCTCGGGTTAGCTTTACAGCATTCCATTTGCTAGCCTTCAGCTAGCAGGTGTCGCTAGGTGGGTTTAAGTAGAGGAAAATAACACACAGGTTCATCGTGATTTCCGGTCAGTGGTAGCAACAGAGGGCAGGTGTTAAGGTGGACTCTCCCACCGGCGGCCTGGTCGCACCTGTCAGCTCCTCTGATCCAGCCTGCTGCTATTAAACCTGTTTAGGAGAAGCAGAGTTCAAAGTGAATGGCTGAAGGCTCCTCAGGTAATCGCTTTACTTTCTAAATACCGGCGAGTGAAAGTGTTTGAAGTTACATTTTAATTATCAGACATAAAACACTCGATTAGCCACGTTAGCGAATTTACTTACAGTTCAGTGCTATGCTAGCTGTGTTAGCCAGCTGTTAGCAGTAACTTTTTAATTAAGGATAATGTTGTTATTGTTGTTTCAGCCTAGCTTTGACACGTTCCTCACTTTACCTGACATAAATGCATGTGACTGGGAACTTTGAAACCGACTTTCCGCCTGAGCTGGATACTGTAACAGGAGCTGGGAGCATGTGACTGGTTCTAGCTGCAGCAGCTAGTTGGGTTTCTGCTTTAACCAGAAAGCTGCATTATGGTTTACAGGTCACGTTTTACAAACCTCTGAGGATACCAGAAGTGGATCTGGATGCTTAAAATAAACTGTTTTTTTGATTTAAGAAGGGGATATGTTTACTTTTGTGTATTTTCGGTTTACTGAAATTTCATTGTTAGAAGATTAAAACCAGGAAGTTTCAAATGTTAACAGGAGGTAAAAAAATTTTTTACATTGGAACCTGGAATATTTTGTCATACAAAATTGTGAAAATTCTTAACTTTAATAAATATCTTTCTTTGAAAGATAAATTACACAATTGTTTTACAAAATACTATGATTACACAGAGATAGCTAGTGAATTTAACCAAAAGAGGCCAAAGATTGTTGAAAAACATTGCTCGTTTTAGTGCCAAATGATTCAAGTTAAAATATGTTCTTGACTAAATTCTTTTATTCGTTCACTGCCTGAATAATTATGTATTTGTACTGAATCCTTTTTTTAACTCATTGGTCTGAGTTTGCAATCTTTAGCTAAAAATGCTCACAAATGTTTTTACAAAAGCAAATTTGAGCAGCTTTTCTGTGGAATCATGTGTTTGAATTTCCATAATAGGATGACCTGAAAAGTAGCAATATTATTTTTTAGATCAATTTTTTTTATTGGCTTAGAATTGATGTACTTTTTAAAATAATTTCCATAAGAGTCAACGGCTGTTAGGTTAAAATTTTGGAGCACATCTGGCCTGCTAGCACATGAAGTTTGGACATTTTTTATTCCTTTCAAAGGCAAATAAAAGAGTTGTAACTACAAAACACATTTTATTTTTTCTTAATTTAAACAGGCCTCTTGATTCACTGTAATTTTATAATAAAGAAATATAGAAGATAAATATAGTAGAGAAATATTGAAAAAAAGTGCTTTCAACTTGAGGATGTTAACTTTAATGGCAACTATTTTGACCTTTTTTGGTCTTCTGTTACATTTTATATGACTTCTTAATAAATTTGAAGTGGAAAAAGCTCTTTTTTTTCTAAAATGAAGCACTGTGAAGTGACAGTTCCTTCTAAGTTTATTCATAACCCCTGATTCTCTCCTCTTAATCAGACATTTTCAGTTACTCTGCTATCTTTTCTGCTTGCAGACCCGCCTGACCTCAATCCAGATGGGACGCCACATTACAAGCAGCACCACCACAGCTCCAGAAGAACCCGACCCAGACACAACAATGACAGAAACCTCGGCGGTTACAGCTATGATCCAACTCAGCAATATGGAAACTTTCATCAAGGTTTCAAACACACATTCGGCCAAAATAATTCAAATTACGCTCAGTATGCCACTGCTCCCTATCCAGAAGGGGATGTAGCCAGGAGAAGAGGCAGAGGAAGAGGACGGAGAGAAGAAAGCAGATGTTTAAATGAAAATGTCGGAGGTTCTGGTTACCGGCAGCAAAAACCTGGTAGGAATCCAGATCTTTTTGGTGCCGGCAACAGATACGCTGGTTCCATGGACGGACCTGATGCTCCGAGCTGGAGAAGAGAACACGGGAGCAAAGATTTTCTGGAAACCCAAGTTAAAAAACCAAGAAGCACCAACCAGGAGCACAGGAAGGGAGAAAAAAATGAAAAAGGTGATCATACTTCCATACCAGATCAAAGATCTCATGGCTCCAGAGAGGAGACCGCCAAGAGCAGACCTCAAACGTACGATCAACAGAGGAAAAGCAACGACGTAAAGCGACGTCAAGGACCGATCAAGCCACCAAAATCTCCGTCTCATGAGGATTCGGGCTCAAAGAGGGGGGAACAGGAAGGAGCTGAACATCTCCGAGCGTCTCAGGATCCCGCCTGTAAATCTGGAAAAGTCTCAGGGCCGCAGAAACCTTTTCAGGGAAGAGGCGGGAGTAGGACGAACCGTCAGAACGTCAACTCGGGTCAGAGGAGCTCGGACAAAATGGCAAAAAGCAAAGAGACACAAACAGGTTGGATCACAGTTTTTGTCTGTCATTATGGGAATCAAATTCACTGAAACAACTTTTCACGTTGTTTCAGTGAAAAATCTGGATCAATTCAGGTAAATGTTGCCTTAAATGGGTTAAGTCACAAGTGTCAAACTCAAGGCCCATGGGCCAAATCTGGCCCGCCATAGCTTTTTATGTGGCCCTCTGGATTCTAGGCTAAACACTAAATGTGCTTAAATATTATGTTATCAATCAAATCAATGCAGGTTTTCTATGCTTACTGCCAAATTATATCAATCCAGTTTCTTGAGAATTACACACACTTTGAATACATAATACATAATTGGGAGTTTATTGCAGATTTTCTCAAAAATTAAAAACTTTTTTTACTTGTACTAAACAGCTGCCTCAAATTTAATTGATGTCAAATTATAGTCCATTAACTTTACAAATAAGAGCAAATATTTCCAAATTAGTATCACAAGCACTTTGATTTTTATTGCAAAAAAAATCACAAAAAGAATCATGAAATCCTGGACGAACTGAAAAGATGTTCAATATTATTTAATTTTAAGAATTCATTGATATTTTAACAGATTAACTGGTTTTATCAATACATTCTGGCCCAACCGGTCCTTTAAGATCCTTCATGATGTTGATTTGGCCCAAAACAGAAATGAGTTTGACCCCCTCTGTGTTAAGTTAACCTCTGCACTCTTCTACCAGTTTAATGCTCTGCGTCTGGGTATTGAGGTCCGGTTTCCTGTGTGCTCTGATCTCCGCAGGGTGCCTGATCGAGCAGCTGTCCGAGGAGAAGTACGAGTGCATGGTGTGCTGCGACATCATCCGGGTCATGGCCCCGGTGTGGAGCTGCCACAGCTGCTTCCACGTCTTCCATCTGAACTGCATCAAGAAGTGGGCCCGGTCCCCGGCCTCGCAGGCGGACGGTACGGCCCTCACACACACACACACACACACACAGAACGCGACCCTGAATCAGAATAAGTGATTCCTGCTGATTCGGCAGCACGCTGTGCTTTGTAGCAATTTGAAAAGAAGGAGCAGGTGGGTTTTTTGTTTTGTTTTGTTTTTTGTATCTCTGATGAAAGCTCATGTTGAGCTGCTGGTTCTGTTTTGGTCAGATTCTGCTGAAGGTTGGCGCTGCCCTGCCTGCCAGAACGTGGCACTGAAACACCCGACCACCTATGTCTGCTTCTGCGGTGAG
Organism: Alfaro cultratus; assembly: GCA_903066825.1. Taxonomy (NCBI): domain Eukaryota; kingdom Metazoa; phylum Chordata; class Actinopteri; order Cyprinodontiformes; family Poeciliidae; genus Alfaro; species Alfaro cultratus. The sequence continues at coordinate 238,370 of CAEFZX010011575.1, read as the reverse complement.
AGACGACGGGTCGTTCCTTCTCCTGGAAAATGTCTGGAATTTGATTTAACAGTTTTCCAGGTTTGGAAAACGAGTGGGAGAATAATGAGTGGGAAAATAACTTTGTTACGTCTATTATCTGTCTTTTCGTCCATCCGTCTCTTTTATCTATCCTTCCATCCATATTTTCTTTTTGTTCCATCTGTCCTTCTTTTTATTGTCCATCATCATCCATTTATCCATCATTCATCTCTGTCCATCTTTTCTTTTCTGTCCTTTTACTCATCTATTTATCTTTCTTTCGTGTTTCTTTTCATCTATCTATCATCTTTCCTTTTATCAGTCCACACATAAATTTTATTTATTCTTTCGTTCTTCCTTATATCCTTATATCCTTCTATCCATATTTTTGTTCCCAACTTCTTCTTTCATCCATATTTCTTTCTTTCTTCCATCTATCCATCCTCCTTTCATTTATCTGTCTGTCCATCCTCATCCCTTCTTCCCTGCTTTCTCCAGTTTGGTCACTGGGAATTTCAGCAATAAATTAAATGTTTTTAAAGTGAAATGTTTTTGGATTTTTTCCCCCCTATTTTTAAACATAAATGTGTAGCAACACATCCTACTCATCTTAAACACAGCAATGTTTTTTTTTTACTAAATGTTTTTATTATATATTCAAACTGACTAATAGAAATCCGATAATTTCGTTAAACGTCGGTTTCCTCTCATCTGCTGGAGCTGAGATTTCCTTTCCGTCGATTGGCAGGCAAAGTGACGAACCCCGAGTGGCAGCGCAGTGAGATTCCCCACAGCTGCGGTGACATGTGTGGGAAGAAGCGGAGCGGAGCGGACTGCAACCACCCCTGTAACATGTGAGCTGTGAAAACGCAACAACACTCTGAGCTGCAGGACAGGACTGAATGTTGAGTAATATTTAGGTGATCAGATGACAGGACGAGCACAGCGCTGCATTTCTACAGCTGGGAAGTAACTAGAGGTTAGAAATTAGATCCTTTGTGCCAGAATGATGTCCAGGACATGTTCTACATCTTGTCTCTGAGGGCTATACAAGGAAAATAAATGTCAGAATTGAAAGATAAAGTGAAATCTGCAGATTCTGAGCATAAATGTTTAGCTCTTTAAACTTGAGCAAAGTGGGATATGCAAAAGGATTCATTACTGGTATGATTAGACATGCCTGTGTATGCAATTGTTGTACTGGATTTTATTTTGCTTTGTTTACTGTGAACCTTCTTATGTGTCTGGAATAAAGAAAAATTATGTTGATGATTAGAATATTGGCATAAAAATGGCTGAGTAAAAATGAACGCTAGATTTCTGGAGCTGTAACTACTAAGCCTGTCATGACAACAAATTGTCCCAGAAATTATTGCCACAAATGATAATATTGTCATTTTAACACCATTTTCAGATAAGATGATAATAATAATGTCATATTAATGTGATTGGATCCTCTCTATGTTTTTAAAAAAAACTTTAATTTCTAAAGAATATTTAACACTAGAACTGGAAAATATTTTAAATATCCCAAATACACAAATAAAACAATAATAAATAAATGGATTATGAACAAAATGTAAGAAAATTACATTGGAAGTATCGAAAAGAAAACCAGGAAAAAGTGGCAGGTAGTTCAAACTAACTGCTTCATTCTTCAAAATCCCACCTTTTCGACAATATCAAACGATTGTTGTCCAAATGGAAATTCTAGCGCTTGTTGTAATTTATCATACGATTAATTGATTTGTTGCTTATAATAGTGGAAAGGGGCCATCGTTCACAGCTTTATACCGATTTGTCACATAAAATCCCAGTAAAATATGTAGATTTTTTGGTGACTTTTTGGCGTTTCCTCTCAGCTTGTGCCACCCTGGACCTTGTCCTTCATGTCCTGCCTTTGTCACAAAGTCCTGTGTCTGTGGGAAGATGAGGTAAAAGCATAAAACCATATTCATGTTGGCTTTTTTTAAAATTATTAATACTTCCTTACTGTTGGATTATTTGTCAGCCTGTTTGATGCTTTTGATGTTTATTTTGTTTTAGTCAGCCAATGCGCTGCGGCCAGGCCTCAGTCCTGCAGTGTGACTCAGTCTGTGGGGCTTTACTCAACTGTGGTGAACACTCTTGCGCTCAGGTGTGCCACGGCGGGACGTGTCAGCCCTGCCAGCAGCAGGTTCAGCAGGGTGAGTCTATCTCAGGCACAAAACACGGTTTAATTTTATTTATTTTCATTTTAACTGTAAAGTAAATGGTTTATGATGAGACAAGATGGCGTTTCTTTAAGATAATGTAGCACATTAGATTAAAAAGTGATAATTATAGAAACTATTTTGGCAATTATGGACACAAAACTGTTTAAGAAAAAATATTTCTGTCTCCATACTCGTTGCTCTCCTTACTTTACTATCAAGAAGGATAAAAACACAAATTTATATGACTTAACAAGGAGAGTGGCTTGATGTTAGAGCGGCTGGATTATGAAAAAGTTTATTTTATTTCCCTTAAAGTTGGGCTTGAAAGGAAATTAATTTCTTGTTGAATCTTCACTTAAAATAATTGCCAAGGCATTTATTGAAATGTTGACTATTGTATTAAAAAAAATTAAAGAAAATTTCTAAGAGAGTATACATTAACAATCTCAGAAACATGAAATCCAAAATGAAAAATAATTTGTACAAAAACATCAAGAAAAAAAAAAAAAATTATATTGTAAAAATGTTAAATGATCAATAGAATAACAACTAAATGAGAGAAATCAATAAAAAGGCTTAATTATAATAACTAATCTCATTTTAGTTCACTAAAGTATTGTGTCCTAGAAGTGAAAATCACATCAACAAGTCACTAAATACGACCTGTGCTAACTTTTACATTATTAATTGTCAGAATAATTGATAGAAAAATGTATTACTAAAATAATTATTAGTTGCAGCCTTAAAACAACTAACTGGTTTAATCTAATCTCGTGTTTATTTCCTGTAGTTTGTTACTGTGGCGTGACGCCTCGTACCGTCCTGTGCGGCACAGATAAAGACCGATTTGACGGCTCAGGACATTTCTCCTGTCAAAAAGTTTGCTCCAAGTAAGTGTTGTGGAAGTGTCTTTGCTGTGGAAATGACATGGAGTCGTCCACAGAGTTCTCCCTCGGTGACCGGAGCCCGTTTTGTGCTCAGGATGTTGAATTGTGAAGCTCACCGGTGCCAGCAGGTGTGCCACCGCGGGCCGTGCCAGCCGTGCCCGTTCTCCCCCAGCCTGGTGAAGACGTGTCCCTGCGGTCAAACGCCGCTCTCCAAACTCCTGGAGCTGGGCTACTCTGAACGGCGCAGCTGCTCCGATCCCATCCCGTCCTGCGGAAAGACATGCAACAAACCTCTGCCTTGTGGCTCCAATGGTAAGGAATGTTTTGCAAACATTTGAAGCTTTAAATCTTACAATAGTTTAATTTTGAATCCAGGATTTTGGACTCAGACGTTTGTCATGTTGGGGGTTATTTGGCTCAACAGTTTAGTGATCATTATGCTTTTTTTTGGTTGTTGTTCACAGAGCATTTTAAAAACCACAAAGCAAGGATAAAATAATAAAAATCAAAGCAGATATGTCTAATTTTCACATCTTGGCATGTGGAAATTAGACATTGGATGAATGACTGCTCAGGCAGTCATTCATCAAACAAGCTCCTAGATCTTGCTGAAAAAAATTACTTTTAAGTTAGTTTGTTATTATTTCAAGAGTACAAAGACATTTGCACTAGAAACTAGACAAAAGTACTTAAGAAGATTGTGTTTTTGCACTGTATGTACTGATACGACATGATAAATGGCTGGAAAAATAAGTGGGTATATTCACTAACAAAGCTTTTGCAATAAATTAATGGGAGGAACATCCTCAAGAGTTTTACAAGCTGCTGCTGTGAGTCCAATGCAGATGAGAAGCATAAATTATTTATTATTGTTGACTTCCCAAAAGAAACTGTGGAAATTTATGCAACCAAGCATAAACAGTTAAACTTTTTCTAAAAAGTTTGATCAAATGTTGACACAAAATAATCAAGAACTCTCTTAATTTACCTCTTCATCATCCTGCAGACTTTAACTTTTATCTTTAAGATTTATTTTTAAAATCTGTTCTCTGTCTTCCTGCTGGTCCATTGTGTTGGTTTTTCACTACGAACAGGAAGTGCATTATCAGAAGTCCGCTGGCATTGTTTTTGAAGCATATCTGCAGATTGTGATCTTGTTTTTTCAGACACCATCCATTTGTGTCAAAATCTGTGTCATGACGGGACCTGTGGGCCGTGCACTTTGACCTCGACCATCAGGTGCCGCTGTGGCGCCAAGACCAAGGTGGGCCACAACGTCATCACAGCAGATACGTTTTCAAGTTTTTAAAACTCTGAATCTGTAAAGATTCTTCTTTTATTTCAGGAGGTTCCATGTGCAAATATTCAAAAAGAAGGTAATATTTTAGCAGAGTGAAATATGACATCACTGCGTATGTCATTTCCTGTTGTAAATGTCCGCTGTCTCCATCCAGACGAGCTCGTCTTCACGTGTGAGAGACGATGCAACAAGAAGCGCTCCTGTGGTCGGCACAAGTGTGGAGAGCTTTGCTGTGTGGTGAGTCCTCAGTAATCTGGGCTCCGGTTCGGCCGGTTGAAGCCCGGATTCAGAACCAGCGGGAGTCAGGCTGGTTCTAAAACCCGTTTGGATCGCTGGACATATGATGTCCTTTAGCTAAACCGTGACGACTCTGAGAGGTCCAACTCTTTATCTGTCAGGCTGTCCATCAATCTATCTCTTTATTCATCCCTCAAACAGCCCTTCCATCGTTTTATTCATCCATCTGTCTATTCATTCATCTTTTTATTTGTCTGCCTGTCTTATTCATTCATCCTCCCATCTCTTTATTCATCCTTCCATCCATCTGTCCATTAATCCATCTTTTTATTCATCCTTCTGTATGTTTATCATTTCATCTCTATTCGTCCACCTGTCCATTTGTTCATCTTTTTATTCGTTCATCTGTCAATTCATTCATCTTTTTTTTATCCATCAAGCCAGCTGTCCAACTTTTTCTTTTGACTCATCAATCTCTGAAAAACCAATCTCTGTGTATTTCATTGTGAAAATGTAGAAATGTCTTGCAGCTCTGTTCAGTCTTTTCTTTTGTTATCCAGATTTTTTTGCCACTCTGTTATTCATCACTTTGTTGTTCTGTCAGATAAAATCCGAACAACACATGGAAGCTTGCGGTTGTTACAAAATGTGAAAAAAGGTTAAGAGGAATGAAAACTTTAAAACGAGTTTAAAGTTTGTCTGAACTGCAAAATGAGTTTGGTATTTTGTCTCCATCCAGAACGCGGATCACAGATGCCCCATGATCTGCAGCTACAAGCTGAACTGCGGCCTCCACCGCTGCCAGGAGCCGTGCCACAAAGGGAACTGCGAGCCCTGCTGGCAGTCAAGTGAGTCATTTTATTCTGGAGCCAAACCTCTACAACAACACATGGATGAACACCAAGTCCCAGTTTAAAGTTCTCACATCATTTCTGTTTCTTTGTGGTGTTATGTTTGACTCTGAGTTTGTTGCAACCCCCCCTGTTGGCAGGTTTTGATGAGCTGACGTGTCACTGTGGCGCTTCTGTGTTGTACCCTCCAATTTCCTGTGGCACAAAACCGCCCGAGTGCAAAAACCTGTGCTTGAGAAGACACGAGTGTGACCATCCAGGTAAGACGGGCCGATAACGACATCCATGGCAGCTTTAAACAGGGTTAGGACTGAAACGATTCATCAGACTAATCACAATTAATCGATCATTCAAATAATTATTAATCAATTCATTAGCTGGAGCATAAAGACTCAAAAAAAAAAGGCATTTATTGGAAGAACAACTTTCTCATAGTAATAAATAAGCCAAAACTGTACAAAAAAACCCATATATTTTTCATTTAAGATAAACATCTTTTTCTGTAAATGTTACTCTCAGAACTCCTCAAGTAGAATAGTTTTAGCTTTACATGCAAAAACATCTCCTATTCAGCACCTTTTGTTATTCAACTAATATTTAGTTAATCCAAACAATTTACTAAATAATAAGCTCTTCATACGTTGATGGTAGAAGTATTTTTAGCCGCAAATGATCATGCGTACATTAAAGAAATTCAGTATTATTACATTTTAGGCAATAAATGTGATGAATTAATAATTTATTTGCATCTATTAATGTGTATATTCAAAAAAGGCTTAAGTGGTCAAATGGAAAATCTGCAGAATGTGCCAGTTATTTTCTCATATAATCGATTAATCATCAGAATAATTGATTAATCGTCAGAATAATTGTTAGTCGCAGCCTTAAACAAGAAATTTTAACATTTTTCTTCCTCTGATTTAGTGTTTCACAACTGCCACAGTGATGACAAATGCCCGCCTTGCACATACCTCACTCAGAAATGGTGCATGGGAAAGCATGAGGTAAACCCCACAGAGGTCACCAAGTTATTTTAGTTTGATTCATTTATTATTATTACTGCAGTAAGCATGTTCCTTGGCTCCACAGCAACGCAGCAACATCCCGTGTCACCTGCAAGACATTTCCTGTGGTCTGACGTGTAATAAGATGCTGCCTTGTGAAATGCACCGCTGCAAACGCCTCTGCCACCGCGCAGACTGCCTGCCAGAGGGCGGCTGCCAGCAGCCGTGCATGCTGCCCCGGCTGGACTGCGGCCACCCATGCGCGGCTCCGTGTCACAGAGGCAGCAGTTGCCCACGCACCACCTGCACTGCGAAGGTACAGACTATGAAACTGATGTTTCTGACAAATATAACAAAAAAAACCTGCTGCAATGTAGCAAATGTTTAATTTAGATCAAGGATGTCCAAAGTGCGGCACAGGGGCCATTTTGTGGCTGAATTAAGAATGGTACAGGTGATCATTTTAATTTGCGTAAAGTTGTTACCAACATAGTTTATAAGGTTTTACAATAAGAAGTTCATTCAGAGACTTATTGAAAAGCTGGCATTGCTCCACAAAAATCAGCTTTTACTGAATTTATTAAATGTTTTTCAAAAGAAGGATCCAAATTTTCTTTTTCTTAATACATCAAAATCACATTTATGTTTGTCTCTACGATGAATAGCATGAATTTTGAAAAAACTTTGGACACCCCTGAATTAGAACAAAACATCACTACTGCTTAAATTACTTTTAATAAAGTTTCGGTCTCCTGTTCTCATCAGGTAGCGCTCCAGTGTGACTGTGGTCGGAGGAAGGAAAGTGTCGCCTGCACAGAAGCTTCTAATTCCTATCAAAGGTAACTTCTCACTTTTAATCACTTTCCTTCTGTTTTGCAGTTAAAATATTCTTCTGTAACATTTCCTCCATAGATACGCAGCCATCGCGATGGCCAGCAAACTCTCTGACATGCAGCTTGGCGACTCCATGGACATCGGTCCGCTCCTCACCAAGAAGGAGCTGAAACAGACCAGGTGGAGGAAAACAAAATGCTTCATTTTACAGGCTTTTTTACAACTGAGTCACGTTGCAACCAAAACTTCATTGTGTTTTATTGGAATATGCTGCGATAAACCAATGTAAAGTAGTGTAGATTTGAGAATTACACAATTATACAACTGAAAAGTGCATTTTTTTAACGCAACCCACAACACAGTGAAAACTTTGTACAGCCTGGAGGTCTATAGTTGTTTATCTCCATCATCTTTGAACATCTGGGAAAACCAAACGCTTTTTTTTTTTTTTTTTTTGAGTCTTTGTACTCCACTCAGCAGTTAATTGACTACTAAATTAGTTGATGATTATTTCAATTACTGAATCATCACGATTAATCTATTTATATATATATATATATATAACTGATTTATTGTCCAGTTGTTTCTATGACAGGTATTGGTTTTAGTTGGAGGTGAGTAGAATTTTTAAAAGCGTTGTGATTTCAGGCTCGAGTGTGATCAAGAATGCGCCACTTTGGAGAGAAACCGGCGCCTGGCTGAGGCCCTGCAGATCGACTCCTCCTCCGACCCCTTCAACGTTCGCTCCTCTTCCGTTTACAGCGACAGCCTCAAGGAGGATGCCAGGTTTGACCTTTGGCTCCTGGGTTTTTGAGGACGCCTTGTCTTTTCATTTATGTCCCAATAGCAGAAAACACAAAGTGGGTCGTCACAGTAAAACGCAGCATGACTCTCCTTTCAGGAAGGACCCGAAGTTCCTCGCTGAGGTAGAGGAAGAGATCAAGAATCTTGTTGAGCTTGCCAATAAGGTAGCATCACAATCTGATACTAATTTACCTGTGGAGGCTTCCTTCCTTGCTTCTGTCATTCTTCCCCGTCCCCTACTCTTTTTCTTCCTCCCTTCTTCTCTCACTTTTTCCACCTTTCATTTCTTCATCCCTCCTTACTTCCTTTCTTCTGTCATCTTCTTGTGTTCTATACCTTTTCCTTACTTGCTTATTTACTTACTTCCTTCCTTCTTGCCTTACTTCCTTTGTTCTGGCCTCTTCTTTTCTTGTTTCCTACACCCGTTCATTCCTTCCAGCTTGTTGTTTTTTCAGATTAAACACTTAAACCTTGCCTATTGTACAGTTATTTACCATAAATCTATAGATAATATTTTATATTTTAAGCTAGATGGAAAGGACTCTGTACTCTGGACATTTAAAAATATTCTGGATCAGTAAATAAATGTTTTTATTCCCAGCAAATGTTTCTAAAAATCCACAAATAATAAGGTAAAAACATCATGAGCTGCGTTTATTAGCAGCTACATCTGCATGAGTGTCTGCAGAAATCCCAGCAATTATTCAGCATTAAGCTGTCAGAAATCATCTTCATCAGGCCTGAATCGCTTCTCTGTTGCTCACCCTCATCACTGATGCATTCAGGGAAAGCAGCCAAAGAGGAGCCACTGCTTCCCGCCGATGAACAGGGAGCACCGGAAGATCATCCACGAGTTGGCCGAGGTCTACGGTGTCGACAGCGTGAGCTACGACAGTGAGCCCAAGCGGAACGTCGTCATCACTGCCCACAAGTACGTCGGCTAGCAGATATGGCGGCCCGGCAGCGGCGCCGATTGTGGTTCTGAGCCTGTGTATCTGTATTGGCAGAGGGAAGTCGGCCTGTCCGAGCTCGACCCTGGCGGCGCTGATAGAGAGGGAGACGGCGGCGCGGGCGCCTCCCCCCATCGCTCATATCAAGCAGCACAGCAGCAAGTGAGTCATCCTCCATGATTAAAGACTTTCTGACATTTTAGTTGAGGCCAAAACTGAACTTTTTGGTTTGTATGTAGGCCTGTTGCAGTAAGTGATACATCAATTAATTAATCATTTTGATTTGCATGATTTATAGCTTTTTTCTTTTTTCTCTTTCTACCAAAAACTGGATGAAAAAAGTCTTCTGTCTGTCTTGCTCTTATTTTGAAGGACAATTTTGTTTACACTCTCTACATAGTTAATCTTATTGGTATTTTTGTTTTTTATTTTGGATATTTAAAATGTCTTCTAGTTTCTGTGTTCATTACACTGCAAAAACACAAAATCTTACCAAGTATTTTTGGCAAGTTTCTAGTGCAAATATCTTAGATTTGTCTTATTTCAAGTGTGCTAACTTTCAAGTAACTTTTCTGCAAACTTTAGGACCTTGTTTTTAGTAAATAATTCCTTAATATTGACTTATAAAGTGTTAGTTCCACTGGCAGATTATTTCATTTATAATATGGGAAAAATACCTCATTATAAGTTAGATAATCTGCCATTTGAACTAACATTTTTCTCAATACTAAGGAACTAGTTAAATAAAATAACCTTGTATATCTTGCTGAAATGTTTTAGTGCAAGTTAGCTTTAAGTCTACTAAGATATCTACACTAGAAACTATACTTGGTAAGACTTCATGTCTTTGGAGTGAAACTTTAAAACCATGTTGCTTTTTCTCCACTGCAAAAACACAAAATCTTACCAAGGATTTTTGTCTAGTTTCTAGTGCAAACATCTTTTGTGCACTTGAAATAAGACAAAACTAACTTTGAAGTTATTTTTTACAAGATATAGGAGCTTGTTTCAAGTAAACAATATCTAAATACTGATGAAAATACTAGTTCCACTGGCAGATTTTTTTCACTTTTAACGTGGGAAAAATGTCTTATTATAAATTAAATAATCTTCCAGTGGAACTAGTACTTCTTTTAAACCAATATTAAAGAATTATTGACTTAAAACAGGCTTATATTTCTTGTTGAAGACTTTCTTTTAAGTTAGTTTTAAGTGTACTAAAATGTTTGCACTGGAAACTAGACAAAACACTTGGTAACATTTTGTTTTTGCAGTGAAAACTGTTTTTTGTCTATCAGATAAAAAAATGCATGACTGTGACATTGTTGCAGTGAGTTGCTCCTCATTATAACATAATTGGATTAAGGTTCAATTAAGATGATCTTTTTTCTTTCTGATTCCTCTTGTAGGGCTGCGGGTGGAAGCTGGTCAAAGATGGTAAAAGAGGAGCCTGTGATAGATTATTTTGATGTTCAGGACTGAGAAGGAATGAAGAGAAAAACTTCAAGAGCTGCTGGTTAACTTCACTTGTCATCTGACTAAAACAATCTGAAAAATGTGATCATCTAAAGTTATATTCAGATTATTTACAAATTTGATGATCTATTCAAATGCATCCATGCTCAGCAGGAGTCCCTTTGAAAATCAGTTTGTATGCAATGTAGTATATTCATTTTATGTGATATTATAATCTTCAAATGCAGAGATTTGTTTAAAACAGCAGGTGTTCTCTCCAGCTTAAGGTCCTTAAACCAAACGCCAGGCTTTATTCTGAGCAGTAAAATGTCTTTTGATCTTTTTGTCGGTGTTGAGCCAAGGCTGCTGTTGTAAAAACCTCATGGAAGGAGTGGGCTGCACTGCAGAAGGAAAACATTGTGGGAACACAAACACTTTGACCTACATGGTGGGCTGCACCTCCTGAAAACATTCTGGAGGCGTTTTGAGGTCGGCCTGCTGCAGCGTACCTGAGGACGCTGTGGCGTGGCGGCGGATGCGGGCGAAGCCAGAGCCGATTAATCATATTTTTGTTCCAGAGATGACAACAGAAAGATTCCACTTTATTAAACCAAATGTACCTGATCATAACATGCCAATAAATCTGAGAAAACCACAAAGAAACCCTTCTACTGTTCAATTTCCTGACTCTTTTTAAATGCAGAAGTAGATTTTTTTAATGCAAGTAAATTCTACAAACATTTTAATGATTAAATTCAACTATTAGATGTTTGACATTTTAATGCAGGAATGTTTTACAGAATTTCAAGTAAAACTATAGTAAATGGAAAGCGCATAAAATAAATTCTAATTTAAGATGTCACTTTATTTCAATGAAACTTGCATAGATCTACTGCACAGTAATGTTTGTAAATTTAAGCTAGCAAAAATGTTAACTAAATATTTAGTTTGGAAATCAAATGTTTGGTTTGGAAAATATTTACAATGGAGTTGAAGATTAGTTAGCTATTTAACTTAGAAGCTAAATATTTGGTTTCCAAATCGAATATTTAGCTTCCTGACTATTTTAATTTGCATGCAACTTAATATTTAGCTTTCAAGCTAATTTTTTTATTTGCAAGTTAAGCATTTGGTTTGCAAGCTGAAGTTATAAAATACTAAAACAATTTTAAATATAAATTCTAAAACATTTAGCCGGGAAATAAGTGTATAAATGCTAAATCTTTAGGTGTGAGCTAAATATTTTGTTTACAAACTAAACATTTAATCTTCAAACTAAATATTTAGCTTGCCAATAAAACATGTAGTTAGGAAGCTTAATTTGCAAGCTAAATATTAAACATTAAAATGCAAAAAATTTAATATTTATTTTTGAAACTGGCATTTATAAATGCATGAATGAGATGGTGAAAATATGACTTTTTTTTTTTTTTTTTAATGATGATGGCTAAATAAACCAAAAAATATTCCCGTATTTTTTTAAAATTATTTTTTAATGTGTAACATTTTGTTGAAATCCCCAAACCCGCCTCTAAATAAAACCTGCTGCTGCTGATGAGGAGGATAATTTGTTGACGCTCCCTTCCTCTGGTAATTTTTCATTATATCGCCTCTCCAGCAGGGACCGCGCCTGCGCCGCTGCGCTCCTTCTACCCCCCTTTCCCGACCGAGGCTTCTCCAATCCGGGCTCTGGCTCCATCCCCGGCTCGGCGTCCCACAGGCCAGCGCTAATAAGTCGCTTAGCTGCCCAGTAATGGGGAAGTGGTAGAGAGAGTCACAGAGAGAGAGAAAGAGAGGGAGAGAAGCCGCTGAAAGCCGAGAGGAAGTTGAGGTGGGAAGCTCCGGACCAAAGACCCGCTCCACACAACAGACGGACACATCCTACAGTTGCTGTTGTTGAAACGCTCCCCAAAAAGCGCATAGTGATGGAGAGAAAGGTATGGATGCTTATGCTACCTTGTAGCACATTTTGCTCTGAGTCTCTGCCTGCTCATAAATCCGCATCCACCATGAAAACTATTCCTTGTTATATATATTTTTTCTTCTTGACGTTAGGCTCAGGATTATAGTGCGCATTGGAGTTTTTTTTTTTTTTTCTCGCCTTGCTGCTATTTATTGTGCGTGTGGAGGGGAGAAAACGTACCGGGATTAAATTGCGCTTGGTGAATTTAGGATTATTTCAAGGCGAGCCTTTTAGGTTTGGTACGCGGTGTTTTAGTTAACGCCGAACAGGGAGTGGGATGTGGATATTTTGAGGCTTCAGTGTTTGCCTGTCTGCATCATCACAGCACAGTGTATAGTTGCAGGCTGCACCTCCGCTCCCCCACCCTACCACCCCTCACCGTTTTGCAGCCGACGCAGACACCAGCGCGGCTTGTTAACCTTGACTGGTGTGGGAAACAGACACTTGAGGAGTAATAGACGGGATGCACCTCCCTGAGGAGGGCACAGCATCACGTCTTCTCACTTTTTCCTACACATACTTCCCAATTTGACTCCTTAATTCAGTGATAGTAATCAGAGGTGGTTAGAGTGCCCACAAATTGCACTTAAGAGTAGCTACAGCACATTTTGACTCTAGTAAAAGTGAAAAGTAGAGTTGAAAAGTAAATTGGTTACTTAAAACTACAGTGTGTAACTTTTATTTTATTTTTTAAATCAGTTTTTTTACATATTTGTTAAAACTGTCACTATATATTGACAAATATGAGAAATAATCTGTGAAAAGATCGATCTCGTCCATCAATCACCCTCAGGTACTCGCTGCTAAATGTACTAATGGCGTTGTTATCGGTGGCTATGCTAACTAGCCTGAGCATTCATGACGGGCTATGCTAGCTGCAGCGAAGTAGGGGAAGAAGGGATGAGCAGCACCACTTGGAATTGTCATTGACAGCGCTAAAATCCTCGCTCTGATTGGTTGTTTTTAGTTAGCACTGGGAGAAACTAATTTTTTCAGATTATCTTCCTCATAGCATACTGTCACGGCATAGTGACCGTTTCAGTAAATATTTTAAAAGTATGTATTTTTTATCAAATTTATAAATTACACCTTTAAGTGTGTAACTTTTATTTTTAAGAAAATCTGTTTTTTTATTATTTGTTAAATATATATATATAAAAAACAGTATGGTCTGAGACAGACAGTCTGGAAAAAATCAATCTCCTCCCTGAGCTTCTGAATAAATGCCAAAAACAAACCAAATAGAGCCAGGAGGAGGATCTTAGTGCTGCCAATCATTACTGTGTACGCGCTGATCAATGTACTAAAGAAACAACTTAGCATTGTTTATCCGCCGTCATCTGTGGCTACACTAACTAGCCTTAGCATTCAGAGCAAGCTCTACGTTCCAGAAGCTGTAGCATAGCAGAAAAGAAGGCATAGCGTGCACATGAGAGTGATTGGCAGCGCTGAGAACCTCCTCCTGACTCTCGTTGGTTGTTTTTGACAGAGTGGTGTTTTCCTGCAGTTAGTACTGGGAGCAGTGGGAGAAAGCAAAGAAACTTGCTTTTCAGATTATCTGCCTTAACTAGAATGTTGTGACAAAGTGACAGTTCTAATAAATATCTTAAAAAAACATTTTTATAAAAGTCACTTACTGTAGCTTTAAGTACTGATTAGAGGTGTGCATTACGGCATATTTTGGTACTGATCCGATACCAAAATATGCCAGTACTGATACAAATACTTTTTATTCAAGTTTTATATATCATCAAACTTCTGAGCTTTTGGTAGTAGTAGAGAATTTGGAGAAAGATTGTCTAAAAAATACTTTAATAAAATATTAATATGATTTTTTCTACTTTACTATCACCAAAGTACTACAACATATTGTAATAAAACTTTAAGTTCATATTTCCCACTCCCATATAAATAATATTCAAAATTATAGTAATTTATTTTGGAACAACATGGATCTACTGCTGCCATCCATAAATTTATGTATAAAACTACCTATTAGACTTATTGCATTTTGAAGTGGGAACCAAAACTCCAGCCCAAAGGCCCACATCCTTGTAAATCCGGCCCTGGTCATCCAACAGAGAACTATATAAAGTTATGTGCAAATTCTATATTAAAGACTAAAATTACATAATATGATTTCAAAATAACAGATTTTAAGCAGAAAAAGCTGTTTTCCAAAAACTATTTTTAAATAAAACTTATAAAACTAGTTAAATTAGAGTAGTTATTGTTGTTTCTATGCTCCCACTGTCCATGGGAGCATAGAAAACTCCCATGGACAGTGTATGGTGTTTAATTCACTTGACCTCCAAATGGCACAACAGGCCCAGCAGATAGAAAATAACACTAAAACAAGAACGTTTGTGTAAAAACAAAAACTCACACTTTAATAAACTGTAGTGAAGTGACATGTGTTTGGAAAAATATACAGAGTAGTGACACTTAATAAAATTATTAATTGATTAACAGGACTATAAGTCTATTTTTCACCTGAAAAAGTTACTAAGGTAAATGTAACTAAGTGTAAGTAGTTACTACTCACCTCTGATAATAACGATGAAAACATGACTTTTAGTGAGTTGCATATGTGCAGAACAAAAAGTTTTATTTTTACAGTTAATGTGCTGGCAGGCTGTGCTGCACGCAGCAGCAGGAGAGAGGAATTTGGGGTGTATGGCTGAAACTAGATCTACTTCTGCTGAGTCAAAGGAAAATTTCATTTTTATGTTAAAGCTGTAGTCAGCAGCAGCAGCAGCTCATTCCCATAAGATCCAACTGAATGTATTCTATTTCTTGTGAGCTCCTGAGTTTTATAAAGTAGGCTTAGAAAAAGATAAACATCTGTGCTTGCTGTTTACATCAAAAATGCATTGATTTATAGATTATATTTTTATTTTATTTAAAACACAAGCACTGTCTGAAGGATTTTATCGACAAAACGCTTGTCTCTTCATGAATGTTCAGCTGTTAGTCTTTGTTAATATTAACACTCAAACTATGGTGTTACAACACAGTTAATCTAGAAATTATTGGTATATTTTTAGCATACTTTGGTATTTGTGGCTGTTTTTTGAGCAAAAAAGTGTGTGGAAACTGCATTATTTCTATGCTAAATATATATATAATGCTCCTAAGCTTATTATCTTAGGAGCTGTTGCTGCATCTCAACATAAATTAGCATTGAATCATTTTAGAATAAGTTTCTTTTTGGTTTGGTTGCTTTTGTATAGTTAATTTGAAAAATGGCTTCATATTTGCATTGCTTACTAATTAAATCGCCAAAATAAATTAACTTCACAGTAGTTGTATGTCTTATTGAGAAATCTAATCTAAAATATCTATAATATTTTATAATCATAGTAATGTCAGAAAACTCCAGGTGACGTGGATCTTTCCATTCAGTTGCAATTCATCACAGACTTTTCCATAAAACATATTTTAAATTTCCATCTTTGCTGCTTCATCTCCTCTTTCTAAGAAGAATATTCCTCTCATAAAGAGTCGGAGACTGGAAGATGCTTTTCTGTTTTAAGGTTTATGGCGTAGAAGAAGTGTTTGGTCATTGTTCGGGCTGCTTCTGTGGAAAAAAAAAAAAGGAAACGGGACTAAAATAGCTTCGTTTCAAGCTGCAGTCTTCCCTAACCCAGCTGCTGGCACAGATATCGCCCTCAGTATAAAGAAAGGAGAACAGTCCATTCTCATTAGTATGCAATGTGCCATCACAGCTTCCGAGGTCTGATAAAAGATCAGAGAATCAGCTCCTTTTACAGTTTGCTGAACGCCTGACCTGCCTTTTTAAGGAAAACCACACACACACACACACCAGTCACTTTGTTCAGCCATGTTTGAAATTCAGCTTGCGATGCCCATCAGGGTCTCCTACGTTTTGTTTTTTTTACTAATTTTGAGACTGATTTCATGGAAAATTTGGGTTAAAAGTTAAACATTTAATTGCTCAATTTTGTGCATATTTGTATTAACTAGGGCTGCAAATCACGATAACTTATTGATTATACTGACATTTAGTCGAATAAAAAATAGTCACATTCTGCAGATTTTTTTAAAGTCAATATTAGAAATCATTAAACAAATAATAATTCTTAAATAAGAAAACAACTATCACCTAAAGTGCAATAATACAGGATTCATTTAGTGTGTGCTTGATCATTTGTAGCAAGGAATAAATGTGCATCTAAAAAGAATATTTATGTTTGACTTATTAATACAGTCTGGGGATTATCTGTTTATATTTTTTTTTAATTAATTGATCAATAATTGAATATCAAAAGGTGATTAATACGATAATTTAAACCACAAGAAGCTAAAACTACAGACTAAGGATTTTTGTTTTTATCTTAAATAGAAAATATATTTATTTTTTGTTCAGTTTTGCCTTTATTACTACGTGTTTCACTTTCGCCAAGTAGCCTTTTTATAGAGTCTCTACTCCAGTGAAAGGTGAATCCATAAAATAACTGATTAATCATGATTAATTTGAATAATGTTCAGTATTAACTAACTTCCTTCAGTCTGATACCTGTAAATAAACTCCAGTGCAACCTGCTACCTTAAATAAAGCTTAACTGTTGGATCTCCACTGATTTCGTCTCTATGAATGAGTGACAGGAAGAAAGCTATTGTTCAAAGAAAGCCATAAGAAGTTCCTTTTACGCTTTGCCACAAGCCAAGAGATCAAGATTGACCTTTTTGACCTACATGCAAAAACCTAGGTGTGGCGGAAAGCTAACAATGCTCATCAACCCACCCCACATCCACATGACAAACATGTGGATGTTCACAGGTGATTGATAGAAATGGAGACTTGTTTTTATAAAATAAAATAATAAGGAAAATGTGAAAAACTGTTTCAAATTTTAGGATTTATGATAGTTAAGTCACCCTGTTCCTACAAAAAAATATTGTTAGTTTATAGTTGATCAGGTGCAAAAATGTCACATCAAGTTCTGCGGTTTTAGTTTTTAAAAATGTTTTTTTGTTTGTTTTTTTTGTTCCTGAAAGTACTTTTGGGTTGATAATTTTGGCCCAAGTAGCAAAACGTTCCAGGCTAAAAGAGCTAAAACTGGAGACGAGGTTTTTCTTCCACCCTAAACAAACATCCAGAGGTCACATAAAAGTCCAGAGAATTAAAAACTGTGTTTGAGGCGAGGCAAAATGTAAATAAAACATTCCTGGTATCAGAATACTTTTACAAGACGCTTTATTATTCATAAGCATAATGATTTCCAACAAATGAAATCCTCATTGCTGCTGCCAGCGATCTGGAAATATTGTTTTGAGGTTTGAATATTTTGATTCCTGTAAACTTATTTTTTTAAATACCTCCCACTTCATTACCTCTATAAATGTATTTTTACAGTTCTAAATTGAGAATTTCCTGACCTAATTTCACAGTTTCCAGTTTCAGGAGCAGATAATTTCCGTGTTTTGATCACCGTTATCTTACCTAAAGCTTTACTGTGTCTTGGCTCTGCTCTTTTTCCTGTCTTTTATACAGAACAGTTTTTTTTATCTTTTTATACCTTGCTTCCATTTATAAACCAGATAATGAGATTGCCCACTCGACTCTGAAGCAAAATGTCTGGCCTGTAATGGTCTCACAGTTCACAGAGCAGCTGGCTGACCTATTTTAAAGGGAAACGGTTCAATACTGAACACTTTAAACTGCCTCTGATGATTGTGCATGTTGCCCTTATACTTCTGTCTGCTTTTGCTAAGAAAAATTATGGTGAAACGTGAACATTTTATTTAAAGAAGAGTCGATGTTGGCAGTTAATCTGAAATGTCAAAAGATTGTATAATTGGTAACTGCCTTTTTGAAGGACAACTGTTCCTTCTTTTTTGGATATTGTGTAGTTGGACAATTTTATATATATATTTTGCAATATTATTCATATTTTTGCTATTTTGTTATGATGTGTAACCATAGCAACAGGGAGCAGCTGGTAAACATTGGAAAAGCGGAAATAACGTTTAATTTCCCCTTTTGGTTTAATAAAGTATTTTTGAATTGAATTTCATTAGTAAAGCATCTAAAAGCAGTGAAAAATGCCAACATTCAAAGTGCTGCTTGACTGGAACCATTTAGCATTCATTTTATTGTCGTATAAAAGTAGCAAACATTTGCATTTACATTGAAATTTGGGATCTTTACCATACAATCTGACTATATATGAGCAATTAATTATTGTCTAAATGCCATAATTTGGTTGTTTTCAGTGGTTATGAATTTGTGAACATCCCTGTTCGATGTTTAAGCTTTTGCTTTTCCCAAAACGATGTATCCCAGAATGATAAAAGGTAAACAAATCAGCAGTTTTTATGGAAATAACTGACCCAAAATATTTTCTTAACTAACCCGATCCACCTGAATCCAAGGAGATGTGGAGTATACATTTAAACCTGGCTGTTGTTGTGCTAAAGCAATTTTCAAATATTTGAGTGTTGCTTAAGGTTAGGTTCACACAGCATTCGAATGTGACCCAAATTGGATTTTTTTTTTTTGCCCATATGCAAATTTTTTGCAGCAAAGATCAGATTTGAGCCACTTCCATATAAACCTTCCAAATGCAACAGGCTCTCCCGTTACCTTAGCAAGTCAGGCAAAGCCCAGCCCGATACCTAGCAAACCAAGCGTAACTCCAGTACATTTGGTCTGCCTAAAAATATATAGTAGGTAGCTGCAGTTGATCCGAAACGCTGCTGCTCGCGTTCTCACTAAAACCGGGAAGATAGAGCACATCTCCTCTGTTTTAAAGTCTTTACATGGCTCCTTTCAAATGACTTTAAAAACTGTTCTTAGTTTACAAATTGCTGAATGGCTTAGCACCAAAACACATTAAAGATCTGTTGTTGTTGTGTTAACCTTCTGGATCTCTCGGATCTTCTGGTTCTGCAGTATTTAGCTTCTGTTCACCACAAACTTCCAGAAAACTGCAAAACAGCTGAAACACTGAGTTCCACCTTTTTAGAGTTTTTGGAGTCATAACTAATGGAACATAGACCAACATATTTGTGGTTTATTGGTGATTTTAACTTGTTGCTGAAATGCGCTATACAAATAAACTTGATTGCTTCGTCAGCTGGTTTTACCGCTATATGCGACAAAACGCTTGTCTCTTCCAGACAAGCGTTTTGGCGTTGACTTTCATTCAGAAACCACTTGTTGCATTCTTGTTGGCTGTGCAGGAGGCTCTATTTCTGCTTTTCAAAGATGTATGGTTGTATAATTGCGCATCTGTTTGCAGCATCTTTCAGGATAAATGTTGAGTTGGGTGGTCTTGGCCAACAGGAGTTTATTGGGATTTCACAGCAAAAACTCAAAATCTTATCAAGTTATTTTAGTCTATTAAGGCAAATATCTTCAAATAAGACAAAACTAATATATGAATAGCTTTTCAGTAAGAGTAAGAGTTTGTTGATAATACTATTTCGGTTGACAGATAATTTCACTTATAACAACATATCTTTCCCACATTATAAGTGAAATAATCTGTCAATGGAACTAGAACTTTTTATCAATATTAAGGAATTATTGACTTAAAGAAGCTCCTATATGATGCTGAAAAATTACTTATGAGTTAGTTTTATCTTATTTCAACTGTATTAAGATATGTTCACTAGAAAGAAGACAAAAATATGTGGCGAAATTTTGTGTTTTACAGTGTTAAAGTGACAAGAGGCCCTTAAACAGCTCATTCTGAAAGGAGCTCAAAATGGGCAAATCTCATAATCTAAGAACGAATTTGTACAAAAAAATATAACGGACATATTTTATGTAGCCTATAAACCTTTCCTAGCCTGTTCAAGGAAGCGTAAAAAGTCATGATTATGCTTTGGAAAGAATTCAGGTTGCAGCATCCTTATTTGGGTTGAGCTAACTCATGAGAACGATTGAAGAAAGGAGCTTGAATTTGAGTAATCTCTTGTGAAGAGCATCCTGCAGGATTTTCATCCAGTCTTTTTTCTCTCCTAAGCATGTTCAATTTCCAGTTTCACAGTTTTTGCTCTGAAATCAGCCCGGTCTCAGTCCGCCAGCTGCTGCTCCACTTCTCAAATCACTAAAGTCGGCGTTTCTCTCGCACCATTGGCTGCTGGCTCTGAATGCTGAGCGGATTATCCCGCTGCCATGGTTACAGCAAACAGGAAATGCCTGGAGGCAGGTAGTGCTGCGGGCTCGTCCCAGTGTGCTGTTTGCCGCTCGTGGGTGGGGTGGGTTTTGGCGGGGGGGGACCTGGCTGTTTTACTGTTACCCCATCTTTCCATCTGCTCTTGCAGTGGTTCCTTTTTATAGGCGCTGGATGCTTTGTCCCTGAAACTCTTATTTGCGGCTTAAAAGAACCTTGCCAACACAGCACAACCATCCAGGAGGAACTGGGCTGCTTTTCATCTATTTCCCCACTGTTAAACGTTCCAAATCACTTTGAGCGCAAAACATCAGCAGATGCCGCCTTTATTTCCAGTTGTCATGGGAGACTTTTCTCTCTTTCTCTGCAGGTTCTTCTTTGCTGCACATGCCTCGCTTGCTGTGAGAAATCAGCGCTGAAATGTACTTCTTCCCTCCTTTAATCCCCCCTCAGAGAAGGCGCAGGTCGCGCTTTTGTGAAGTCCCTTTGAAGGCAGCCGTCGGCCATTGAGTTGCTCGCCGAGAACTCTGGCCTTTAAGCAGCTTGAGCTGAGTTTTGTCTGCAGCTATTAAACTGAAGAAAGAGAAGCGAGGGGCCCAGCAGTGGGAGCGAATCAGATTTTCTCCATGCCCTCTGTACAGTCCACATTCCCCCTAGTGCACCCCATCTGTCTGTGACAATAATGTTGACAAGGGCAGGTTCACAGTCTCTGGTATGTAAACGTTGCCACTGGGAACTGCAAGTTATCCCTCAGCACTCATATAAAATTTGACTCCTCTCTTTCTGCTTCTCCCCTCTGCGTAATTGATAGATCTCTGCAGTTTTCTCTCAAACACGTTGAAGCAGAAGGTTTATCGTTTCCAGTTTTTGCTGTATGAATCCTTCAAGTGATAGTTTTTTGGTCCTTAATTTTAATCATACACATCATTTTGGCCAAGTAGTGTCGGTTTACAAATGTAAAAGTCTGAAAAAGCAACAATTTGTGGCAGATGTTTGCCATTATTTGTTACTTTTTAACTGACTTTGTGATAGTCCATCAAAAACTTGTGCATTATTTGACCGATTAATTGAGTAATTGGATTAAAAAATTATACATTTAGCAGATTTTTCATTTAACCACTGATATAATATATATAATACTAGAAACACATTCAAAAGATGCAAAAGCAATTCATTTTTAAATAAGAAAATAAACATTATATTTCCCAAAATGCAATATCATAGCATTTCTGTAATGTATGTTTGATCATTTGTAGATTAATTAATATTTATATTAACCTAGAAATAATTGAATAGTAAAAGGTGCTTAATAGGAGATTTTGTGTTTTATATACACAAAATTAAAACACTTTGTGTTTTAACATCACAAAGTGATGTTAAAACTGCCACTTAAGTCCAAGGTAGAAAATATTTACAAAGTTTTTATCTTAAATACAAAATGTATATATTTTTGGCTTAATTACTGCTCTGAGAGTGTTGTTCTGTAAGCAAATTGTATTTTTTTGAATCTGTATACTCCAGTTGGTAATTAATCGATTACAAAATTAGTTGACGATTATTCCAATAATAAATTAATCAGGATTAATTAGTTAGTCATTTCAGTCCTAATGAAGTGTATTTACAGACCGCTCCCAAACCCTCCCACATATCAAGAATAGAGCATCAGTGCAGATCACTTTTCAAATCTTGCAACATTAGATTTAGGTCTAGACTTTGACTAGACTATTCTAAGTCATATATATGCTTTTCATACTACTTCTGGCTGGATGCTTATTCCTTATCAAAAACTGGGGGTCCAGTGTTTTTCTTTTCATTTATTTTATGTTTTTGTCCAGTGGCTGATATTCAGCAGCTAAGAATGGTTAATTTTAGCCCCAATAATTTCACATTTAATATTCAAGCTATCAAGTTAGTGAAAAAGTAAGAGAAGAAAATATTTTCTCATCAGATTTAAAGCTATGTTAATTTTAACAAATATAAATAGTTTGGTTTTTACAGTTTATTTATTTTTTATTTATTGTATTTTAATGTTTTTTTTGGGGGGTTTTTTTTTTTGGTTATCAAACAAATTAATGTGGCAGCTGATGATTGATCTCTGCTATTTCTCCAGAGAAATATCGATGTTGTGAAACCGGATGGAAATGATCGTTTGGGAGAGTTTTGAAAGCCAAGACTTGAAAGGCCTGCGTTGGACTCTTTGGCTCCACCCAGTGGCTAAAAAAGGAAGTGAAGAATTAAAAACAAAAGTTATTTATTTATTTTAGAATTTCTTTTCAGGTGGAAATTGATAATGAAAAATGGTTTACATTCACATTAAATAGTAATATGAATAATATAATAAGTTCTCCTTCCTGAGGCTGTATGCACGTCCCCGCCTGCCTGTTTTGCTCCCCCTACTGGTCATTAATAATAATGCCCGCATCTCCTTTGCCCCTTGCAAGCCCCCTTTGCTTCCCTGTCTGCTTCACTGGGACATCACCATTTGGTAAGGCTGACTGGATTTGGTGAGGGAGACAGCGGGGGTCCAGCAGGGGGGTTTATGTTGGCTGTATGCATTGCCTGTGCTGCTGGATCTCTTTGTTATTAGTCGACGCCCATAGCTGGAGAAAAGCCGGCTCTATCCCTGCCTTTTGACCTTGTAGGAAACTGAAACTCACATCTTGTGTGATTCTGTGAATAAAAATGTAGTATTATATTTTTTATGATACTATCACAAGCATAGACAATAAAACGTTTGTTAAAAATAGAAATCAGTGAAGGTTACGGAATGTCTCCTAAAATTAATTACTGATGGCTGCAGTACTCATAAGTGGACAGCAGGTGTCGCCACCAAGCAAATTAAAGCTACAAAGAATTTGAAAATCGACAAACTGATTCCAATATTTGGAGGTTCAAAGTAAATTTAATGGGTTAAATGTGGAATTATGAACTTTTGTTACATTTTGAGTACTACTTTGAATTAAACTTCACAGTAATGCTGTTTTTATAATTAAAAATAAAACAATCTGCCCTTTTTAAAGATGATACACCACTTTTGTTTTTCTTTTTGTGGGAAATCATGATTAAAAGTTGATTGTAATTTTCAAAGAAATTGAGGTGCTGTTGCCTCTGTATTTCTGTTCAATTCAATTCAAGTTTATTTTATTAAGGCCTGCACAGTAAACAATGTTACATGACAGAAACAAAGCAACTGTTGTTTTGTACAAAGGTTTTCTCTAGCCAACTTAGTCTTTGTTTAAAGACAGCAAAAGTAGAATTAAGGAGTCACATATGCTGAATTACTGTAACTATTAACAAGAAATACATGAAAATGCATTTTAGAAAAAACCCCAACTTATTCTCCACAACAAAGTAAGTTGGTATGGATTAGTGTTCACATATTTGTTTCATTTTTGATAATTTAGTTTTGTACTTTTCTCGTAATGAAATTCGGAGATGTTTTGAGCTGATTTTGCCTGAAAACTTTAAAACCTGCTTTAACAGCTGAATATTCAATGTAATTTTTTGCACCACACACTTCATTAAATTATGGTCCATCTGTGATTTACGCCATTTTGTTCCAGTTTTATGACCCATACCCAGACCCAATGACTGTCAGACCTGAAGAAACAATAAATCACTTAAATAAAACCTATCTGACAATATTAAGTAGGCAGAAAGATCTCACATCATGCTTCCAATTCAAAGAAATTCAAGAAAAGATGGCAATGTCTTGACATCTATTAGTTTGTAAAGGGTTAAAAAGCATTTGTAAGGCTTTGGGAGGCCAGTGAACCACAGCGAGAGCAATTTTTAACAAACAGAGAAAGCATGAAACTTTGGTGAGCCGTCCCAGGAGTGGCTGGCCAATTAAAATTACTGAAAGATCGCCTCAGTGACTCATCCAGGAGGTCACACAAGAACCCAGAATAGCATCCAAAGCACAGCAGACCTCAGTTGTCAAAGTTAAAATCAGAGTTCCTGTTTAATAAGAGGGACTTGGCAAAATGGCCGACTCCCTTAAAGAAACAACAAAGGTTTTAGTCAAACTCTGTAGCTTTATGTTAGAAAACCCATTTTTCCATCTGAATTTAAAGAATTTGCAAAGACACATTACTTGAGAGTGATTTAAAATTGTTATCAGTTTATCAAAAATATTTTTGGGAGTTGCTGTTACCAAAGGCAACACAGCAAGGTCAGAGGGCAATAACTTTCTCACATAAGGCCAGGTTAATTTAGAATTTCTTTCCATAATAAATGAAATTATCATTTGAAAACAGCATTTTGCATTGACTTTCTTTGTCTTTGTCGTATATTAAAATTAGGTTGGTGATCCGAAACATTCTAGTGTGAAAAAAAAAAAGCAAAAATCAAAGAAATATGAAAGGAGGAAAACACTTTTTCACACTATTACTGTAAAAACCAATGTGTCATATTTCCGGCACATTAAGAATAATTCTCGATTTTCTGTTTTAAATGAAAACAATAACAATATTCAACATTTTTGTTAGTACAATGATAGTTTGGCATTTTACAGTGAGAATCTGATACAGACCTAATGAGGGGTTCTATTTACTTAGCTACCTGGTCCAAATAAAATAGAAATAAGATTGTAACATAGGCTTAAAAAATGTTATATGACCTTTGGCCCCTTCAAGATTTTGCAACATTTTCAGGTCGGGACATTTTGTACCAACAGTGCATCACTTCAGACCCACTTTGACATCCAACGACTTTAGATAATTTTCCACAATTTGCTCATCATTTCCTGTCAGCGAATGTGGATCTTTAACTTCAATAAATAATATCTACCAAGCCAGCGCTAATTTTGTTGACGAGAAGTCAACTAGCCCAAATGGGAACTATATATAGTATGAACTTTACCTCATTTTATACCCTAAGAAGTTAAATAAAATCAACCGAAACAAAATATATGGCTATCTTTCTTCCACTCGAGGTTGATTTCTACCAAATTTTGTCCTTCCACCAAACTTTCCATTAATATTGAAAAAATTGGTTCCGATGAGGCTTGTTTGTGAGCTTAAAAGTAAATAAAAAAAACTTTTAGCTAGCATTAAACATACTTTTTATGGGTTGAAATAATTGCGTTGAGCATGCAATAGTGGAGGGTATTAAACAAAGTCCTCAGAAAATTATTTTATCTGATTATTTATCTGAGGAATCCATGAAAATACTAAGCCTTAAAGAAATATTCACTAAAATGCAAAAGTTTAAGTTAGAGGAGATCATTTATTGTATCGTTTATCATTTATTGGGATAAATGTATTATTTATATTGTATTTAATTAAATACAATAATATTACAAATTAAAAAATTATATGAATTATATTAATAATATATTAATTTATATATCATATAATAAAATAAATATATGAATTATAGCTTGATTAACATATATTAATATTGTAATTTTTTTAGTATTATATTAAATAATATTTAATTTCCCTTTGGGATTAATAAAGTATTTTTGAATTTGAAATATAAGGTAAAATTCAATTATTGATGTTTAGAAACCTGTCCGTATTGGTGGGATTGTTTATTTTACTATTTTCTCCATTTTAAAATACGGAGAAAATAGTAAAATATTTTTTCCGTATATATTTTACGGATAAAAATATATATCAATTGCAATACTCAATTGCTATTGAGTATTGCAATTGAGCATAATTGCAATACTCTCATTGTTTGTTCAATGAGAGTATCAATACATTTGAAAATATGACTAAATACACTTGCTGATGTCCTAAAGAAGCGTATTGCAAATGTGTTTCTCAAGAGCAGTATTTATATTTGTGGTGTCACAGCCATTCAGTTACCTAAAAAAAAAAGCATAATAGTCCTTATCATCAATTTCATTGCTATTACAATAGTAGCACAAAATATAATGTTAAACCTTTAAGTCCTCATTGTCCAAACCTGTTTTAAATACAAAAATACAAAATGGAAGCAGGAAGGATGAAGCAGAATGGCTTCAAAGTGGACATATTCTCTTGATTTGTTGTTTCCATCTTCACACCAGTGGAAAAGGAAGTGAAACCAGTGACACGGTACACTCTTTGTCATTCAAATAACCTCATGAATATTTCAACGCTCTGATCTGTGATGGGCTGGAGTGGGCCGCAATCTTCAGCGTGGAGTGGATTTAGTCAGAGCAATGACCTGCGTGTCATTTAAGCGGGAAGACAACACAACATTAGTTTTTCTGTCCTTGAACTAGGCCTCTATATGCATTTCTTTCTTGCTTTTGAAAGAAATTGAGGTTAATTGCAAGTGCCTTACAGTCACCTCTCTGTCTGGGTCAAGCTTGATGTTTCTAGCTTGAACTTAGCCTGTGGGCTGACTTACTGGGTGAAAGGTAAACCCTAATGAGGCAAGAGGAGGAAATGTTTGTAACCTGCCCCTGCACCCTGAATAGAAAAACACAGGAAGTGAAGGTTCTCTTGACGTGTCCCCTTTTGGTCCTCCTCTGAAGTGGCTTTAGCGCTCTCAAACACTTCTCCATGTCATAACTCTATCATATAAGGCAGCATATGTGCGTTAATTATATGCAGCATGGCCCCTTTAAGAGCCCTAATGTCCTTTTTTGAGAATGAGTGCTGATCGTGGTCGCCGGGTGGTGGTGGTGGGGGGAGTCTGGCTCTAATCAGGGTTGCCAGATTTGACTGGCTGTTTCCAGTACAAACACAATGTAGAACCCAGCCAACTCCTAAAAACCCAGCCCAAATCTCAACTTCTAATGAAACTCGTTAATAGTGTCAGATTTTGTCACATATACTGTGTCCTTTTAAAGCAGAGGTGTCCAAAGTGTGGCACGAGGGCCATATGTGACCCTTGAAATTATTTTGTTTGGCCCCTGAATGGTTAAAAATTTGGGTAACAAAATAGAAAACAGCTGACAATTCAAAACATTTGGAAATGGTCACTTATTCAACTGTCCAAAGCCCTTTTAATGTTTTAGATAACTTAATTAAATTTTAAATTTTTGAGCATGTAAAACTAAAAAAAATAAAAATAAAAATCACAATTCACTCTATTTTTGTATGACGGAGGACCAATACCATGCTAAGATTTTTTTATTTTTATGCAGTTGGCAAAACCTTAAACTGATGCTGTGCAAGTTATTCAGGTAACCAAAGAGTGCGTGAGCTGCTAGGTAATTAAAGAGTGAATGAGTTAGTTGATGCCACCAACCTCCTTAGCTGGTTGTGAGAAGCTGAGTGGCTAAAGTATTTCCTCTGCCTACATCACCCAGAAATCGGTGCAGTTCTGGATTGTAGTTCAGCGAAATTGAGTCGCCATCTTGGTTAACGAGCACAGAGCAAAGCATAGATGAAGGATGGCTTGAAGACCAACAAAAAAATATATATATTTAAACTCTTGACCAATGTGCAAGAGAAAGATGTATCAACAAAATCGCTGCTGTCGAGACCAACCCATAAGAAACAAAAGGAGACATGTTAGGCAACGTGGACAAGCTAACGCCGATCTCATATTATGACACAGTTCATGGAGACTGCATATATCATGGAGGAACTTCGCGGCCTGAAATCTTTGTATGCATAAAATCGACTTTGTAAAGGACGTATGAACACTTCACGTCAATAACAAGTTTCTGATGACCGGCAGTAAATACATGCAGCAACATACATGTAGGCTACATGTCCATGTTAGCTTGCAGATACAAATGACATTAGCTAAGCTAATGTTGCTAGTTTGGCAATAAGTAGTAGTACTAGAGTAAATATCACTGATATTGGTGGGTTGAGTACTCAAAAATTGTAATTGAGTAATAGTTGTAATATGTTGTTTTTAAGTATAGGAATGAGGTGAGATAATAATTTCGTGCCTTGTTTATTGTTGTCATAGCAACAGTCATGACAGTTATGGATACCTATAAAGATTGCTATCAGCTACAAAGCTCCCGGAAGTGTGTCTGTTGTGGTATATATTGTTATTGATTTATTGCCCAACCTTAATTACTCGTTGACGGTGTCAAATTTGGCAGATTCTAAACATTTAAAAATAAATTAGCTGCTAAGATAAGTGCAAAAACGGCATTTTATTGAAAGTTTTTGTGCTTTCCTGCCACACAGTGGCAACTATTTCAAACACTTTCTAAAAACCTGCCACAATTTGTGGAGAGTAGCCTAAATTTTAACAGCTGTTCTTTTTTTCTTTTTTTTTTCTCCCAACCCAATTGGGCGGAAACCAACCCAATCTGGCAACCCTGGCAATCGCCCACCCCTCAACCCCCATGCAAACCCCGTCCAAACGCATGCCCTTATCTACCATTGGAATGCAACAACTGCGCCGGGGAGAAAAGAGGAAGGGGTGGGCTGGCTGAAACCCCCTTGCCAGACCCCCGTATGGCTTCTGAATCCCCCCCCCCACCTCCTCATCTACCATACTCCACCTCCAAGCGAGCGACGTGCCCGGCTCCAACTAAAAAAAGTGAGCTAGACACGTTCAGAAGATAGGAGAGAGAGAGGGAGAGCGAGCGAGAAGGAGAGTCAGGGACAGGCAGTGCTGAAAAGGAGAGCACAAAGAGAAGGAAAGTGGAGCAGGGGAGGGGAACAGGAGGCTGGGAGAAGGGAGAGGGAAAGACAAAAGAAGGAGAGGGGAGACGTAGCAGGGTGAAGCGGAGGGGACTGAGCAAATGGCTACGGAGGAGACGGCGGGGGGAGCCAGGAAAGCCACCAAGAGCAAACTGTTTGAGTTCCTGGTCCATGGAGTGGTGAGTGGCGCTGTCTTGTCATTCCTGCTCTGGCATGCATCTGTGTGGATGAATCAGTGTGAGCGTGAGAGAGAGAGAGCTGGGTTAACGCTGGCCATGTGAAGGTTATTTCCAGCCCCTCGGATCTGTCAGGAGAAGTGGAGCAGCATGAATGGAGCAGGAGGGGAGGATGTTGGAGCTCGCATGCACATGAAAAATCACAGAAATCGAAGCAGAGCTGCAGAAAGCAAGGAAAGAAAAGCAAGAAAAACAGCCAGATTCCCTCCCCTTTGGCTAGCAGAGACGCACACTGCTTTACTGGGATTCAGAGACCCCGAGAGAGAGGGAGAGGGTGGGAAATGACGAGTCCTCTGGAGTATCCTTCTAGGAGGCGTGCTGCTGCCGCCGCTGCTGGTCCGTGGAAGGATTTGAACCTGTAAGGTCACCAGACGACAGATGTATAGAGTGGAAGATGGAGCCACGGCTGGCAGAACAATCAGTCCATTCATGTGAAGCTAGCATGAAATGTCAAGCCCAGTGTTGCTCATGTGGTTAGAGGTTAGACAACTGTTACCATAAGCTTCCCTGCACCACATGGACTGGAGACGGGTTTGTTTAGGGGAGTAAAAAAAGAAAATCTCTGGTAAAACTTCACAAGATTTACCTCCAGAACGTCTGTGGTGTCTCAGCCGTTCTGTGGTTTTTATGCTCTTGTGACCCCTAGTCTCACGTCTGTTGGTCAATTCAAACAAAAGATGTTCGCTTTGAGATGCATGCAGTACGTTTAGAGTAAAACAATCAATTTTTTTTTTTTTAATATATTTTATTGCTTACTTGGCAAATTTCACAAATTATTAATCGGATAATCAATATTCTGTTAAAAATGTCAAGGTGACATTATCAAATGATGATTAATTGTGATTAATAAATAATTTAAATAATTGTCAACTAGTTTAGCTATCAACTAATTACTAACTGGAGTATAGAGACTCTAAAGAATAAAATTTGCTGAAAGAACAACATATTAAGAGTAGTATTTAAGCCAAAACTGTACAAAAATATATACAGTTTTCATTAAAGATAAAAAAAAGCTTTGCCTGTAAATATATTCTACCCAAATTCTTGTATTAATCACCTTTTGCCGTCCAATTATTTCTCAGTTAATCAAAAAAAAAATCAACAGATTTGCCCCAAAATGTATTTATGAGCAAAGCATAAATATTTATTTATTTATGAGCAAAGCAGAAGTGCTGAACTTTTCACATATTGATATTGACAAAAAAATTGTTCATGCAATTTTTTTTTACTTTTAACACATTATTTCTTTACTTTACAAAATGTATTAATTTAATCTAAATTAACAGGACTGTGAAACAAATTCCTACTACAGTTTTCTTTTATTGCTGATTTGTCACATTTAATTGTTTTAATTCAGTTACATTAGATGGTTTTAAAGCTTGAAGACTGTTAAAATCATACCCTACCATCTGAAACGTATTTAAGACCAAACTTGGACTTTGACGGCCCAAAAACTCTGAAGTGGACTTTCTGCTCCATGACCCAAGTGTGCTTGATCTTTAGATCAGAAACGGTGGCTTAATGTGGGTCTGTCAATTACTGCTCCTTGTGTGAAGATACTGTTAAGTTGCTAAATGCTAAAGCTAGTGTGGACGTTTAATTTAACCATTGCTATTTTTACTTCTGACTTCATCTAAAGCAAGTCTTTTATTTAAGAACCTTTTAATTAGCATTTCCATGTTTTAAAAAAAAAAAGTACGGTGTTTTTCACTGCAGCCTTTGCAAAGTTACTGATAAGCTGCTAAATGCTACAGCTAGCTGGTACGTAAACACAGAAGATATGATTTTAAGCATGTCATTTTTTTATTTCTGTCCTTACATAAAACCTCCTATAGCGTACAAAATATTTGCTACCATCTCATTTTACTTTAAGATTCTTTTTTGTTAATTTGCTTCCCCCATTTCCCCTTTAATGTGTTACATTTGAAAGAACTCAGTGTGCAAACCCCAGAGACATCTAAAGTACTTCTGGATTGTGGTTTATTTTTTATTAATTTGTACATTTAGAAGATTGAGCTGCAACTCTTTACAATGATGTTATTTACATGTGATCTGACTTCTACACCGGCAAGAAATTAAACAAAGAAAGCAAGTTTGCTACTTGTGTAAAATAAAATCTGATCATTCAGGGACTACATAAACAACATTTCTGCTTCTCATATTTAAAAATGTAGTAGTTTCTGTCAAATTTTGTAATTTATTCTACTTTATGGCTAACAACTAATACAAAATTAAGAAAATAATACTTTTGCTGTTACGTTGTTAATGTTGTATTGGTGCAAATACCTTGCCATGATCAAATTTCAGAATCTTAGATAATAATTTGAGCCATCAGACAGGATTTTGTGTAGCTAAATTTGGCAACGCTCCTTCAACATAAGTGGTTAAAACAAAGATGATGATCTGAAATCTCAACTTGTGCAACTAGTTTTAGACTGAGCTCAGTTTTAATCGACGCTGATGTCAGCTTTAGCAACACCAGCTTGATTTATAGACTGAAACCAGAAGAGGCATTGTGTCTTTGACAGGAGCAGTCATTAAAAGGGTTTTGGGGGACTGAAGCTTGCAGACACACTTTAGGAAACAATGACCCGGGTGATTGATGAGCCAGATGAGCGTGTCCTCTCAACAGACCAATTAACCTTGATGAAGCTCTGGCTGCTCAAAGCCAAATATTTCCCTCTGCTTATGCCTTCGTCTTTCTCCTTCATTCTCTCTTTATCCCCCACCCCCCACATCTGAAGATGGAAAAGACTTGTTATAAAAGTTGCAGGAGGTCCTTTTGGTGTGTGTTCTCCAAAATGGAGGGATATTTATCCCGAGGGACATGACTTGAGACAGTTTGCCAGCTTGTGGCAAGCGATGACGTCTCATTTCCTTTCATGGCTGAAATGAGCAAAGAAGAAATGCTTTTTGAGGCAGAAAACGCAGATTTAAATGTTTTTTTGCGTTTGTAAATATAGCAATCAGAGTTATAGTTTCAGCTCCAGCAGGATTTGACTGAGCTTTGGTTCAATGGTTGATGGGTAGGCTGAGGCCTCCTCCTCTCCCTCTCTCATTATCTTGCTTACCTCCCAGCTGTCTCTGGCTTTGGAGGTCAACTAGGGCCAGGTTGTAAGAAAATCCTTCCAGGGCTCTTTGTGAGAAACTCCGATAAGCCAAAACATGAACCGAAACTCTGTAGCTGTGTTGTCTGAAACATTCTGCACATTTTTCTGCCAAACTCTCAGACTAAATTTTCTTTGTTGCAATCCTTAAAAAGAATGTGAATCGTAGTTCTCAACTACCTATGGAGGAGTTTTAACCATGCAAATCAATCAGTTTGTTAGGAGATATCAGCATATGCACAAACCTTGTGACAGGAATTTAGTCTGCAAGGTAAAATAAAAGAAATTCAACATCCACTTCACTTTCCAAGCACAATGTGCTGGTTACCTTGAATTATTCACAATAGTCCAAAGACCTTGCCATGATCAGTCTTCTCTGAAATTACTTTTTACCAGATAAATTGTCATTTAGTGTGAAATATGTAGTTGGATTTAGCAATTTCTGTTGAATTTCTTTTTATAATGAAATGTGTTATGAGTGCAGAAACCTCATCTCAACTCATAAAACCACCTGCATAGTTGTGAAACTGAAGCATTTTATTGATTTAAATAACATTTAAAGTTCCTGTTTTATGAATTTTTCAATCCTAGTCAGTCCAGCTCATGGATTTATGTCTGACTTTAATTGGAGGGAGATTTATTATGTATCCTCATCACAGAATTAGCAGAGACATTTCAGGTGATGGTGAACTTTTCCCAAAGAGCCCAAAAGTAATTTTCAATCCAAACCAATAGTTTAAAAAAAATCTGTGATTGGTGAGTTTGAAAAGTTGAGCCAATTTCTTTAAATGCTCAGCATAATGAATATGAAAGGCAGGATAATGGCAACATAACAATTTTGAGTTTCATGTTTTAGCACACAATTTGTACCAAAATTGTTATAGAATGAGACAAATAAGCAATTCAAAGAAAGTAAATCTGAAGGCCTGTTTTGATTTTTATTTGTTTATTCATTTTATTTTGTGTTTGGTAAAATTAGGTGCTGAAGGGCTTATTTAAATAGTAGTATTTTTTCAAGTAAAACTGTTGTCTCTGTTGTTTTAAATGATTAGAGGTCAACATCTTAAGAGGAAAAAATAAATAATTTAAACATACTAAATCAATCTGCAGGCATTTTTCATTATGTAGTATCATTTCATGAAAGTGAAACATTTAATTGAACATTTTCACAAATTAATGGTTCATCATTAGATGTATGTGGCTGTCAAAGTGGTAAATAAAAAATTTACATCTAATTAGTCGCTTATTATTGTTGCTTAAGGTGTAATTGCCTCCCAATAATATTGAGATACAAAATTAACTTATTTATGTTGCATTTTTCAGCATCTACTTAAATGAACATGCAATTATTTTTGGAATATCATTGTGATACTTTTATATGGAAACCCAAAATATTAAACAAGATTATATTAAATGTAGGGCTACTACAAGTAACAATTATTTTAGTAATTGATAATTCTGACAATTAATTGCATAAAGGTGCTGTCAATCCTCCTTGTGAACGTACTGCTAAATGTGCTAATAGTGGAGAGAACCATTTATCTGTGATATCTGTGGCCATGCTAACTAGTCTGAGCGTTCACAAAGGTTGGGATTGTGATTGACAGCGCTAAGACCCGCCTCCTGGTTTTGATTGGTTATTCCTAGCTAGCAGTGGAAGAATTCAGAGAAGCTCAAATTTTTCACAGATTGTCTGTCTTATACTGTCAGGACATAGTGACAGTTTCAACAATTAAGTAAAAAATATATTTTTTTTATAAAAGTTACATACTGCAGCTTTAACTCATAAGCAAGAAAGAAATTCTTTAAAAAGGCAGAGTAAAAAGCGAAACGTAGTGAATTTCTGTAGCTGATGAGAGTCTGGTTGGGTTGTGCTTTCAGACAGCGTGGGTTAAGTTTGGCCTCTCTAAATCCCTCCAGCCTCTCTGAGATGCCAGCACACTTCTCAGATAGCCGTCCACATGGCAGATTCGATCGCTGGACGGCTGGTGGAGCCCCGGGCGAGTGTTGGAGTCAGTTCAGCAGGTCACATTATAGAGTGGGTCTTCATTGTGTGTTTGTGTGGATTTACATCATCCTGCTATGGATTTCTGTATCTGGTATCTGCTGGGCTCGGGTTCTCCTGACGACCGCTTGTCTGCTGGGTCCAGTCTGATCCCTGTTTCATCATCTAATCCATGAGGGTAGACTCTAAAGACTGAGAAAGGTGACAACATTGGAGCAGGAGGACGTCTGGCCATATGCTGTTTTATCCCCTCCAGTCCGGAGACGCCTCTCAGTTGCCACATCCCCTCCCCCCTTAAAGACCGAACTCCTAGTCAGAGTGACAGGAACGTCTGTTTGGACTTCTTATCACGTGTTATATCAGCCTGGTCCATTTCAATGGCTGCATGTTATGTCTGCCTCATTATGCCATCAGAATCTGTTTGTAGTGGCGAACTTTCTCCCAACATATATATGGATTTAGTCATGCAATATTGTTTGTTTGCTCACTGTCGGTTCTTAGTGTTTTTGTTTGTTTTTCACTGTGTTTGTGGAGAGTCTAAAGATCACTTTGGATGTGTGTTTGTGCCAGGGTTATGATAGTTTTGGGTCTTATTTCGTTGTGACCTTTTGTTTGTCTAATTCAGTTAGTTTTAATTAGTTTTTAGAGTGTGTTTGCTAGTTTGTATTAGTTATTACTTGAATATTGTTTAGTTTTAGTTTGGATTTTATTAGGTATAGTAGTACTTTTATTTTTTCCATACTTTTTTGATGCAGATTTCAAAAGGTCAATGTATTGTATTGTGATTATTTATTCCATGTTGAATACTCAACAAATGTATTATATTATTGTCGAACAACCAACTGACTTTTGGAGTGTCGTAATTTGGCGACAGCTGACGTAAACTCCTTTTGTGGGGGGAAAAATAAATAAATTTCACATCAGTTTGAAAGGTTAATAAATAGACTCGGACACAAAAAATAAGGATACTACTGTATATCTATAGTTTCAGTATGTTTTAGTTAGTTTCATAAACGCACAATATAGTTCCAGTTAGTTAGAGTTTTTTCCCATTAATCACCATTTTTATCTCAGTTTATGAAAATGTTTTCTCAGTTTCAGTTTTTGTTGTTTAGGTAGTTTTAATCAGCTAAAATAACGGTGTTTGCTTGTAAACTATTTACATCGCTCAAACCTTTCTTTATTTTCTCATGTTACGACTCCAGTGTGTTTTTCTAGGATTTAATGTAATAGTGGAAGGAAAAGGATACCAGGTTTTCATCTTTGCAAAACAATCTCAAGCTCAGTCAAATCAGATTGAGATCATCAATTTACAACTCCTTCCACAGATTCTCAGTGGACATGTTTCCACTGAGCGGGTCGCTGCGGTTCGGTACGCAATTTTATGGCCCGGCGTATTCAGGGAAATGTTTCCACTGCTAATTGGTCTCTGACTGAGCAGTACTTTGTCTCATCCATGTTCCAAGCAGTGGCATTTTTCTGTCCTCCAATCAATGGACTATGTTGTGCTGAATGGGTATAATAGCACTTTGCATCAATCTCTTGGCTAAATAAGAAATTTAAAACAATAAATATATTTGTTGTTGATCTTATATGTCTATGTATTTAGTAATTTAGCAGCAGAAAGGGTTTTTGCTTTGAAAATGTGGCCTAATGTGATTAATTAATTACATATCCTGCAATTAACTCGATTAAAAATTTTCATCGAGTCCCACCACTCAATTACTCTGCTTTCTTGTGTGAAAATTGACCGATTTTCAGTTTCCTGAAGGTGTCATGATCAACTGTTTAAATCATTTTATGAAAATATAAACACTATGGGTTTTATGTCTCAGAGATCAACGTCTTTTTGGTATGAATTGTGTGAAAAAATTACCTTGAAGATACTGATGAAAGCTGGTAAGAAAGTGAAACTATGTTAAAATTGAAATAAAAATCTCAGTTACATTTTGTAAATAAACTGAGGAACAAATACTCTGCTTTTGGAGGCATGTTCTGCAGTCAAAGAAAAGTAAAATTGAATTTTGTAAACAAAATGACCATTATTAAACCTAAAGAAATTCAGTGGGAAGCATTTTTCTTCCCACCATCCCAACTGTGAAGTACAAGGGTGGAAGCATCATGATGTGTGTGTGTGTGTGTGTGTGTGTGTAGGTGTGTGTGTGTGTGTGTGTGTTTTACTGCAGGAAGGACTGGTGCACTTTACAAAGTTGATGGCATCATGAAGGAAGAATGATGTAAAACATATTGAGACATAAAATCAGCTATAAATCAGAATGTTAAGCTTTGTCATAAATAGGGCTGGACATTAAATCAATAACAGTATTGTGATAGACACATGATCAATATCAATAGATAATATATCTGATATAATATCCACTGAAAACAGAGAAAACTCTTTAGCTGCTCAACCGGCTGTGGTTTGTTGGTGGCATCAACTAACTCACTCATTCTTTGGTTACCTAGCAACAACCTGTTCAGTAACTTGCGCAGTAGCAGTTTAAGGTCCCGACATCGTGCCTTATAATTGCTTAAAAATATAAAACAACAGACTGGAATGAAAATTGGATAAAACCCGAAAGTTTATGTCACCAGTTTGGTGACATTTCACATATTTCCAACAAAAAACAAATCAATAATTATCGATATCGACCAATATGAAACACTTATATGGTGATAGGTTTTTCAGCCGTCGTCATTAATTGGTCTTCCAGTTTATCTCAGGCTCCAAGTTGGAATGAAAAGCAGTTTAATTGGACAGGATTGGACATTGCGAACTCAATCTGTTGTAGTTGAACAGAAACAGTCGGAGGTCTGTGCTCTGGGTAGACATTTGCTTTATTTCATGCAAACACTGCTTTGGTTTCAGACAATAAACCAAGGCGGGGGGCAGCTGTTGCAATGATAATGACAGGAACAGGTGAGAGACCCAGCTGTCCCCCGCCATCAGGAAGTCAACTGTTTGCATTATTAGGGAGATGTTTGTAGGGTTGAAAGCGATTTTAGATTACAGTTTTAGTTCCGTATTTGTGTTGTGAGAGATCAAAAGATCGAGACGAAAACGAAGCTCTCAGTGCTGTTCCTCTTGTTTCTGGTATTGTTTTATCTCAAAAGAAACAAGACAAATCACTGCTGGGGTTTTTGTTGTCGTTGTTGTTGAACTCAGTTGACTGCATATAACCCCAGTTATAATTTATGGTTTAAAAGCGCCTTGCAAAAGTATCTGTACCCCATTGACGTCTCAGCCACAGAAGTCAATGTGTTTTATTAAGAATATGATGAGCTGAATTGAAATCCAAAAGAATATATTTACAAAAAAAATATATATGGATCTCATAGATAGGGTTCAGAGAAACAAAATGAACTTTGACAAAATAAAATGTTAACTCAACAAACTGACTGCGGAAACTAAATACAACTGACCTAACAAGGAAATGACACAAAAATAAATTTCTAGTTCTACTAGATTATTTCTCTTATAATCTGGAAAAAAAATTATTATAAGTGAAATAATCTGCCAATGAAACTAGTACTTTTTCATCAATATTAAGGAATTATTGACCGAAAACAACCTCCTATATTTTCCTGAAAAGTTACTTATAAGTCAGTTTTGTTTTATTTCATGTGTACTAAAATATCTGCACTAGAAACTAGACAAAAATACGTTGTAAAATTTTATGTTTTAGCAGTGTTATTTGGTAACTCTTTAGTATGGCTGGACAATAAGTCAATAATATATATTGTTATAGACATGTGGCCAATGTCAATAAATAATACACTGGATAGAATTTTCAATAATTTTACTGAACTCTGACTCAGAATATCACTTGTTTGACCTCTTCGTTTTGCATTCCCCCCCATTCAGCGTCCTGGCATGCCGTCTGGAGCGAGGATGCCCCACCAAGGAGCCCCCATGGGGCCCCCTGGCCCCCCGTATGGAGGGAGTCCGGCAGTGCGGCCCGGCCTGCCCTCCCCGGTGATGGAGCCGAGTCGTAAGCGGCCCGCCCCGTCCCAGCAGGTCCAGCAGCAGCAGCAGCAACAGCAGCAGCAGCAACAGCAGCAGCAGCAGGCCGTGCAGAACCGCGCCAGGAAGTGAGTTTTAAATCAGTGCAGATTTAAATCTAGCTGCAAGGCTTGCATACAGGATCACCTTTTGTGTCTGCTTCTGTGTGATTTTAAAGGCAACAATAGCTATGGTTTCACTGGAAATTCATTCTGAAGGGATCATTTTATGACATCAATCCATCAGGACACCTCCTGGAAACTGATTATTTACTAGAAGATCAAAAAATGTAGCTTTAATATTTAGCTAAACATCTTTAAAAATGTCAAAAATCTGATTAATGTAATAATAATTATTTATTTATAGTTCCCTCTGCTGTTATTGGCTGTTTTGAAGTTTTTCCTCCTGACTTTCTGTCTCCTTTTAGCATGAAAATCCCTGGTGAATTGCTGTTTCTGCTTTCTGTTTTACTTTTTGTTTCCGTGTTGCAGCTCCTGGCAACCACTGATTGCAATCACTGATTTCTTTTGAAACTTCTCAAACGATGACGTTTGGCATGAATAAATTTCTGGGTTTTTTTTTCCTGAATGCCTCAGATCACAGTAATTGGTTTGACAAGAATTAGAAACAGTCATCATTAAGGACACTTTGCCTAACCAAGATTCCCAAAAATTTGAGTTTAAGCATTGAAATATCTGATATGAATTGTGCACAAACATGTGAAATGGTATTTTATTTTTCCTGCAGCAAAATTAAATCTTGTTGCAACTCATACTATAACTTTTTTCAGAGTCCTTGTAGACGCTGATGGCTGTAGGCAGGAATGATCTCCTGTAGCAGTCTGTATTGCAACAGTGCTGAAAAAGCATCTGACTGAAGACACCATTTTGTCATGATTAATTTTCTTAATTTTATGAAGAACCCTTTTTTGCATAATAATCTTCGTCTAAAAGAAATTATCTAGCTTTCAAAGAGCAAAAGGGGTTTTAATGTCTATTCCATTTTCATGTGAAAAAAAGTTAAATATTTTAAAAACTATGAAAAGTAGAAGAAATGTCCTAAAAGTTTTGATCTTTGAGTGGTTATAAAAACACAAAGACTGCTGGAGAAAGTCTCTTCATCTGGAAGAAAAGCAAATCAAAAAGAAGTCCTGCTTATTTTCAGTATTTACATTTATACATGCCACAATTTTTGTAAAAACTTGAAGCATAAAAATCAACCTTATGAGATGTGAAACCATGGCTTTTTGTTCGCCTTGTCTCAGCATCCATTTCGGCCTTTGTTTCCACTTCTCGCAGTCGCTCATCGGCTCTCTCCCTCTTATTATTATTATCTTGCCTCTGTTTTCTTGCTCACTGCTTTGTTCTTCTTTTTCCTGCTGTGCACAAGCGATTGAACTTTATGTCTCAAAAGGGATTTTTTTTCTTTTTTGTATCCCACTTTTCCATCACAAAGCTCTCTGCATCTGCAGGGTTTAATTCGTCTAAAACCTGAACATTTGTATCCCAGTCGCCTAAACACACACACACACACACAGCAGTGTGTCAGGTGTGGTCATTAGAAAGACAATCAATACGCACACCTCTCCGTTTCATTCTCTCACTATCTGCTGCTCGATTGATCCACTCACAATTAAGCAGGCTTGTCGAACATTTTAGAGGAAATGTTACTGAACCCCCAGAGCAGAATGTCTGGCTGCCGAGCGTCTGATCAATGCGCCAATGTGACCCGTCCAGGTGTCTTCGCGTCGTTTGTCTCTTAGACAGCGTTCTTCTGCTGGCAAACAGGTTGGCTCTCTACCTCCGCTGCTGCCAGCTGAGGGCAGACCACCTGTGTTTGCAATGTCACTGAGCCCTCTGGGTCTGAGCTATAAGCAAAGTTGCTGCTGATGGAAGCATTTTTTTTTTTTACCCCGGCTGGCTTTGTTGTGTAAATACTTGTCTGAAAATTTGGTACTTTGATTTAAATTGAATGGATTTACCTTAAATTGATTTTCTGTCTCTGTGGTTTATAGCATTATTACATTTCAGAGCCTCACCTTGGCTCCAAATAAACGTCTTGTCCCTTTGGCCAAACAACTCAGCCTTTGTCAAACTTTTCTCCATTAAACATGAGAGCATTACTGATGATTATTTTGGCCCTGATCAATACAAAGATTATCATCACTGACAGATAATGTGAATAACACAAATTAATTCTTAATGGGTGCATATATGCTGTAGCAACTGAAATACGGTGGAACGATTAATCATATTTATTGTGATTAATTGATTATTGAAATTATCACCAACTAATTTAGCAATTGATTAATTGTTAATAGTATACAGACAAAACAAAACTTTGATGAAAGAATAGCATAGTTATAGCAGGAAGTCAAAACTGTACAAAATATGTACATTTAGCATTTAAAATTTAAAAAAGTGGCCTCTTCAAGTGGCATAGCTGTATCTGCAGAATGTACCAAAGTTTTTTTTTTTACCTGATTAATAAATTAATCGTCACAATGAATGATCAGTTATTCAATTACTCAGTGAATCATTAGTTGTAACCCTAAATTGAACATTTTGTTCTCAAGGATAATGTGTTAGAGCAAGTGTCTCTAACTACAATACAGAGTAGGGCTAATGTGATGATGATTTTTTGGATTAACTGATTAATAATTGGAAAGCAATAGGTGCTTAGAATTTGAGAAAATCGGTAAATAACATTTTTATGGTCATTTCTCTATTTCGGCTTTGAGTGTTTTGTTCTTTTAGCAAATGGTGTTTATTTGAGTCCGGTTGATAATTAATTGATTGCTAAATTAGTTAGCTATGATTTCAATAATCGATTAATCACGATTAATCGTTTGAATTTTTCCATGAAAATGTAACTTCAGGATTTGTTTGAACTATATTTAAGCCCGAGAAATGTTGTGTTTTTACTACAATGTTCTTCATTTAGATAAAATTTCAAACCAGTCATTCATGTTTGCACAAAGCATTGAGTTAAATGGAAGCGTTTGTGTTTTTCCACAGCTGTTGTGTTCCTAGAGGTTCACTCTTTCTGCTAAAGTTTGCATCATGTGTTCATCTGCACCACATGTTCATCACAACAAGATATGAGCTGAACCAGAGGGAAGATTTCCGCTCAAGTTTGCCCTCTGCCCTGTGATCTCATATTTCAGTGTATTGTCTGTCTCTGTGTGTGAAGCATGATTGTTTTGGTTCCCTGAGAAATTCTGTTGAATGAGTGTGTCCCTCGGATGAGCAGGAAGCCTCCCAGGTCCTCCTCTGCTGCACGAGCATGGACACAGTTCCTCTCCCATCACAGCCTGGCCTTGTCCCAGTCGTAGAGTTTGCACCTACTAACAGACCCTTGAACTTCACACAAGCCAACACACACTTATAGTAAAGATAGAAATAAAAAAAGGAGCCGACAGGTGTTTCCCCGCTCTGAGTAAATATGTTTCTCGCCATAACACTAATCGGACAACCTTCGAATCCTCACCAATTCATAGGAAGCCAGTTGGATTTCCCGGAGCCAGCGAGATGCCAGCGAGGCAGATGGACATGAGAGAGCCCCAATCAGATCCCACGCTTGGATCAAAGTAGGAGTTTATTCTGCTGCTGCATGCCCCTTGTCTTTCTTTTGATGACTCTGGCCTTTTTTAGCCTCTTACCTGAGACCAGCAACCCCCTGAATGAACTAGTCTGGCCAAACGTATGCAGGTTGAGAGGGGACCCCTCTCTGAACTGTAGTAGTGCATGCTTTGGCCTGGAGCATGGCATGAAGGGGACCAGACTCCTATTGCAAAGAATTTTTCAGACAGTGTAAGCTAGCAAGTTGTTTGTGTTTTCTTTTTTATTCCCCTGTGGATGATTTAATCCTCCCTGCAGTGGGTTTGTTGCAGTATTTGGCATGCTGATAGAACTACGGCTTCACAAAGTGCTGCAGTTCTCTCTTACAAAAAATAAAACAAATTCTGCACTGCAAAAAAAAACAAAAAGCGTTGGCGCTGTGTAAGAATAACGGCGTATTAGGGCCTCAGCAAATAGAAAAAAAGATGAGTATATTTATGCCAAAAACTCTTAGAAATTTTCTAGAAAAACAAGAAAGTTTCAGTCAAAAATTTGCTAGAAAAAAAAAAAAATTAAAATGTTTAAATTAATCTCTGACATTTTTGAGAAAAAAACTAAAAAAAAAAAAAAAACCCTGAGTTTCATAAGTTGCAAATTTGCTAGAAATTTTCTTTTAATTTTGAGATTAATATCAGAAATTTTTGAGAAAATAATTGGAAATTTCTAAGTTTGAAAAGTAAAAAAAAAAGGACTTTTGAAACTCAAAGTTTTTTCTCAAACTTTGTGGGGGGGGGTTAGCAATTTTTTTGGCTTTTCAAACTTTCCTTGTTTTTTCTAGAAAATTTCTGTGATTAATTTCTGAGTTTTTTGGCAGAAATTTTCTCCTTTTTTTTCCTCCAAACTACAATGGACGTAATACGCCGTCGTTGTAAACAGTATGGAATGTCATACTAAGTACGTTTTTGGTGTGGTACGTTGCATAGTTATGGTCAGTCCCTCCAGTTTCTCGAAAATCCATGGAAATTCACGCAAAATCAACAGATTTCTTTTCACTAATGCATAATCAATCGTGAGCTTGTCGGACATTTTCC
The DNA here is from genome assembly GCA_903066825.1 of Alfaro cultratus. Lineage (NCBI taxonomy): Eukaryota > Metazoa > Chordata > Actinopteri > Cyprinodontiformes > Poeciliidae > Alfaro > Alfaro cultratus. The sequence continues at coordinate 195,186 of CAEFZX010011575.1, read as the reverse complement.
ACAAAAATGATCAAGAGAGTTGCTTACTCCCTCCTGCAGGTGGCACTATTTCTTACTTCTACTACATTCAATCTTACTTGGCGTAAAGTTCTAGTCCGTGATCAATATGACGAGGAACAGACATATGTGGGAACAAAGTTAGACAAATTAGAAAATGTCAAATTAAAAGTAGAATTACATGTTTTCATAACACTTTTAACAATAAAGTAAATCAGCTTGCTCACAAATAGGTTAGGTCTCAATATATATTATTAAAAAAATAAAAGTTGGTAATATTTGATCTTTTTTAAATAAATTGAATGTATTCTAAAACTTTTAAAATCAATAAATGATCTAATATTACATCATATGAGGAGGCCGCATTGCTATTTATTGATATGGATGATTTGCTAATTTGACATCATCATATTGTTGTTGTGCCGTCATGCTTTAAACTTAAAAATTAAAGATTTAATTTGCTTTTGCCATCACTGCAGATTGGCTTTATGCAGCAGCTTCCAAAATATTCAACCACCCGGAACATTTTGTTTTTCATTTTATCATGTTACATTCTCAAACCTTGTTACATTTTTGGGTTTTATCCAAATAGACCTACACAAATTGGTGCATAATTACAAAGTGATGCAAGTTTTTCAAGATTTTTTTACGTTTACAAATCTGAAAATTGTGGAATGATGTATTAAACCTCCTTGAGAGAATACATCATAAATCCAGTTACATACAGCTGTAAGCGATTTGGGATATTAATCTGCCTTTGGACATCTGGAGATCATATCTGTTAACAACCTTCAAGTCTTGCCATACATTTCCAGCTACATTTAGATCTGTGTAGTAAAATATAAATATATTTTTAATAAAAACCATTCGCTGGCTGCTGTCCTGCTGGAGGATGAACCTCCACCAAGTCTCAAGTCTTTTGCAGCTTCTACCAGGTTTTTCTCAAGGATTGCATCATTTTTAGCTCCATCCTTCTTGCCCAAAGCATGATGCTGCCGCCATCATGCTTCCAAATGGGGGTTGTGTGTCAGATGAGCCTGTTGACTACTTTTCTGATTGCCTGACTCATCAGACTAGATCAGTGATTACATTGATCTTCTTTCAGAATGAGCTGTTTTAGGGCCTCTGTCACTTTAAATCTACATAAGCTGCAGCTGGCCACACCCCCCAACTCAATGTTTACTCTCGTGAAAACAACTGCAAACAGATGTGCAATTATACAACCATACATCTTTGAAAAGCATTAGTAGATCCTCCTGCAAAACCAACAAGAATGAAGCGAGTGGTTTCTGGATGGTTAATCAACTACAAAACACTAGTTTTTTCCAGCGGCCATTGTAAAACCAGCTGATCAACCAGCTTTGGTTGGAAACGTACTTCACTGGGGTTGCTAGGTAACGGCGCAGTACCTAGCAATTGTGTCTCATCAATGTTGAGGTTTTTTAAATGATTAATTTTCTAGACAACAAAGCACATTAAAAACAGCTGGGTGGTTTTTAGAAGCAGTAAAGACTCAAATGGAACCATAAAACATGCAAAAAGTGAATTTAGCATAACAAGTCCGCTTTAAAGAGCCAGTTTTATTTTAAGTTTTAGGTTTTAAGATGAAGAAAAATGTAAAAAAAAAAAAAAAAAAGAAAGAAAGAAAAAAGAGGATAGATACATTTTCTTCTGCCTTATGTTGTAGAAATTCAATGACAAAATAGTAAAAACCAACTAAAACCTGTACTTGTTATTAGAGCTATACTTAAGAACATTACCCGTTCTATTTTATTTTTTTAGGTAAAAGTATTAGGAACCATCGTAGAAGATTCAAACAGCCGCTTGTGTCTTGCAGACTCTTGGTTTAGATGGACGACCACTTTTGCCAAACTCGTTCCATTTTCAGATAATTGTTCAAGCTTGTTTTATTGTAATCGAAGCCTGGTTTGAACTTCTCCAGAACTTTCTACCTGGATCTGTGCTGGTTTTCATGATTCTGTTTATTCTCTAATGTCTGTAGCAAACCTTCATAGAACAGCTGAGTTTACATTAAAAACAGAATATCTTCCTTTACAATAGGTTGTATTAGTTTTTATTTAACAAAGTCAGATTTCCGAAAAACACACAATATTTTCCCTCCACTTCACAGTTATGCATTAATTTCTGTCTCAATAGGAAACATTGAAGTTGACAGAAATTGCAAAAGGTCAAAGGCTCTGGGTGCTAAAAGAAAGGTTATGTCTGCAGTGAGAACGATAAGTTTAGATCATCTTGAGATGATGAGTTATTCTGATTTGCTGTTTTTTGCAGTGTAGCACTAGCTAGTTGTTTTTAGACCCTGTCTTTTTGCAGACACAGACGACTTGCATGAGCTGCGCTGCATATATCAAGGTGCCCACAGATGTTTAATTTAGCAAGCAAAGGAAACTGTAGTGTTATATTTTTTATCTTACAAGTGCATCAGTTTTTTGTCTTCCTTAGTAGATTAAAAAATAATAACTAAAAATCATGAATCAATGAGCGCACATGCACACAGCGGAGACTCTGCATTCCTAAAAAGCTTCTTTTGAACACACATCCCGTCGCTGATTCTGCAGTGTGTTTGTGCATCTGTCTGTGTGAGTTGTGGTGAATACGTTTCAGGTGAGAGATGTGTGATGTGACACTTTCTAGGCTGTTAGAGGCTCTCGCTCCCCAGGTGGACGGCTGCATTTTCAGTGAGCACACCAACATGAGAGCACACACACACACACACACAGCTGGGATGCTGGGGTGCTGGATATGGCCCAGCATTTTAGCAGATGGCCTGGGTGCTACGCTATCAGTCACCATAGTAACATGCTCTCTTTTTCCTCTTTCTCTCTGTCTTTCTCTCCCTGTCTCTAGTGCTAAGAGAAGGAAAATGGCAGACAAGATTCTTCCGCAAAGGGTGAGGCTGCATATATTTACCTTTGTTGTTCTGTTGTTTTTTTCTGTCTGTCTGTCTTTTTTATCTCCTTTGTGCAAAGCAGAAGAAAAAAAACAACAAAAACCCATATCGCTTTTTGATGCCATGGGATTCTTGGAAAGCGCAGAGGGCTGGATCATTATTTGTTATTTCCCAAAATGGGAAGGGAGAGGACGGGCGGAGTGATGAGAAGTTTTCTTCAGGGGTTTTATCCTGTTATTTGAATGGCTGCTCGTATTAATTGTCAGGCTTAGATGGAAACACATGAAAAAGTGAAAGAGGCAGCAGATGACTCATGTTCCCACAGGTGAGAGTGGATCGTTGGAGGTGCAGATTTGTAAGTCTTGTCCGCTGAAGCTGCAGCTGGACTCCAGCCTTTCGCCCTCTGACATCACCCAGACAGAGATAACAGCTAGCATGGCATGGCATGGGGCGGCACTGACAATGAGTCAGGCCTGGGGAATGTCTACCAGACTCCTCCACCAGCTCGCCGTCTCAGCCCGGCAGATAGAGAAGGAATGAGAGGGAACAATAAAGGCAGGAAAACATGAAAGTAGCAGCAGCAGGGAGGGAGGACAGGGATCTGGAGGAGTGTGTGTGCACAGTTCAGTGAGCAGCAGCAGCAGCAGCCCATGATGCTGGGATGACTTTCATCAGTATGGTAATGCTTGAGTTCTGGCTATTTGTCTGCATTTCATTCTGATCCCCTGCTGGACACTGCAAAGCGACCCATTAATGATAGCCAATGCTGTGGCTCTAAGTTAGTTGAGTATTTTATTCAACGTCAGTTTATATCACTACTGCAAGGAATCTCATTTATACCCAGAAAAGGTATCTGGCTGCTTACATGTTTCTTCTGTTTAGTTAAAATGTTTGAGATCATCAAATAAATTCGCATATCAAACAAAGATAACCTAAGTAAACTCAAAAGGGTGTTTTTTTTATTACTTATTTCATTTATGAAGGAAAAAAGCTATCCAAACAAACATCAAGGTTGCCAAATCTGAGAGTTTCCAGCCCAAAAACAACATAAAACCTAAAAAATCTGCCTCTAATGAAATGAATGTTGAGAAATATATACGGTATATACATTCACATATTAATCAAAGATAACCTAAGTGTGTATATATATATATATATATATACACACACACATATATATATATGCTCTCTTTAGCAATAAAGGAAAATACAATTATTTAATGGATTTTGTTTGATCTGGTAACCATCATGTATTTAATTTCCCTTTGGGATCAATAAAGTATTTTTAAATTTGAATTGAACCCCAAAAAGTCAGCTTGTCTGCTTAATATTTTTTACAGTAATTACACATTTGAAGAATGTTTTTACTTTATAATTAATTGAGTGAAAGTTATTTTATTCAAATTTCATGGCATTCTCTTTCTCCTGTGCAGATCCGGGAACTGGTTCCTGAATCTCAGGCCTACATGGATCTACTGGCTTTTGAGCGCAAACTGGACCAAACTATTATGCGTAAACGCGTCGACATCCAGGAAGCTCTGAAGAGACCAATGAAGGTAAATAAAAAAAACTCTTTTTTAAAAACTTTTTAGTGTTTTTTTAGCCATTTATACAGCGCCTGCATTTTTATTTGTGATTATTATTCCACACTAAGCTGTGCTCCTGTTTTTGCCCTTGTGTCAGCAGCAAAAGCGTAAACTAAGGCTCTATATTTCAAACACGTTCAACCCAGCTCGACCTGACGCTGATGACTCAGATGGCAGCATTGCATCATGGGAGCTGAGGGTAGAGGGAAAGCTGCTCGATGATGTAAGTTTTGTTTTATGCTCCCAAACTGTTTTGCTGTTTATAGATCATTATTATTTGCATATTAAGATTTTTTTCTAGAGAATATTGGCAGGTTGAAAGTAGAGCTGGGCGATGAGGCTTCAAAATAAAATCCCCCATTTTTTTCATACTACATTGAATTATAATTTTAATTTATCTCGCCTTATTTTCTAAAAAATAAATTTCAAATGACATAAGATATTTTCAATCATACCTCCTGTGAGTTGTATTAGCTAAACAAATTTTTGTTTAGTTATGAGAAAATAGTTATAATAGTCAAAAAATATTTTTTGTGTTGAAGTTCTCATAAAATTACGACTTTATTCTTCTAATGTTGCTATTTTATTTTAATATTAAGACTTCTTGTATTACTGCAAATATATTCCTGTGACATTATGACTTTATTCTAATTTATTTTTAAAAATTGTAGCCTGATTGTTATATTATGTCATAGAATTGACCTGAATTCGAAGTTCAACTAAATAAAAACTGTAAAACAACCTCATAAAACAAGATGGTCGCCTTTGGTATTGGTGAATAAAAAAATGCAGACTTTTAAAAACAGTAATCTTTAAAAAAAACAAAACTTTTATTTAATCAATAAAATCTATTTATTGCCCAGCCCTATTTGAAAGTTGCGTTTTTATTTTGTACGTTAAATGGATGCGTACTCTTTATTAAGGCTTGTAATTAAACCCAGAGCTCTTCTGGGCTTTCAGTCACTTTCTTTATTGATGTACTGTAATGTGTTGGCTGGGAGTATAGCATGACTAAATAGTGAGGAAAAGGCCAAATGATTTGTTTTCTGCTATAAGATCTGACATTCATAACAGGGGGAAGCTTTCAAAACCCACAAATATTTTCAGTGAATCTCGAAGGAAGTGAACCATGAGAACAATTACCGTGTTATTTTCACTCTGTGGTTTATCTGAAGTAATGATGCGATGGGAGAATTTATGAATATGATCATTATTTATGAGACCCGGGACATGAAATGACTGTTTTTGTCTGTTCTGCAGCCGGGGAAGCAGAAGAAGAAGTTTTCTTCCTTTTTTAAGAGCTTGGTGATCGAGCTGGACAAAGAGCTGTACGGTCCGGACAACCACCTGGTCGAGGTCGGCACACACAGCGACTTTAACGCGCTCAAACAGGAAGGTCACACAGCATGTGGTTTTATAAAGGCCAGAACAAATTTTTTTTTTTTTGCGGGCTCTAGTGTCCCTTATTTGACAGTAGGCTGACAGATTATGATTTATGATTTCAATCGATTTTTTTTTTCTCGACTTTTTTTTTCCAAAAGATAAATTCAAAATGTTCAAAAAGTGGTTTTTATCCCAATCATCCCTTTTGTAATTTGTACAACAAATTATTAGGGCCAGGCTACAAGACTTTCTGTTTAATTACAAGAATATTGTCAGAAAATGTACAGAATAAAGGCGTAATTTCACTAGAAAAAAGTCATTTTAATGATTTTTTTTTATTTTTTGTGTTGCAGTTATCATAAAATTACTACTCTATTCTCCTGACAATACGACTTTATTCTAGTAATATTAAGACTTTATTCTTGTATTATTTTGCTTTTGTCATATGACTTTATTCTTGTAAAAAAACTGCAAAATCTTGTCCCTAATATTCAGTCAGAGAATTACCTGCATTCAAAGTGTAAATAAATAGAAAGTGTAAAACATTCTTCGGTGTGCTGATGTCACCCAAGGAGTTAATTGCTATAAAACCAATCCAAAAATTAAACCTACAAAAACCAAAATTTCAATTAATAAAATCAGTTTAGCGACAGCCTTAGTCCCTTGTTTCTGTTCACTTAAAGTTTTTACGTTTTTAACAAAACTGTCAAGAAAAGATAACAAAAAAATCTGAAAAATCTGTCCTTTAACCAAACAATTCAACCCTGAAGTGTAGCTGAAAAAATAAAAGCTGTGAAAAACAGCTTGCTCTTTGCTGCCAAAGCTTTTGCCTTCTTATTTCTCTATAAAAATAATAACATCTGACCAAACCTCAACAGACCCAATCAACCAGAATTAGCACAATCTGTGCTATTGTTGTTGAACTCAAACTCAGTATTTTCAGAAATTGTACTTGTCCTTTAGAAGAAGTCAGCAGATCTGGTGAGAATCAGGACACTGTTTTACTTTAAATGAGTCACAATGTAACGTCTTCATGTTACGCCTCGGATTCGCTCAGCTTCTCGGCAAGAATAAACTCGGGAAAACTGACACAGCTCTCACGTCTGAACTGAAAGTAAAGCGAAGAGGTGGTCGGCCCGACATCAAGAGGCCGCCAGCCGGTCGAGAAACAGTTCAGCTCATGACACACCCTTAAAACCACAGCTTATTATTGTTTTATGTCACTTATTATGAATGTGAAACAAAGGACATGTTGTTTGATGTAAGCCCGAATGAAGAGAGACGGTTTAGAGTCTCACTTTACTGATGCCAACAGATGAGCAACACATTAATCATACAACGATGTGCAGAAGTTTTGTAACGTTTAAAGTTCTCCTGGCCTTTAAAGGTTTCAGGGGATTTTTGCTGCTTTTCTCAAATTTTTAATTTTAAAATATAACTGGAGATTTCCAGTGGCTGTTTTAGTTCTAAAAACTCATAAATTACTGCAGTTTTATTTTGTCTAAAAGGAAAATCTGGGGAAAATCTTGCAATTTTTGTTTCGTTTAGCATCTACATAAATTTTTTCAGTTATCTTTGTTACTTTTCCATATTTTTTTTAAAGCAATCGGAACAAATTTTCACTTTGTGACAGTTTTTTTTGTAAGAAATTATTAGTACCTTATTTATTTCAAACGGAAATTAAATGTCTTCAGAGTTGTTATGGATGGTGATGTTGTGATGTTCTGGCAGGAAGGATCTCCTTTAGCAGTCAGTGTTGCAACAAGCCTGAAGAGGCCTCTGACTGAAGACTATCGCTGTTTGTCTCATGGTTGTCATGACAAGATAACAGTTACAATAAGCATTGCTAATCCACCTCATTTGCTTTTGCTGCTCCTCTGTAAATCTTTGTCTGGCTGTATGGTGAGAAATCCAGGCAGAGAGATGTTGGAGTAGGGGATAAGATCCTTGATAAAGTACCTCAAGATCCATTTTAAACTGTTTTTTTGTTGTGTGAAGGAAGTTCTTAGTCATCAGTTAAGATTAGAAGTCTTTTTGTGTGTGTTTTAGTTATTTATTGAAACCAAAAAGCAAAACAGAGCATCACTATGAACTTGGTTAGATACTGTTAAAATTAGCCAGAAACACAACTACAAGCAGTATCATGTAAAATTAACATTTTTGAGCTTTTCGTCATGTTAAGCTGTTATTCCCTCATCAAAAACATACATGGAGTGTTGCTTTGATTCTGACATGCATGTTTGAGAAATCCTTTTATCTCCATGGCAACCATTCAAGAGAGTTAAGAGGGGAGCCATGTTGTGATGACTTCCTGAAGGTGGAGTTTCAGAAATGGCAGGAGTTTTTAAAGAGACAGGCGCCCAATTTCAAGGCGTTAAATTACAAAGTCAGATTTCTTTTAAGTCGTATTTTATATATAACATTTTTATAACAACTGAAGTGTGTAGTAGAATGGCAGTATGTGACTGGAAAACATATTAAAACAATCTAAAGAAAGTCTAGGCTACCACCTAAAATCTCAGTAATTTCATTAGGTTTGTCATTATGTGATAAAAAAGTGAAAATGTTTTTTTTACTGTAGGCAGAGAAAATGAGCCGCAGCGAGACCATTTAATTTCAGTCATTAGAGACTCAAGGTTTGACTTGGATTGGTAAAATAATGAGTTGTGAACATTCCTTGGCTACGCTCAAAGTCAAAAATCCAACTCAAACCCTCAATAAAATTAAAAATGATGTATGAGTGAGTGAAAATGCGAAAATGCCAACTTTTAATTTGACAAACTGCACGTCAGCCGAGCTGTAAATTCTCCTTTTGCTCTGCCTGGACAACTTTCACACGTCTTGAACAGTTCGTTCCATTACCAACACAGAGCGTCTCTGCGCCGCATAAAGCACTGGATCGGACTTTCCAGTGCTGTAGTCAAGGTCAATGATAGTTTCCCTCATTGAAAATTCCCATTTTGTCATGTCTGGCTAAATGTTGAGGAACAATGATCCCATCTCGCCTGCTCGTCGTCATGTTCTCATTGGTTAAATTGGAAATAAAGCAGGATGAGAGGCAGAGCAGCACTCAGATTTTTCCTCCAACAGCAGAAAAATAGCTTTTTTTAATTTCAAGTGCACAAGGTTGTTTCAATATGCAGATGGTAGAAACGGCAGGCTGGTTATTATAAACAAACAGCAGCTGCCCTTCACTCTGCATCTCCATAAAAGTGTAAAAAAAAAAAAAAAGAGAGAAAAAAAAATCCACTTCAGGAGTTTCAAAGTGAAAATGACGGCCTCTCAAGGTTCCTCATTTTTATCAACCCGACTCTCAGGTGCTTCTCTTTAAGTGATTTTCAATCAAAGGAATTTCATCCCCCTCTTGAGGTGCATTCAGTGCTGGATCTGCTCTGAGAGCGGCAGCCATTGGTTGAGAGGAAAATGTGTTTTTTATGCATCTGAGAGGAAAGACAGAACTGGATCTTACTGAAGTCTTTGTGTTGTTAGTGTTCTGCACTTGTTTTATCATAATTTACAGTCACGTTTTCATCTATTTTTTGGGCTTCAAAAAAACAGAAAAATATCACCCAAGGTTAGATCTATAAATCCTTTTTTATAGAAGACAAAAAAATCCTGGCTAAACCTTTGCTGTCTCGTGCTTCTTCTTCTTGTCGAATATGACTGCTTTAGAAATATTTAACCTTTTATCAAATAGTGCTGCCTGTGAAGGTCATCGCTCTGATTTTTGTGGTTTAATGGTGAAAGATTTCCACTGTTACAGCTGTTTATATAAATTTCATCCTAAAAGATCAGAAAACTTCCAAGCAGTAGCATAATCTCAGTTTGAAAAATCCAGCCTTGAGTTTCACCGCATTTGTATATATATTTAAATATATTTAATAAATATATTCTCTCTATAATATATAGGTTTAGAAATCACTGGTCTCACTACTTAACTTACTGTCAGTAGATCATACTGCTAACTTAATGTTAGATGCTAACGCCAAAGCACTACAGCAAAATGTTGCTCAGCAGAAGCTAATGCTAAAGCGCTAACTTCTGTTTAAATTATATCTATCTAATGAAAACATTACAACTTATCAATATAACACTTTATAGTATACTGTAAGTACTATAACAGTATTGTTTTTAGATTCCTCTAAATTTACAGTTGATTTTAGATTTAAAGAAATGATAAAAATGTCTGTTTTAACTAAAAAAACTAAAATGCAGGTAATTATCGTTAAGATAATTGAAAGTCTACAAGTTTTTGATCATATTTGACATCCAACAAGTGGAAATAACAGACCAACTGAGTCTAATACTGAGTCTGTGACAGATTATCTTTGCTTTCATTAGCCAAATAATAAACATTATGTTTAATAATAATCTAATCTGGTGATGCCAAAACTCTCCAGAGCATGATTCAAACTTTTTTGTGAAATTAGGTTTTGGTCTGTTTGCTCTTATAGTGGCACCGCACACCCACCACTCAGGAGACAGACGGCTTCCAGGTGAAGAGACCGGGAGATGTGAGCGTGCGCTGCACCCTGCTGCTGATGCTGGACTACCAGGTGAGGGCGCCACAGATATCCGACATATACAGGATGGTAGATCTAGTATGAATTATCTTTTATGGATTGTTTTTATAGTTTTTATTAATCAAAATGTCTCTGCAGCCTCCCCAGTTTAAGCTGGACTTGCGCCTGGCGCGCCTGCTGGGCATCCACACTCAGACTCGCTCCTGCATCATTCAGGCCCTCTGGCAGTACGTGAAGACCAACAAGCTGCAGGACTCGCATGACAAAGAGTACATCAACTGTGACAAGTACTTCCAACAGGTACACCATGTTACAGAAAATTAGACTATTAAGGGCAAAAAAAAGCAACATGAACTGTACAGCTTTCCCAAAATATATTTTTCTACAAAAAGTGATAAAGATGGCTGTGTGCGAAAGATTAAAAAAAAAACATGGGATATGTAGACTTTTTGCAATGCTATGACTGAGTGTTAACTCAAAAATAAAGAATGTTTGACTATGTAGCGATAGCACAGAAATCTAGGATGAATAGCGTCCTTCAGGTTAGATAAAAATTAATCTTTCACCACTGCAGCATAATTTTTCTTTATAACTTTTGGGGAAAACTAACTTGTAATTTGAAGGTAGGTAATCAGTGGAGAACAAAATCAAAACGGTAGTAAATCTTTTTAACTAAATTGCTGACATAAAGCATTTTGTCCTCACTGATAATTTCTAAAATAATAAACGTAGCTTCAACCCTTTTTTAATTAAAATTTGATTTTTTTTTTATCTAGAAATGTTTAATTAGAATTCCACAACTTTTTGTTTCAATGCGGTGTAAACACAAGAAAATACCAAAGCCCATTGCTCTTAGCCACTTTTAAGAAATAAAAAGACAAGAAAACATTCAAAGGAGACAAATGTGTGTTCATATAAATTGCCTAAAGTTACCAAAATCTGCATTCAGAGTAGTATCTAAAATTATTAAAACATCTAGAAGTGAGACAAACAAAAAGGCTGGATGAGGATGTTTATTTTTGCCACTACTCATAGTGACAACAAAAATAACCAAGATGAAAAACAAATAACCAAAGTTAAGAGAACTGCAGTAAGAGAGGCATTTGGGCTTATTAAGTTTGAGTAACCATTAGATGGCGTCATTTTCCGTCCATCCATCACAAACATAAATATTTTGATTTCGCTAAGCTCTACTAAGACTTTAACTGATATGAAGTAGATAGATAGATGGGTAAATAGGTAGATAAAGGTAAATACATTATTTACTTAAAATCTTTGACTAGTTTTGAAGTAGCCAAGTCTAGAAAAAAACCTACATACCTGCATCTATTGGATGTTAGAGTAGTTTAAGCTAAGTAGCTAACATCAAACATCAACACACAACTGGATTCAGTGTTAAAATTGTAAGATAAAAAAAAGTCCTCCATTGACCAATAACTTAGTAAAATCACTTGATTGAGTTCAATTAATGTGGTCATTTTTTTCCTGTATTTTATGTAAACAGAGAACTGTAAATGGGTCACCTCAGGGTCATCATAGGTTGTACTTTAAATGTTTATTTTTGAAGATCCTTGTCCTGCTCTACAGATTTTTGACTGTCCTCGCCTGAAGTTCTCTGAGATTCCTCAGCGCCTCACTAACCTCCTGCTACCGCCTGACCCCATCGTCATCAACCATGTGATCAGGTACAGACTCCTACTAAATCAATTGAAATCTTACCTAAGTAAGTAAAACTCCTCTCTGTTTCCTCTTGCTTCACTCATTCTCTTGCTTTCCCCTCAGCGTTGACCCAAACGACCAGAAGAAGACGGCCTGCTACGACATTGACGTGGAAGTGGAAGACCCCCTCAAGAGCCAGATGAGCAGCTTCCTCCTCTCCACCGCCAACCAGCAGGAAATCGCCTCCCTCGACAACAAGGTGAACGTCCTAAAGTCTTTGTTGATACCTGTGTTCTTTACTGAAGAAACCGGTTAATTTACATACTTTTTAACTTTTCTAACTCATGTTGGTCCACCTAATGATCTGAAAATAAGGGACAACTTTAGTTTGTTTGGATTGAATTTATATTTCTCCCTTTTTGCTATAGCAATTGGGGGCTTGTCCGGGAAACAAATTAGTTAACATTTATTGTCTCATTACCACTGAGTGTTATGGCACCAGTTGGTGTGGTTCAGAATGCTATTTTGTGTGTTTTCATTTGTAAAATCAGCCCATACCGATGCAAACAGCACCATTCCTGGGCCACCTGCAGTAGTAGGTTCATAGTAGAATGGTACGGTATGGTTAGAGTGGAGCTACTGATGATACTGATGGGGGACAATAAAAGCTTTTGACAAGCACGAGACAAAGTAGATCGTTAGGTGATTAGATTTAACCCCTTCTGCTGAGTGAGAGTCCAACTAGTGGTGGAAATGCTCTCCTGAATAAGCCAAGCCATAAAATGGCGTACCAAACTGCAGCAATCTGTGACGCTCCACTCATTAGAAACAAGGTATATCAGTCTGGAACGGGTTACAAAGCCATTTATTTCTTTGAGACTCCAGTGAATCACATTGGGAGTCTTTATCCACAAATAGAGAAAAAATGGAAGAGTTGAACCTTCCCAGGATTACTCAGAAAGCACATCAACAACTCAGCCAAGAGATCACAAGATTTCTTAGAACAATATCTGCAGCTCTGATGTTCCATAGTTAATTTCAGTGTTTATGAACCAACAAAAAGAGAGAGTCTGGGCAAAATGCCATCCATTGGACGGCTCAAATACAGAAATCACTGCGGACCAAAGAAACATCAAAGGTCTGCCTCAGCTTTCCCAAAAAATATCTCGATGATCCCTAAGAGTTTGGGAAAATATCGCGTTGACTGACGAGACAAAAGTGAACATCTTTGGGAAACGTCTGTCCTGTTACATCTGTCGTAAAATTATTCCACAGTCAAATGTGTTGGTAGTGAATACGACCACGAACTCTTCTATCAGTTTGTGATCTTAAGCTCAAACACAGTTGGGTTATTCAGCAGGAAAATGAACTAAAGCACGCCAGCAATGGATCAAAAATGCAACAAAATGAAGGGTTTGAAGTAGCCTAGTCAAAGGCTGGACTTAAACAGGTGTTTATGCATGGAAACATCCCAGTATGGCTCAATTAAAACATCTCTGCAAAGAAGAGTGGGACCAGAATTTCTCCATAGTAATGCAAAATACTCACTGCCAATGACTGCAATGCTTCACTGAAGTTGTTGCTGTCAGTTTTGGCAAAAACAGTGATTAGATTTAGGAGGCAAACACTTTTTATGTGGAACTGTATAAATAAAAACCCAACATTTTTTCTAAACAGTAAACGATATGACATGCAATTACCTATTGAATTGTTTTCTGAAATGATGGTTGGAAAGCAACATATGAGGTCTTGGGATGACTCCAGAAATTAGACGTGTAAAATAAAATTGTGGTCATAAGACAATAAAAGCTGGAAGATTTTTGAGCCAACTTTTAAATGGGCTACATTTTATTAGTTTTTATAAAAATGGTTTTAGCTTTGTTTTATCTGGGGGTTGTATGGTCATTATTTCTGAAAGGTTTCTTTTTTTATGTCCAGTTCCTCTTTCTGTTTCATTTAGAAAACCTGGCGCTGGTTATTTCATTATGTGTAGTTTATATTTCTGCCTATCTGGACTGTTTATCACTCATCTGTTGTTCATTTGGGAACTGGTTTCTCAGCAGAGCCCCTTCCTGGTAAATCGTAAAGCTCCTTCATGGTAGACATTTTTTTTTTTTAACATGAAAAGGATTGCAGAAGCATTGCTGGTTTAATGAGGCTGCAGTCCACTTAGGGGGAAGTCCTGCTTTTAAGTTCAACAGAAAACCATGCTTTGTAATATGTGTAATATGTAAGTATGTTGGTGATATGATTTTTATGTGAAATCTAAAAAATTCTTCATGCTGTTTTGTAGCTTTAGCACCCAAAAATATTGGTTTCCCATAAAATATAAATACTATGACATCAATTTTGGCCATTGATGTGGCGAAAAATTGATGAACAAGTTTACGTAGCGATAAATATTTAATTCCTTAATGTTATTGTTACGCCCCCCAAGGTCTAAGGGTTCAGGGGCGGTAACATAAAAATGTGTCCAGAGAAAATAAGTGGAATGTAAAATGATTTATTACAAAAAAGATGGTTTCACAAAACCAAAACACAATACAATTTAACAAAAAAAGGTCTAACCAACTGAAGAATGTTAAGTGCAAATTAGTTTACAAAATGTTCAAACAAGTCTAAGGTAAACTTAAATAACCCAAAAGGGAAAGGAGAAAAAAAAAAAAAAGAGCACCAAGCCTCCCAAACACGAGGTTCTAGCTTGTGAAATCAAACTACTCCAAAGGCAAACTGTTTAGCAGAACAAGCAAGAACAAAAATGTCTCAAAATTGCCCAAAGCAGTTACAAGCACCAACGGTGGGGGACAGCTGAACAAAACCTCTTCCTACAAGCCGCCCCATTGGAGGAATGGTTTCAAGAGCCTTTTATATGGCGCAGGTGGGCCTCATCAGCATCTGATTGGCTTGGCAATCCTCTGCTGGTCCAATGAGGTCGCTGATCCTCTGCAGCCTTAAGGCAGCCAATCAGGAAGGTGTGCCCTCACAGTTGAACCTGCATAACAAAAAGAAGCCTGCACAACCTCAAGAGGCCAGGGGCCGTAAGAGTTATTTTAGAATGAGTCACTTAAGACTTCTAATTTTGAAAGCTAATTTTGAACTAAGCTGCCAAATTGAGGAAGTGTTGTCAGGTCAGAGACGGTCAAGGTTGGCTCGTCTGGCTCAGAGGTTTGAATCTGGTGTTTCTGTTTTCCAGATCCATGAGACCATTGAGTCCATCAACCAGCTGAAGATCCAACGGGACTTCATGCTCAGCTTCTCCAGAGATCCCAAAGGCTACATCCAAGACTGGCTCAAGTCCCAAAGCCGAGACCTCAAGGTTCCACTTGCCCATCCATCCATCCATCCATCCATCCATCCATCCATTCGTCAATTCCATTCATCCATACATACATACAAACATCCAACCATCCATCTACTCATACTTAATTATCCATCCATACATCTGTCAATTTCGTCCGTCCGTCCAATTATCCATCCATCCCTCGACCCATCCATCCATCTTTCTTTTTGCCTGAACGCTGTTGAAATATGCCTCATAAATACATGGTGAACTTTTATATTTATATTAAAATCTGCTAAAAGGAAATAACTCTTGAACTCTGACTGTGGAGCAACATGGAGTTATAAAGTAAAAAGGTTTTACAGTTTGCCATCACCTTAGACGTTCGCTGCAGGATGTAAATGGCGTCCATTTTTCTAACTTATGCTGCAGTTGATGACCGACGTGGTGGGGAACCCTGAGGAGGAACGGAGGGCGGCGTTTTACCACGAACCCTGGTCCCAGGAGGCGGTCAGCCGCTACTTCTACTGCAAGGTGAAGAAAGCCCACCCATTGGCTCATCTTTTATAAGATCTCTTCGTTTTCTTCTTCTTCTAACTCACTGTTCTCCTGACAGATCCAGCAGAGGAGACAGGAGCTGGAACAGGCCTTAGCAGTCCGCAACACCTAAAGCAGAAGGCCCTCCTGAAGTTCTGCCTCTGGATTTTGAAGCTGTGTGTGTGTGTTTGGATTTTTTGGTGTGCGTGTGTGTGTGTGTGTGTGTGTGTGTGTGTGTGTGTGTGTGTGTGTGTGTGTGTGTGTGTGTGTGAGGCCAGCAGTGAAGTCTAGGTCTTCAGCTGAACCTAAAGAAGTCCACATTCAGTTTGTCAACAGTTTTGAAGCTAAATAGGACTCAACAGTGGTTTGTCCTACCCAGATATGAATGCACTTCCTGTTTGAAAAGACCATGAAGTAATCATCGTTAGCAGCACTGTTCGCCCTCAGAGGCTCGGCTTTGTAAATAGGTCCCGCAAAAACTGTCGACCAGCTGCTCACACACCTCCATGTTTGTGCTCTGGATGAGTCTAACTACGCACATTTTTTTATTTGTCCTCATTTGAATCCTATTTTTTTAAGGGTTAATTAATAACACCAGCAAAATATGAGATTACAGTTTTCTGGGTGGTTGCAGATTATAAAGCATGATGTGTTGATTGCATTCATCCTTTCTCCACCATGTTTCGTTTGCTTTAAAAAAAAAAGAGACTGAAAAGCTAAAGTATTACAGCTAGCAGCAGTTTATGACAGAAGTTTACATACACTCATCACTGCCATAAGAATTATATTAACTTTGTTCCATAGTGAATAGTTTTTATATTAATTTCTCCTTGGTGAACTAATTGTTTAACAACTTTTTAAAAGCAAAATTTGGGAAATTTCAAGTTAATACAATTTTATTTAATTCATATGAGGTCAAAACTACACATACATACTCTTAAATATACATACAAACCCTTGAACACCATCAATAAGTTGATTAAATTTTTCTGGCTGAATATTTAACACGTTTTCTTGGCAAAATACACACAATTGGGTATTGTGGTCCAGCAAACACACTTTAAAACTAAGGCTGGTGTTTTAATTTTGTTTAATTAATTACTTTGATTTTAAAATGTTAACACAATTATTTATTTTTTATTTTTTTATTTTACATTCTTTTCCCACGGGAACCTTTGTATTTGTGCGTTTCTGGTACGCACGTAAGTCCAACATCGTCTGCAAACATCAGCGATGGGTGATAATGCTGCTCTTGACCCACTGGGAGTTCAGTTTTGCTTCAAAAATAATCTTAATACTATGCTGGAAAAGATTATTGTGTCAAAGTTGTGCTAAAAGTAGCTAGTCTATCAGCAAAGCTATTCAATCCTAAACTACCATCTCAATACGTTACATCAGGACAGGCTTCATTATTAGCCTCCACATTTCCAAAGAAGCATTTTTTTTAAATTACATAAATAAGGGATGCCTGACACACTTGAAAGTTGAATGGATATAATACCACTTTGCACCAATCTGATGGCTGAATAACCTAAATACCAGACTAAAAACATTAAATATCTTTGTTGTTGAACTCATGGCTATTTATTCAATAATTTAGCTTTTGATCAAAATGAGATTAATTAATAACATATCTACAATTAACATCGAGTCACACAGCCTGTCTGGTTCCTGATGCTACCAGAAGCTTTGTTTGAGGTACAGAGACGTAAACATATGTTTGTGGGTTTGTATGTACAGATTTGAGCCTTGTCATTATTAATTATTCGTTTTAAGAAACTTAAAATTAGCATCACGATGAATGTGTATAAACTTCTGACCAGAACAGTTGCTGAAAAACAATAAATTGTGACGATCATATTGTTTTTTTGTTCCTTTAATCACGTCACTGCGGTGGAAATAGGGGGAAATAATCCCTTTTGTGAGTTTTTAAGATCAGTGTTTTGAAGGTTTTACCAAAGGATGCAACAAAAAGAAGCAGAGAACAAAAAAACTGGACAAAAACACAGATCTGTGTTTTAAAAAAATATTAATAACTGAGCAGCATTAGCAGTTAAGTCCAGGTCTGTTGCATTTTACATTTTCTATGTTATACATGCACAGAGAAGGAAAAAAAGAATAATGAAGGTTAGTTTGGTGGAGATTTGAATGTAAATATGTTTTGGTGTCCAGCTGTACAGTCCACATCTGTTTGGATTACATGTTGCAGAATGGGAGCTCCATTGGTTTTTAATTATTCCCACTTTGGGGGTCGATTTGTTTTAGTGTCTTACCGTGGGAGCTGCAACAAAAATCGGTCTCAGTAGCTGCAACAGAATATAATCTGCACCAATCTCATTTTACACGTTTTTTAATGACTTGTATGTATATGTTGTACTGTCGATTAGATTATTTGTTTTTGGATGGGAGGGAGGGTTACTTTGCACTGTGCTGTAAACTCTTTGTCGGGACTCTCTATTGTGGGTGAGACCCTCTTTATTATCCCAGCGTACACAAAAATCGACCTATGCATGCTCCATGAACATGGATCAATACATCTGATGAGGCTGTCAGTGTAAATATTAAAAGGTCTGCATAGATGTGTACGTAGCCAAGGCTAGACTCGGCAAGGTTGCTGTTAGCGCCTTCTGGAAAGTGTTTTTTGCCAAAAAAAAAAAAGAAAAAAAAAGAAAAAAATAATAATAACTTGTCCTACCAGCAACTAACTAACTGTAGGTGTGAGCTGTATGTTTTCATTACTGGGACTAAGTTATATTCACTGCACTGTGTAGGTAGCTGTAGCTAAGAAATCAGTCCCATGTCTCACCTGGAGTGTTTCTTTTTCTTCTTCTTTCTTTTTTTATTCATAGCATGTCCAGGACATTTATAACATTGTCACTGAATCACTAACCCCCTCTTGTGGAGGACACGTAGAGCTGCAACTCCTCTGCAACAAAATCATCGCTACTGTATTAGTCTGTCACCTATTCTTGTCCATACTGTTGCATGTGGGTCTGAGGAGTGGGAGCTACTCTCTCTTTGTTTACACTGAGGGTCACCGACAGGAGGTTAATAATAATAATAATAATAATAATAAATAATAATGCTGTATATCTCTAAAGGGTTTCATGATCATGTTCTGTAAAGAAAAAGAGGGGAATACAGCTGTAACATTGTGAGACAGCCTGGATGTAAATAAAGAAGCGCTTGCCAAAGTTTGTAAATGCCATCAGATGTGAAGTCTCTTTTGTTGTTCATCAGTTTTCTACGGTTTAAAAGCTACATGTTAATCTATTAGTATAATTTTAAAATCCACGTTTTGGAAACTGATTTGGAAAAATCTTTTGCCTGATTTTATTTTTGTTACTAATATGAATTATTTCCATTTTCATTCTTAAAATGCCAAAATTTACACTTAAATTTATATTTTGGGGGCTCTGATGTAATTTTTAATTGTAAAATGAATGATAATTTGATCGGGTTTTTTGCCTTTACTAGAGTAAAAATATGTTGAAGTGGTGCTACTCTTCATTTTGGTTCTCTACCATTCTCTGACCAGAAGTTGATGTTCTTTGGAGGTGATGGCATGGAAAGATTTGGGAACCCAAGATGATTGGAAGAAGATGAAATGTAAGATTTTTTTATAACGTCTGCTACTCGTGTCGTCACATAAATTACTTTGCCTCAGAAAAATGTTTCAGTTCCAGCTCACTAGAGGGGTTTGCTTCCTGCAAGAGCCCGGCGCTGTTTGGAGGCGGCAGACAAGAGTTTTATTGTTCCTGGTGGAAGCAGGTGGAGGCCCTCCTTTCCACTGTGACCTGCAGCGGAGCTGGAGCACCTTGCCGCCTCAGAAAGAGCCTCTTTCACTGCGCTGCGGCACTATTCTCCTGAGCCCACGACCCCTCTGGGGGGTGAGGGAGGTTAGCGGGCCTCATTTTGCTGCATCAGCAATGAGGCTGCATGAAGCGAGGCATTCAGGTTTCTCCACAATCCCAGCGTTGGGAGGTTAACCACCTAATGCCGGAGCGATCATTGGCTGAGTTGGCCTGTCGTCTGGGCAAAGGGTTCACGTCTGTACCGGGGTGGAGACTTTTAAGATTTAATGTGAGGAGACAAGGCGGGGCGTGGAGCTGAGGAACAAAATGTTCATCAGAACCAGAAAAATGACCAGAAAATGGTTCCTGAACCACTCTACTCCATTTTCCAGCTCAATCAAAAACAATTCTTCTGGAAAAATGGATTTCTACTTTGTCTTTTCACCTGAAATTCCCACCAGATATTAAATACATTTAAAATATATGTAAATTTAGAATTTAAGACAGGGAATAAGTATTCAGCACAACCAGAAAAAGATACTAAAATGATTAGAAAGTGAAGAAAATAGTAATTTAGTTCATATTTGTGACCTTAAAAAAACCTCTGCAACCCTCGTCTTTTTATCAAATACTTTCTTGGATGGTTATTATTTTTACTTGACTAAAAATAGTGCTATTCTTACTTGAGTACAATTTTTGAGTACACCTCGTGTGTAGAAAAAATAAATAAATGAAAAATAAAGGAAAATGGAAAATGCTGCACAGATACAAAAACTAAAGCTAATATCGATATCTGATAATATTGTTGTTTTGCCCAATACTGATACTAACCAGATATTTACAAATACCAATAAAAAACAAACACACAAGCCGCTGAGTGTAAATTTTACTCTTCAATACCTCTTACAAAAAAAAGAACATTTCCTAAAGAAAAAGGCAGCCAAAGGCTTCAGCTTGTTTCCAGTATCTGAACATCTCCACAATGGAAGACTTATGGCTCAAGTGATTTTCTTTCCAATGATTATTAACAAAGAAGGCCTTTGTTTATATGTTACAGATACTGAAATACGCCTAAATATATAAATACCGTCTCAGAGGCTGAGAATGCAAACAGCAGGAATCTATGATTCATCGCTGTCTGGACGTGACACATGTCAAAGGTACAAAAGTAAAAGTCAAAAGCTCCCGTAATGAGCAGGGATACTGTCAGCTGCGAGGTGTAAACAGTTAAGGTTGTTATTATTGTTTTTTTATTGATCCTGACATCTTTGTACCGTGAAATGTCCATAAAAAAAAAGAGGATTAAATCCACAGTTATCTGCATTAAACCAGTGTTTTATGTGCTGTTGGCCTGGTCCTGCTCAAACAGAGCCATGGCGAGGTGCGACCGCGACCCCAGACTCTCCAGGTTGCTGAGCACGCAGCGGTGGTAGATGTCCTCGCTGAACCGCGGGTTGCACGCCCGCCGCACGTACTTTTGGATCAGCGCCGGCTCCACGGCCCGGAACACATGCAAGCCAGAGTAACGCACGAAAATGTCGTAAACGTCCATGCTCTCCATTAGCTCCTCGTTCTCTAAAATGTCGGCCGCCATCTTGGTGCGTGCGCTCATATAGTCGGCATTGTAGAAGCAGGCTTCGTCGAAGACGTGGCGGTCGAAGTGGCCGTCACGAAGAGACTCCGAGGCGAAGGTGGAGGAGGCGGATGGCTGTTGGTCGCGGTAGATGACAGCGGGGTTGAACTCCTGGAAGTGGACGGGGAAGAAAACCTGCCAGTTGCTGATGGCGTTCATTCGGCAGCGGTTCAGGAAGTCCGCGTTGACCTCGGTCCAAACACTCGACAGGAAGAAGAGCGTGTCAACAGGGTGCTTCTTGGAAATTATGTCCATCAGCTTGACCTGTGAGGGAACCTCCGTCTTCACACTGATCCAAGGAATCTTCACGTCGCCGTAACGTTTTTCCACTTCACCGATCATCGACTTGACCCCGGCAAATACGTCGCTCTGGCTGACTCTCTGGGCGTCGAAGGGGTCGTAGATGAACAGGAAGGTCAGTAAAACGTTATCGTGGGTGTCCAGGGTGTTCGTCACGTACATGTCGAGGAAGTTACCCACGTAGTCCTGATCCTGGGTGGTGACCGGCAGGATGACCTGCACCCGCGTTGCCTCCGTCACGTAAGGCATTGGGATAATCTCGACAGCGCTCAGAGGTCGCAACAGGTTGACCCTTTTGGCAATGACCTGGCTGTGACCTTTCTGGGTGAAAGCCTCCAGCGCCAGATCCAATATGTACTCCATCCCACGCGTGGGATCGAAGCGCCTGTACCCGTTGAGCAGGCGCCGCTTGCGAAAGCGGAGCTGCGGCTGGTAGCGCTCGTTGAGCCGCTCCACGGCGACCTCCAATATGGCGCTGACGTCGGCTCGGTCAGCTCCTCTCATTTCACATTTGGGTGAGCCGTCTGTGCAGGAGTAAATGTGCTCCTCGGTGAAGTAATCCCAGTTTAAGACCTCGAAGCGGGCCTTCGGTTTGAAGGGAGAGTTGATGCCGATTGGCCACGTGACCCCAGCCTTACCCTCAGGGGTCAAGTGGCTCAGGTTGCTGATCTGCATCTGATGGATACACCAAAAAAAATCTTTAAAATATAAAACCAAAGTAAAATAATACTTTTAAGATAGCTGCTGTTTATTTAAATTCCAAATAAATCAAATTAACTCATCAGCAAGTTTGCATGGTTAAAACTAGGGCTGAAACGATTAATCAGATTAATCGTGATAAATGGATCGATGAAATAGTTGCCAACTAACTTAGTAATTGATTAATTGTAAGAATAATCAATAAAGTAATGGATTTCTAAAATAACTGTTAGTTGCAGCCCTACTAATAATTATTTTAGTAATTGATTGTTGCGATTAATCAATTAATCGGATAAAAGTTTTTGGACAAATTCTGCAGATTTTTACTGAAAACTTTACAGAAAATATTTATGGACAAAGATTTTTTTTTTCTTTCAGTTTAATGCATAATGTATACATTTATGTACAGTTTTATCTTAATTCCAGATGTGAATATATTGTTCTTTCAGCAAACGGACTTCTTTTGAGTCTGTATACTTCAGTTATTGATTAATTGATTAGTAAATTAGTTGACAATTCCTTGTTGATTAATTATGATTAATCGTTGCAGCCCTAATCTACATAGTTCAATAGTGAGAGTAATGTATAATTTTGTCCCGTGATGAAATAAAGAGATCCAGATCTGGTCATATTGTGGGAACTGTTGAATTAATTCATCACCTCAAAGTGTTGAAGATCAAATGTATAAGAAGATGAGGTAACATTTCTATTAGAATGTCAGATTTTTCAATTTTGGGAAACAAAACATAGAAATAGTCATTAAATTTCACTGTTTTGAGCTTAGAGGGGATTATATTCCACTGACAAGTCTCAACAAAGCTGTTTTCTTACATGGATGAATAATTTATCAAGCAGGAATTTCTGCTTTGGAGCATGAGGTTATTAGGGTGGGGCAAAACATATCCATGTGTCTTTTTGGAGGTGTTAAATAAATATTAAAGTAAAATGTAACAAACCTGTAGATCGTAAATCTGCTGGTAAGTCCACTGAAGCTCTATTTGGCTGAAGCGTTTATGCAGACGGTACATGAGGTTGGGGTCCGATACGGGATGAACTGTGAAGGCGTTTTTAAACGCAACGCTGTCCTCACGCTCTGGATCTGCGTTTTTCCCCAGCTCAAAATAGCGATACGTCATCCCCTGTCAGGCATCACAACATTTACATCTAGATTTTGCTTTGCTTTTATTTTTTGAGTGTATAAATGCATTGTTGTTGTTACCTGGTGCACCTCCACGCAGCTCAGACCCAGATAGTCGATGATGCAGCGGCCCAGCCACTCGTCCGGTCTCACGCTCAGGATGTCGTTGCGGCAGGTGTCAAGATGCGGCTGTAGTCGCGCCAGCAGGCTGCGGGACAGAAGGTAGCCATAGCCGCCATGGCAGTAACGCGCTTTCTCCTCCCCACCGATGAACTCCTCAGCCCTGCCCATGTACAGGTCCTGACCCGCGCTGAGGTGGCCCACCAGCTCCGACAGGCGACCCGCCTGCATGTAAGTGTCATCCTGCGCCAACAGGAACCAGTCGTACTCCGAGCCGTAGTGCTGATGGAGGTGCTGCACCGTCTCGTACATCAGCCACACCGGCCGGTCGTCGCCGTGGGCGATCACGGTCATGCCGTGTGGCACCTTGGGGCTCCGGAGGCCCGTGAAGAAAAAGGTTCGGTGGAAGTGATGGGCGACCGTGCGGTTCACCGCCACGGCTAACGTGCTGAGGGTGGCCCGAGACGTGAGGACGCCCGCCAGCAGCCGCTCTCGGATGCCCAGTTCAGTGTGGATGTATCGAGTTCTGTTGGAGAAAAATCTGATTAGAACCATGAGAACATAAAGGAAACAAAAACAAATAGGACTGAAACGATTCATCGTGATAATTCCTGATTAATCAATTACTAATCTCACTATGGAACTCATGAAATTATGGCTGCAATGATTAATTGTGATTAATCGATTATTGATAGAATTTTCAACCGATTTAGCACTGATTAATCGTTAACTGGAGTTTATGATTACTCCAAAACTGTACAAAAAATACATACATTTTGCATTTAAAATGTAAAAATCTTTGTTTGTAAATATCTTCTATCCAGATACCCTCAAATCAAATAGTTTTAGCTTCACCTGATTGCAATTCCGTAAAGAATATCTTGTATAAAGAGCATTTTATTCCTAACAGCTAATAGGAATGTTATGTTATTGATATTTAGGCAATACGATGTTTATTTTCTTCTTCAAAATGTGTATATTTGCATTTTTTATGTTTTTCTAATATTGTATAAAATACGTTTAAGTGGTTAAACGAAAAATCTGCAGAATTTGCTATTTTATCCGATTAATCATCAGAATAATCTGTTAAAATAAACATTAACTGCGGTCCTTGAAATTTATCAAGACTTTCTACTTCCAACAGATAAAACAAAAACTGGATTATCTTTGATAATGTGTTCTTGCATTATGCTATATTACTTGAAGAAGGTCTCAAAACAACAATATTGTCATGTATCGCAATAACTTATTACAGTAATTTGTTATTGTAAGAGTCCTAGTTTCTCTCTAGTGTCAAGATTTTGCAGCATCTAACAGTGTTGTATCTTGTTTAGCTCCACCCCTTATGCCTATCATCTTTGACCAGCTACCTGTATCCACACAGCATAACTCTGCCACTATCATGCTCCACACTGTGGTTGTGCATTAACTTCTCTTCTTTTGATGTCAATTTTAAACCATTTTATTCTGGTTTAATGATTTCATATGTGGGTGCTAGTGTAGTATTTTTAAACATCAACCTTTCCACTCACCTGAGGACTTTCTTGTGTGGTTTGTTTGGGTCCTTGTGATAGGGAACTATTCGTGGCTGGAAGTCCTCCTCTCCAGCTCCATCTCTCCCTCCTCTCTGAGCATCTCTTCTGCCCAGGAAGAGCCCACCTTTGGCCAGCTCGTCTCCGCAGGGGTCGTCCGTGTCCCCTTGCGTCCAGGACACCATCAAAAGGCTGAGACTGCACCCCAGAGACAGCCCCAGGATGAGGGGCAAAGCAGGCCTGAAGAGGGCCAAAAACGTCGAGAGGCGCATGGTTGATCGTTAAGAGCTAAACCCTAAAGGTGACAGCGCCTTACGGGCCAACTAAGACTCATTTTACCCAAGTAGGAGCTGGGGGGGAAAAAAAAAAAACGAGATCTATTTAATAAAATAAGAAAAAACTGATATAGTTTACTGTTCCTATGAAATTAGATCAGGTTTGATTAGATTAGGCGACCACCTCATTTTTATTCATACCATTACTAAATGTGATTTAACTATGTAGCTACCAGTACGCAAAAGTTTTCCGCTTTAAAACAACAGATGCATGCAAATAGCTTGACATCCCCCAACTGTTTCCTATTAACCTCAAACTGTTTGGTTAATCATTCACATGGTCCCTGCTACATGCCTCCATCCACATAAAACCCTTGTTTTGTTAATCAGCTCCACTCATTTAGCTAGCAGTCAGTTACTAAATCAGCGGAAAGCTTTTTAAAGTCAAGTCGCTTTGCAATAATCTGGTTATAAAAAAAAAACCCGAAGCGAATGAGAAAAGAGTTTTTGTCCGTCTTATCTAAATTGTAACGTTTAACAATGACATCTAAGAGGAACAAACATGAAAGATCAAGCTAGCGAGTTAGCATCGCGACCCGTTAGTGCAGACACGTCGATCCACCTCCACGATCATCAACAGGAAGCTGTTACAAGTCCCGTTTAGCTGCTGGAAAAATGCGGTCAAAAACATGTCGTCTACTGCCTTCGCTTTCTTGACTTCCTGAAAAACTGTGTGCCACACACACAAAGTGTGTCAACAGCGACCCTCACGTCGTTTTCAGCCTCATCATTACAGACCGACTGCACATCTGCTACTGCAGCATCACCTCTGCTCGCTTGTCAGACCTGTGCTGTCAACTGGAGATTTTATTAAACCCCACTAATAAAGTGTAATTATTTTTCGACGTGTCAATACATGTCATCATGTATCCTCGTGAACATAGTGTTCTTAATGCGAGGAAGGTGCATTTAACCTTTAAATGTGAAGACACCTCAGTAAGATTGCCATGAATTCAGATTTGAAATTTTTTTTTTTTAATCGCAGGACTTTTTAAAACACACCTTCCAATTTTTATGTAAAGCCTTAAAGCATAAAAATATTGCCATTTTAAATTTGTTTATAGGAAAAGAGTAAAATAACATTTCACAACCGATGTGTCGGTCGTGACAGAGCCTAGCCGATCTGCCGGCTCCTGTCAAAAATAAACAAAGAACGTCTTTTGACGTCAAAATCTGAGGACTTTGCTTGAAGTTGTAAAATTATAACGTAATTATAATTAATTGCTATTGGAACTGGCGATTAAGATACTCAGGGTCAATTTCTTATGGTGATAAGAAACCATAGCTAATTGGACCTATTTAAATTTTTATCTTCAGAGTTCCACTTTAACAATTAATGAAAAATCAAGATTTTGCACGTTTTTGCTGCCACTGCTCAGGACAGGGCCGGCCCAAGGCATAAGAAAACTAAGCAACCGCTTAGGGCCCCAGAGCCACTAGGGGAACCGAAAGAACCGACTAAGCCAAAGCAACGGATCCCATAAACGAGCCGGAATTCCCATCTCTACTTTTTACTGCAGTCCCACGAGTAGGGGCGGGTCCTGTTATTTTCACCGCCCTTCTTGACCATATATGGTTCGTCTGGCGGTTTAGTGAGCGGCTACATCCACCCGGCATAAGGTGGACACGAGACGTCAGTGTGCTCCCGACATACGAGGTGCGGAGATCTTAGGTAAATTAGATCCATCTGAGTTTAACAACTGCTGCATGAACCTCCAACTTAAACCGGTTATTGTGAAGAGAATCTGGCTTGATTTTAAACTCGTTCTACCGATTTGGAACTGTGTCATGTTTAATTTGGGCCTAGAGTCGAGTTAGCAGCCAGGCCTGTCAGCTGTAGCTAACGTTACCGGCTCACTTCGTATTGAGCCGGTAGAAATAACTTTACATTTTATCTCTGACGCATGTTTCTTAGTGTTTGACATATTTTGTGTTTTAGCCAATACCGCCGAATTTCATTTAACTCTTCGGGGACAAAGTGTACAGGTAAAGTTAGCACGGCTAGCCGCTAACAACCGGACTAATCAAGCGTTATAGATGCTAGAGACGCGATTGGAAAGAACCAGAACGTGGCGTTCGTTGTCTTTGCCACCATTATTCAAGTCTTTAAGACGACGTTTTTAATTACTTTGGTTACTGAAACGTGTTTATAAAAAAAAAGAAAAAAAAAAAAGCTTTGTTTCCTTTTAATTATGGGGGTAGTATTTAACCGGCAAGCCGGTTTAGGGATGTTTGCTAGCGGTTAGTCATCCTGATTCAGACCTCTCTACCTTAAATGACTAATGCCGGTTTAGTCACCTCAGTCATCGCTACACTACAGATAACCAGAGTTTATTGTCATGTCGATGTGTTTTGTTGCTTTCCGTTATCCTCGCTTATGTTTTCTGTCGAGTAGCCTTGGATAACCATGCCGTCAGACTTGGCCAAAAAGAAAGCAGCCAAGAAGAAGGAGGCAGCCAAAGCCCGTCAGCGCCCCAAGAAGTCTGAGGAAGTGAATGAGGACGGAGAACAACCGGAGATCCAAGAAAATGGAGCAGACAGCAATGGTGAGACAAAGACTGGGATTAGATCTCTGTGACCAGATCCAGTGGTACTGATTAATGTATATTCAAAGTATGTGTCAGCGTAGTCACATCTAACTCTAAATATGGATGTTTATAGACTTCACTGATTTGTTTTCAACATGTATGTCTCTGTCTTGAGATTTGTAATTTAGTGAGTTGTGTCCTCACTAAAAATGTAAAAAGTTTCAGGGCTTTTTCCTGTAAACAGGAAAATTTCAAATTAAATAAATGGGTCTGTAGAGTTTTTGCTTTTAGAGGGAATACCATCAAATTAAGGAGAGGCACATTAAAAAAAGAAGCTTATAATGAGCTTGTTGCACAAAACTTTAACCATAAATAAACATAATATATTTTGGATTGAATTTTTCTTTAAGCTTTTTTATATGCCTGTCTAAACTTTAAAGATCTATCAAAAATTTTATTTTATTTTTTTTAGCTGCTGCAATTTGACTTTGTTTTTAAAAGTCTTAGTTCCTTGGTGTTGAGATCTCTTCAGATTTTTGATATTTTGGATATTTATTTTTTTTGATTATTTGCACATCTGGCATGTGGGGGAAATAGTTTTGTAAATTGATAAACATAACTTGTTAATATTTGTATATAAAAATGTAAAAATGACAGTTTTTTGCATCACTAAAACAAACAAGAATATTTACAGTTTTCAATTGGAACAATCTAAATAAAAAGCATTTATTGGTTGACTTTTTCAGCTTTCTATCTAAAACAACTGGATCTCAGTGATGCTAGATGCTACAAAGTCTTGGTTTTGAGTCAATAATTTTAGCAACCCCCACTTTTAGGTCTGTTTAATAGACACTGCAACAGAACCAGCCATGTTTTAAAATCAGCCTGCAGTATTTCACATTATGCCCCAAACACACATCACCTAACCTGAATTCATCTTGAATCTTATAATTTTTACTGGTTGGTGTTGTTTTCCAGTTGCTATTGTTCCTATATCTTAATATTTTTGACTGCTTCCATGATAAATCATGAAAAGTCCAAAGGAAAAAGCCCCCCCAAAGGTTTCTGAATCTGGAAGCAGCTAAAAGCAGTGATCCCAAGAAGTGTTACTTGTATCAATAGAGTAGCATCAATCTAAGCATGTAGCGTTATTGGTCTGGTTGGGAAAACTAAAACAGTGTGCAGTGGTCTATAAAGCAGGGCGTCTTTGCTCTCTTTGGTTTCAGGCGTTGGCAGCTTAACCAAGGAACTGGATGAGTTTGAGCTGCGCAAGACGGAGGCTCGGGCCGTGACTGGCGTTCTCGCTTCCCACCCCAACAGCACGGACGTCCACATCAGCAGCCTGTCGCTCACCTTCCACGGCCAAGAGCTGCTGGCAGACACCAGCCTGGAGCTCAACTCGGGCCGACGCTATGGCCTCATCGGACTTAACGGCACCGGTAACCGTTTAGCTCGGAGCTCAGTTTGTTTGAAAGCCAAATCAAAACAATTAATCATGTTATGTTTCTTTCCTCTGCTAGGAAAGTCCATGCTACTGTCAGCCATCGGCCACCGTGAGATTCCCATTCCAGAGCACATAGATATTTACCACCTGACCCGGGAGATGGCGCCCAGCGAGAAGACGGCTCTGCAGTGCGTCATGGAGGTGGACGAGCAGAGGATCATGCTGGAGAAGGAGGCGGAGAGACTCGCTCATGAAGACTGTGAGTTACATAAGATCTGGCAAAACTGGGGCGGTTGAATAACAACTGAGCCAGACTCTATAAGAAATAAATCAATAAATCACATGACAAATCATCATTCTGGTATTTTTTTAGAACAATTTTGTTTAGAGAGACGTCATTATTCATTTTATTTATGGTCTTGGTTGTTTATATTTTAGATAATTAACATATTTTGTACCAAATTAAAGGGCAAATTTTTGTGATTATGCCATTATCAATATACTACTTGAAAATGGTCTCAAACCAACAATTTTATCATTTATTGCAACAATTTAACTGCAAATTTTGTTATTGTGACAGGAAAATCACATGATTTAAAATGAGAAATGAATTTCCATTTAAACTCTTTATTTGTGTAGTTTGCTTAACCTTTAGAGAGAGATTATTAAAAAGGTGCCATTTTGAAAAATAATGCAAACATTTGACAAGGACAAAGTAGTTGGTTTGCATTATTTTAAAAGTCTTAGTTTTGCCTGTATGAGCCTAATGATTAACACAACTTGAAGGGCAATTGTGCTTTGTTGAAGCTTAATCCACTTTATTTGTTCCAGTTATTTTTATTTTGGAAATTTAAAATGTTTTTCTGTTCCAGTGTCAAATGTTCTCTGGAAATTTAAAGATTTTATGTCTTAAGCCATCTTAAAACGACAATATTATCGTTTAATTTCTGGGAACATCCAAATTTATCAGGAATAATAATAACATCAAAAGGTTTTTGTTTCATAAGATGATTTCAGTGAATATATTAACACTTAAAAAGCTGCTATGATTAAAACTAAAACTTGCTTTCCCCTTAAAGCGGAGTGTGAGAAGCTGATGGAGCTGTACGAGCGTCTGGAGGAGCTGGATGCCGACAAGGCGGAGATGCGAGCCTCTCGGATCCTCCACGGTCTCGGCTTCAGCGCCACCATGCAGCAGAAGAAGCTGAAGGACTTCAGTGGAGGCTGGAGGATGCGTGTTGCTCTAGCCAGGTGAAAACAGGCTATCTCAACTTCAGGAATTAGATTTCGTATCGTTTTATGACCTTAACTGTTTGTTTCTGCAGAGCTCTGTTCATCAAACCCTTCATGTTGTTGCTGGATGAACCGACGAACCACCTGGACCTGGACGCTTGTGTGTGGCTGGAAGAGGAGCTCAAATCGTACGTTTACGCCTCACCTGGAACGTTTTAGCTGTTCTAGTGTTTTACTCACCAACTGCTGCTTCTCCACAGGTTTAAGAGAATCCTTGTTCTCATCTCACACTCCCAAGACTTCCTGAACGGCGTGTGTACCAACATCATCCACTTACATCAGAGAAAACTAAAGTACTACACGGTAAGAAAATTGGTAGAGACCAATTAGCAAAGGTCTGGACACCCATCGGAATACCTGGAACGAACCAGAGTTAAATAAGGAATCAAGACGAGCTGCTGCTAATAACGTCTCTCTGCTGTTGGGTGACGAAGCAAATCTATATTTGTTCAGGGTAACTATGACCAGTATGTGAAGACCAGAGCAGAGCTGGAAGAGAACCAGATGAAGCGTTTCAACTGGGAGCAGGACCAGATAGCACACATGAAGGTAAACAAGAGGCCTAATTTATTTCACTTTACTTACAAAAATATCCACAAAATAAAACCTGAAGAGTGTAATGTGCAAATCGCCTTTAACGCAGTGTTCCCATAGCGAATCACGGAGGTGGCAGAGTGATGCTTTGGGATGCTAATATTTAGTATGGAAAGGGAAGCAGATTAGAATTATTATTTTTTTCTTTATTAAATATAAAATACTGGAAGAAAACCTGCTGGTAAACTCACAACTACAGCTACAATAGAACTATTTATAGCAGCATTTCCAGCAGGATGTTGACTTATAATGGCCAACAAATTGTTCTGAGATGATACATTGCTTGATGGCAACATTGATTTATTTTCATTTTTTCTCAGTACATTTGCCAGCTTCCAAAAATTATCTTGAAAATGTTTCTTAGTATTTTATTTCCACTTTTAGCAGGAAATGTTTTTAAAACGGCTCCATTCAGCAAAATTACTCTTAAAAAATTATAATATTCCTATTTTTAACGCTCCATATGTTTATATAACTCCACTATTTATCATTTGTTGCTAAAATGAAGGAAATAAAATTCCTAAAGTAAATCTTAAACTGCATTATTTAATACAAAACACTTTTTTTTCAGTGTGAAATTTTGCTGCGTGATTTTAATGGAGGAGAAACGAAGCACCATCTGGTGGACAAAATCATGTTTCTGCCTTTTAGTAACCGGACTTTTCAAATTGGGCATAAAAACTAGCCCGAAGGTTAATTTGAAGACATTCAACTTTTATTTGTGTTCTACAGAGTCAATCATATGTATTTTTTTAGAATAATAATTTTATTGTCGTTCCTCTCCAGAATTACATTGCCAGGTTCGGCCACGGGTCCGCTAAGTTGGCACGACAAGCACAGAGCAAAGAGAAGACGCTGCAGAAGATGGTGGCATCAGGCTTGACTGAAAGAGTTGTGAATGACAAGGTGCAGCACAGATTGAACCTTTATCAGATTGTTTCGTAGCATCTGATTTATTACTGCACAGATTCCTGCAGTGGACTTAATAAAACCTTTTTTCTCCAGACACTGTCATTTTATTTTCCTCCCTGTGGGAAGATTCCTCCTCCTGTTATCATGGTTCAGAACGTGAGCTTCAAGTACAGTGACAACACAGTGAGTACAGACATTAAACAACCTCTTTGTCTGTTTTTACCTCCCAAAAAAAAAGACAAATCTGCCTTTTAATCTGAGGTTTAATGTCTTCTTAGCCGCACATTTATAAAAACCTGGAGTTTGGTATCGACTTGGATACCCGGGTGGCTCTGGTGGGACCCAATGGAGCCGGGAAATCGACGCTGCTGAAGCTGCTCATGGGAGAGGTTGGTGCTGTTCATTCAAAACTAACTGGTGAATCGTTCTCAATGCTAAGTTTTATGATTTTTACCCTTTTTACAGCTCCTCCCTACAGATGGCATGATCCGCAAACATTCACACGTGAAGATCGGCAGATATCACCAGGTAAAAGTCAAGCCGTTTTAATAAATAATATTAATTACAGTAAAGTAACTGTCCCCTGTTTGTCTTGGCAGCACCTGACGGAGCAGCTGGAACTCGACCTTTCTCCTTTGGAGTACATGATGAAGTGTTTCCCTGAAATCAAGGAGAAGGAGGAGATGAGGAAGATCATCGGTCGCTACGGCCTCACAGGGAAACAGCAGGTAGGTGATAGCAGAAACGCACTTCGTACGGTTTTCCCACATCAAACTTTGATCATTTTCAAGATGATCTAGCACTAAAGCGTAAAAATGAACCAAATTCACTATTATACCATTTATTACTGCTTTGAATGTCTTGTGATTGTATTCTACGAAGTAAACTAAAATAAGAATTTTATCTCCCACACTTGATACACCTTGACTGGTCTGAGAACAAAACACAAATCCCCAATTTCAATCACTTTCAAATATTAAATTATACAGATCAATAGCTCATCAGCCCATTAGGAATAATAAATATTCATTACACTGAACAAGTTGTGTAATTTACTCAAATTAAATGCTTAACTACAATATAATTACACAACTTTCTTTAATGAGTCTTTTCTCCTTAAAGTCTACTACTATATTTCAAAACTCCAGATAAAATATCAAGGACTTTATACAAAAATTAATATGGGTGAAATGATTGATCGATTATAAAAATAACTAATTTAGTACTTGTCGTTAACTGGAGTACACTCAAAAAAGTCATTTGCTGAAAGAATAAAGCAGTAATTAAGCCAAAACTGTTCAGAAAATATACATTTTGCATTCAATATAAATAAAAAACCTTTATACTCAAGTTGCATTATTTTAGATTCATCAGGTTCAAATTCTGTCAACAATAAAATACTAAACACTTTTTATTTATAAATCGGTAAACCCAAAAAATAATCAGATTAGCCTTGCATAAAATTAGGAATTTTCTTTGATGCAAATAATAAAGCGTACACATTATTATTTAGAATAAAATGCTATGTTGTTGCATTTTATTCAATGAAATGTTGCTTATTCAAACATCTGATTAATCATCAGATTAATTGATTACTAAAATAATTTAGTTGTAGCTTTAAAATCAAGCATTTTCCAAAACATTGAAAGTTAAGCATATTCAAGGATTTCAAGCACCGGTACAAACGCATGAAGTGTCTCGTCATTCCTAAAATCCTCCTTTAATTTCCTCCAGGTGAGTCCGATCAGGAACTTGTCAGACGGTCAGAAGTGCAGAGTTTGTTTTGCCTGGCTGGCCTGGCAGAACCCCCACATGCTGTTCCTGGACGAGCCGACCAATCACCTGGACATCGAGACGATCGACGCTCTGGCGGAAGCAATCAACGAGTTCGAGGGAGGCATGATGCTAGTTAGTCACGACTTCAGGCTAATTCAACAGGTACGGCTTCCTCCGAGACACCTGAAACCTAACATTTGAGTAGAGTGGATGTTTTAAATCGCTCAAGGTTGAAATGATTAATCATGATTAATCTATTATTGAAATGATCAACAAAGTCAGTAATCGATGGTTAACTGGACTATACGGCTTTGAAAATTGCTTATTTAGATTTTTAATCTACTGATTTAAAATGCCAACTAAAATGCCAACTAATTAATCGGGTAAGTTGTGATTAATCAATTATTTGTTAACAGAATATACAGACTCAACAAAAAAACTTTGATTTTTAAATACTTAGATTTAAAATGCCAACTCTAGGACTGAAATGATTGTGATTAATCAAATATTGAAATAATCAACTAAGTAATCGATTGCTAACTGGAGCATACAGACTAAAAAAAGGCCCTTTTGCTTAAAAAGAAGTTAGAGTAGTAATTAAACCAAAACCATACAAAGAAATGTTTACATTTTTCATTTAAGATGAAAATTAAAAACAAAATCTTTGGTAAATCTGAACTGGGTGATAATACATTTAAAAAGGATGCTAAATTATTTTAAAAAGGAACTGAATTGTTTCCATGTCAATGTATTTCTAATATTGTACAAAAAAGGCTTAAGTAGTTAAGTGAAAAATCAGTAAATTGTGCCCCTTTTTAAAAAATAATCGTAAGAATAATCGATTACCAAAATCGTTAGCTGCAACCCTAAAGTCTTTTTTTTTTTTTTTTTTTTAAGGTGGCTCAAGAAATCTGGGTGTGTGAGAATCAAACCATCACAAAGTGGAAGAGCGGCATCTTGGGATACAAGGAGCATTTGAAGTCAAAGATAGAGAAGCAGTGAAGGCAGGTGACCTGACACACCTGGTCGCTCGTTTATGACATCATGGACCTGCGAGTTTCTGAACGGAGGAGCAGGAAACGTCCTACTGAACAGAACCAATCTATTATGCATCTTATCGGACTTGTCTCTTGTACACCTAGTACTGTTTCCTCACGGTTTGACTGCAGTCCAAGCCCTGCCCCTCCACCTCAGGCTGCGATCTGATTGGCTGATTCACCTGGAATGCATTCCATTGTGTTTCGTCTTCAAAGAAGTCTTTTTGTTCCTTCTTAAAAGTTCTGTTTTACCCCAACAAGAAGTAAGCAGCAACTTTTAGGTCATTTTATCATATTTAAAAGGTGACTTCTTTCTTTCTTTTTTGTTTTCTTTCCCCTCCAGTGTAAGAGCAGTTCTGCCTTATTTGACAGTAATGCAATAAAGGTTTGTCTCAATAAACAGAACAGTAAAAACAGCAAAACTAATTGGAGAAGTTTTTATTATTCTTTATGCATTTACAGGGACTGTATCAAAGTCATTACCTTTTAGGGAAAATAAACTATTGCAACAAGGAAAAGATTTAAAGCGAGTTTGTTTTGGTTATGAAAATCAAAATGGCTGAATTCCCAAAGATTTACACTCGACTGGTATTTCTTGGCATAAATTACATTAGGAGGAAACTGGAGGTCATGCTGCACCAGGATGATTCATTTATTATTGAATGAAAATTTACTACTGTTCTTGAACAATGCCTTGCAAAAGTATTGAAACCCAATGAATTAATCAAAATGTATATTTATACTTTTACTGTCTAAACTGAAGAGGTAACAACCTCCTTTTTATTTATTTGTATTAAGATTTGTCTTCTGCAGCACAGCTCCGTTACTGGAGCACATCTGAGTGATTTTCAGCTCTTAGATTGAAGTCTAGACTTTGACTAGGACATTCTAAACCATTCCACTGTAGCTCTGATTGCAGTCTTTTTCTGTTAGCTCCCTCCAACTTTCCTGTTGCCACAGGCTGATGCTGCCACCACTTTGTTTTAATCTCATCTGACCCAAGCACGTTCTTCCATGAAGATCCAGATTTAAAACTTAACAAATGCACTGTTTAGTGTGTGTTTATGACTTTGAATCCCAATAAAATACACAAGTTTAAGATCTGATTTCTACTTTTGCAAAGCACTGTATTTCCACATTTGATGTCAAGATGCTAAGAGAAAAAAACAAGATTAAAAATTAAAATAAATCTGCCTTAGTCTGTTTATCATGCTGCTTGACCTGCATTCCTTCATACAGTTGAAGCTGTAATGTTCATCAAGTTTTAAGACATTATGCTGCAGAGTGTAAATAATCAATAACTATATGGTGAGTGTAAACTTCCTAAACCGATTAGTTAAGCAGAAGGAAAAGTTCAGAGTTTTGGACTGAGGTTCTGCTCTTTTTTTCTTTTTCTTTAAAGCTTACATATATAGGCAATATCTTAAAAGAAAAAAATAAATCTTGTCTTGATGTAGTTAAAATCCAGATTAGTTTTTATTTGGTTGCTTATTTAAACAAAAGGTAGGAGGTATGTCTCCAATTAGCTTCCTGTATGAAACATCTACACACCTTTCTGGGTTCATAGTTTTTGATGTTTTTTTAAATATAAAATAAAGTTAATTAAGTTGAGGCTGAAATTTCTACAGTGAGAAGTCTTTAAATAGAGAATTTGAAACAATAATCAGGAAGGAAGGACATAAAGGGAGTCCAAAAGTAGAGAAGGAAGAACAGAAAATAGGAAGTAGGGCAAAAATATATATAAAAGGAAGGGCATAAAAACAATGTGATGAAGTCTGGAAATATTTTTTATGCTCTTTATTTTCTAGAAAATGCTGTCATAATTCTCCAAACTGGGTAGAAACCCTGGTACGTGTTTCATACAGGAAGATTATTTGTGGTGCACTGCCTCCAACCTTAATTTCCCATGATAACCACGCAGTGAAAATGTGACGTCGGTTTAAAAGCTCATAAAAGAGCGACTGCATAAACTTCTGTGCAGTAAAAAGAACTGTTAGAACTAACTTTTATTCTTGTGTTTATACCCAAAAGCATAAAAAAAAACTTTAGGATGAAGTTATTAAGGTTTCAAACCTTCAGCTTCCAGGATCAACAAGTCTGGATTTGGACCAAATAAAGACACCAGGACCGTTATCTGCTGCTCAGAACCAGAACTTCTCTGTACTGTACTCTGAACTGTCCCTTTAAGGTTTCAGCGATTGTCAGA
The DNA here is from genome assembly GCA_903066825.1 of Alfaro cultratus. Taxonomy (NCBI): domain Eukaryota; kingdom Metazoa; phylum Chordata; class Actinopteri; order Cyprinodontiformes; family Poeciliidae; genus Alfaro; species Alfaro cultratus. Next base: position 157,969 of record CAEFZX010011575.1, on the reverse strand, counting down.
TTAGCGGCACTAGCTGGAGTTGAGACAGTGCAAGTTGGAGGAGTGTTTTTACTCAATGCCGTTTCCAGTTGGTCCAGGGGGCAGCATGGTGCAGAGGCCAGCAGGAGACAGCCGTGCTCAGGTTCATCAGTGTTCGTTTCGTCCAAGCAGGCAGAGGCGTCCTCAGTCCTCGTCTGAGATGGCGTCCAGCGGAATAGTGCGAGTGTTGGTGGCCCGGACGCTGCCAATGTTGGTCAGCGAGAGGAGGTTGGCGATGCCCATCAGACTGACCCCGGTGCCGTCCAGGTTGACCTGAGCCAAACGCATGTCTTTCAGGTGCTTCAGACCTGCAGGGCAGGGATGCAAGTTATTGATTAATGAGTTCATCTAAAGTTGAGTGAGCTTATCGATAAATAGAGCGGCCATTTTCTTTAAAACTTGAGTTTCCTATTCTATCTAGATGGCAAAAGTTTTTCATAATATGCTAAATCAAATTAGTTTTTAATTTTTTAAATAAAATAATTTTTTTAATTAAAAAAATGTTTTTAAATACTGACTGAACAAACAGAAAATTGTGGGGGGTTTTCCACATGAATAAACTAAGGAATTTATAAAATATAGCAAAACAGGAACATCTTAGCTGGCTGAATAGAAAAAGAAAAGATGAAAAAAATAAAATGTGCGAACAATCCCGTATTTTAAGACAAATTCAAATGTCCCGAACAGGACGCTGTTTCCCGTACTTGACTGCAGCCTGCAATTTCCAATAAACTATTAATTGACAATTAATACCTACTTGTTTTGATTCCCTACTGCAGGGGTAAGAAAATACAACAGTTTATCTCTCAACCAAGCAGAGATGAGCTTAAAGAAGACAAGCTAAAGGTGTAGCTGTACCTTGGTCCGTGATCCGTGTGTGGCTGAGGTTGATGTTAACCAGCTGATGACAGTGGATCAAACCCCTCCTCACTACTGAGTCTCCCACCTGAGTGCTGGCTAACCCCAAAACCTAAAAAACAGGAAATTATAACCAAAACAAAGCTCTCAATTCACTATTAAAGCTTGACAAATGTCATGTTAGTCACAGAGATTTTTCTAAAGGAGATTACCTGTGTACCAGAAGCTTATTTTCAAATTAAAATACGTCAAGAATAGAATAGATAGAACGATAGAATTTTTTTTGTTTTAAAATAAGCTTTTTTGATATTCCAAATCAAAACTAGAGTTATATAACTAGAGTTAAAGAGGCTTGAAGTTGTGTAAATTTTTTAAAATCAATTTAATTATGTTATTTCTGATCTTTCCAGTGGAGATATTGACCATAGTAAACTTTGTTTTCTTGACTTTTTTGAAGCAGCCAATCAGACGTCAGGGTCTCTGAACCTCTACTGAGTTTGATGGGTATAACCTTTAACAATACAATAATACCCAACACCAGCAGAACTCATATCTAATATTAGTGGAGCTCCACTAATATTATCAGGTAAATTACCTGAAGCTGAGGCAGACAGGTGATGAGTTCGGCCACTCCTCGGCTCGTCACTGCCGTTCGGTCCAAACAAAGTTCCTGCAGCTCCTGCAGGCCACGCAGAGAGGGAAGCCCTGTGTCCGTCACCTGCGTGTTGCTCAGAGACAGTTTCCTCAACCTGCACACAAACGAACACGACACTCCCATCAGTGTGGACGTTTCACCCACAAGCGTTTGCTGTCATGACTGAGGTGTTGGAGTGACCTGGTCATGGCGGCTAACTGGCTGACTCCTTGGTCTGTGACCTGTGTGTAATCCTTCAGGTCCAGCTGTGACAGCAGAGTCAGCCGGCAGAGGAACCCCAGCCCCCCATCGGTCACAGTGTGGCGTCCAGGAAGCGTGAGGTGAGTCAACTTCAGACCTGGGGGAAGTGTGAATCATAAAGATTTAGCTTGGTTTGTTTCCTTGGCTCCATCCGTTTGCAGGTTTTCTGAGGTTTCAATCAAATTTAAGACTTTTTAAGACTATTTGAATGAAATCTAAGACTCCAGGAAGATTATTATATTGCTTTAAAAAAATTTCAAAAAAGTCAAAGTAATGAGAAAATAGTCGTAATATTAGAATGATGAAATCATAATCTTACTCTCGTATTATTATTCTTGCTAATATACTTTTGCTAGCTAGCAAGAATATATTAGCAGTTACCATCTTATGGGTTGGAAACAATAGTGATCCAAAGGCAAGGACGAACATCATCCAGCCAACTGGAGATAAATTTGCACTTAAACCATGATGGACACAAAAAAGTGAGCTTGCCAACCCCCTAGCTTGCTATTTTTTAGCAAGCTACTTCATTTAGTTAGCTAGTTTTTCTCTTTCCTTCTTTTCCACTCCTTTTAATGTACCTTTGCAAGCTAACAAGGATATATTAGCAGCTAACATCAACTGGTCAGCAACACAAGCGATCCAGTCAACTGGTGATAAATTTGCACTGAAACCACATTAGATGCAAAAAGTGAGGTTGCTAGCTTGCTAGTTCACTTTTTTAGCTAGTTGGATAGCCAGTTTTTTTCTCCTCCCTCTGTTTCCATTACATATATAGCTGCTAATATACCTTTGCTAGCTAGAAAAGGTATATTAGGAGCTAGTTACCAGTAGCTTCAACCTCCTTAAGTCAAGGAACACGACAAAAAAGCGACTCAAGTGTTCGCATGACAAAGACTGGTGATTAACGTATTTAAGGCCCACTTAATTTTTCTAATGAATTTTAAGACATTTTAAGGGCGTGAGGACACCCTGGTTTATTTACACACGTATTAATTTACAAACCTGAGATAATCTTGAGGGCATGATTCCCATCTTTCACAGAGATTCCTCCTAAACTCAGAGAAGACAGAGTTGGGTGGGTGGAGATGCTCTCCAGAGATTCCTCCGTCACACCCGTCCCGTTCAGATTCAAAGTCTGCAAACTGGACATTCCCGCTAGAGCTGAAATATCTTTAACCTGAAACACCAACACACAACACGATGAAGAAACATGGCAGATCAGACTCTTAAGACAAACAGTGTTTGGTTGAAATAAGCTGAAGTGCCTTCGTCTGCTTGATGCTGAGGAGTCGCAGCTGTGGTACGCAGGTGGGGAGCGCAGCCAGGGTGGCTTCGGTCACTTCTGTCTGGTTCAGGCTGAGCTGAGAGAGACAGGAAGGAGCCGACTGGAGGTACTGAACCATCCCAGCATCTGTCACTTTCGTCTGATCCAGGGACAGGACACACAGGCTCTTCAAGCCTTCAAACCAGAATAAACATTTCATTAGAAATAATTGGTGCACCAAGGTTTAATATCTGCCAAAGTCTTCATATTTAGTCAACCTTTTATTATTCTGTTACAACCACAAACATATTTGTTTTTTGTGTGTTTGTTGTAAAGTCCTGCACTAAATGTGGACATTTCAGGATGAATTTTAAATTCATGAGAACCTTTATGGATGAAATTAGTGGGAGATTCTCTAAACTTTTTTTTAACTTTTTCAGGTCTTTTTTTACAACTTGCTATTCTCTAATAAGAAAGGTTTGTCTACTTTTCCCACAGTAAAATGCAAACACATTCAAGGTAAAATTTCAAACTTTTTCAGCATCACTTTGGAGTTCAAAACAATAAAAATAAACTAAAAAAGATGGTTTAAATTCACCATTATATGATATTATTTATTACTGTCATTAATAATATATTGCAATAGTATTTTACAGCAGGGGAAGGTAGATTGAAATAACATTTTCTGTTTCTGTGTAAGAGGCGTTTCTGTTTCTTACACACACCCTATACACCTGACTGGTTAGACAAAGTAAAAAAAAAAAAAATGTTTTCTGGCATTTAGGAAATAGAAAGAATTTTAATAATTCTTACCTAAAACAAGATCAATTTTGTCTGATTTAACTTCAGACAGTGAGAATAAAAATGTGTCTTAGTCTTTTTATTATCTTTTTGTTTCAACTGTAAATAATGCTTTTCAAACAAAGAGACATTAGACTACAATTTATTATCAAACCTGCAGTCTGAATATTAAGGATTTCATACAGAAATCAAGCACTTTCCAAACCTTGAAAACACCTACTTGAAATAAAACTGAATAAGGAGCTTCAATGACAAAATTCACAACAGGCTTTAGTGCTTTTATGAGAAAAAAATAGCCGCCAATGGTGTTTGAGACGTCAAGCAGAGCGCCATGTTTTCAACATAAAAGCTAAATGAAACATCAAAGTTTGTGGTTCTAACAAGACAAAATGTGGAAAAAAGGGGATAAAGATACTTTTACATAATAACCAATTTCAAGTCTGGCTCTCAGTTGCATTATGGGAAGAATCCTAACCTGTGATATACTGCAGACAGGAGTCGGTCAGTTTGCTGCAGGACGCCAGGTTGAGTGACTGGAGCTTGACCAGACTGGGAAGGACTGACAGACCAGAATCTGGACAGAACCGGCTCATGAGATCAGGAAGAAACATAAAGCTGAGGTAGATTTCTGCAGCTCCTACCTGTGATGAGAGGCGAGTTGACCAGACTGAGGTGCTTCAGCGTCGTGAAGGCTCGCAGCTGCCGCAGGAGCTCATTGGTGGAGTAAGGGTAGCAGTTCAGGACTAATTTCTGCAACTGGCAGCCAAAGAAGAGCTCCAGGGTGCGTGGGCGGAGCAGCCTCTCTCTGGACATGTGGCTGAGGAGCAGCTCCGCCAGCTCCGGGGTCAGACCTGCCAGGCTGCTGCTGTACTGCATGCTGGGAGCTGCAGGGGCGACACGCTTCGTTCTTAGAGGAAACTGGACTTCAGGAGCGTTTTCCTTTCACAGGATCCTACCTGTCATGAGGTGGACAGTTGCACGAATGGCCAAGGCACATAGGGATGGCACGTTTGGTGTCCTGAAGGGTCTTTTAGGTGGAGTTGGCTGTCCCTGAGAGGCGCTGTGGTCCTCCTGCAGAGCAGCCCTCTGAAGGCGCTCCACCGCAGCCTGACCTGCAGCTACATGCGCCACTGGACCCTCTGCCTCCTCGGGGTCAGCTGGATTCTCCTCTGGAGCGTCTCTGGAGACACATGAGGAAGCACAGAAAACATATCGCTATGTGTTTAGGGCTGCACCGATCGCGGTTCTCTGGCCGATCACAACTACAATCTTTAAAAAGTCGATTTTGATCGATACCAATTATTTTTGTCTGAAATGTCGCTAAATATGCAGTCAAAGCTCTATCAGCAGAGAAAAAGAAGACAGTGGCTGATTTTATCTCAGTTTAAACAAATCAGTGCAGATCAGTTTAGTAAAACCTTTCAATCAGGGTGCAGCAGTCTTTATTGATTACATTTTATAATTTAAACTTCGGTTTAGTGGCTTCCTGTCAGGTGACCCACCTGAGGCGATTGCCCTGGTCCGGCCAGAAGTGTCGGGGTTCAAGTCCTCCTCGCACCCTGTTCTCTGGGAAGAAAGGCAGCCTCGGCATTCCTGAGCAGAGTACACAAAAATTAGTCAATTGTTTTTACTCAAAAGTAAAAAGGACCCATCCAAGAAATTACTCAAGTAAGACTGAAAAAGTATTTGGTAAAATATCTGCTTTAGTACTGAGTAACTGATCAAATAATCAATTATTTAATAACTAAAAATTACATAATCAAATCGACCAAAATATAAAGTTAAGTGTAAATTTAGGTATTTTTAGGATGGAAATTACAATAATTCATATAAGTAACAAAAAACAACAAATTCCGGCAAAAAGAAATGTTTTCCAAATCATTTTTTAAAAATAAAAACTGCAGGTGTGTATCTGTCTGGTGAATTTTTGGGTAAAACATGTTTGTTTTTCATTCAGTGGGTAAAAAAAATCCATACATTTTACTTAAGTAAGAGTAGAAATACTTCACAATAACATTACTCAAGTAAAAGTAAAAAGCACAGCGTAGTAAAAATACTCCCAAAAGAAAAATTTTTCCAAAAAAGTTACTTACGTAAATGTAACTATTTACTACCCAAATCTGGCTGTAATCTACAAATTATCCTCAATATTAACAGGCTTTTCTTTATAAATCACTTCAAGCACTTTAAATGAATCTACAGTCTAAGAGATACTGAACAAAACCAGTATTTTTAATTAGCCGTTTCTAAAAAATAATTAACTAAAATAACTGAACTCTGGGATTTCTTTTCCCTGTCTGATCTGCAGAAGTGAATAAGTCCAGACAAACACATTTCCTAATCCTAATCTCTCCCAAATGTGACCCACATTCCCAGATTTTTAGTCAAATCTTCTGTAAAGCAGTAAATCTTTGCAACGTGGAGGATAAATTGAAGTGGTTCTGTTCCTGCAGCTGGAAGGTCCTGATAAGGGAAAGGTTTCCACTGGATAAATAGTGGAAACAGGAAGTAAGCGGGGAAAGGGAGCAAGAGAAATGCAAGTCAATAGGAGGAATGAATCATCTGAAGAATCTGTACCATTGGGAATTTGTGGTGGTTCTTCCTCTGCTTCCGGTCCCTCAACAGCTTCCAGTCCAGGATCCTCTGGGTCACCAGGAACCAGTCTCTGGCCTCGCCCTGTCAAAGAGCAGGAAAGACCTCCAGTGCATTTCATGTAAAAAAATAAAAAAATATAAAATTCACACTATTTGCTCCAAAGATCTTAAAAACTCAAATTTATCAGGGTGAGCAGTTTATTTCTGAATTAAATGTCCAACATCAGTTTTGCAGTTTGACAACACTGCGGGCCTTAATGTTCAATTATGTTTTTTTGTGAAATTTGATTATTTATTGGTGTCATCGTTCACATTTCCAAATATACGTGACTTGTATGTGATCTCCTGCGTGAACTACAAATGACCAGAAAGTGTCCCGCATGCACAGTAGTAGCGTCAGAGCATGCACAGTGTTTTACCAACCGCAATAAAAAAAGAAGTGCTGACTGTTTGTGGATATAAACGTGGATGCTAGTGGTGGAGTATATTTTACAATTTTATTGTTGTTGTTTGACCGGAGCCAGCACATCAACAGCTTGATCTTCATTATCGTCAGCCATGATTGTTGTTTTTCTTCCCGCTTGCGTGTATCAGGGCGCAGAATAATGACGTTTGTCGAGTATCAATGATGTTCAGGTCGGATGAATGCGACCTGGCCGCTCAGATTCAGGTCACATTTGAAAAGATCGGACACATATCGGATTTAGAAACACATATCCAGGTGGATCTGAGTTGTTCAGACTAATGAAAAGATCAGATACAAGTCACATGACGGCCAAAATAACAAAAAAAAAGAAAATCAGAATTGGGTCACTTCAGGCTGCCGTTTAGCTGAGCTGCCTGGCTTTCTCTTCAGAAAATAAATATCAAAGAATTATTCACAAAATATACAGTGGGCGAGTGGACCATAATGTGATATGCAGATAGGAGTGACAAAAATGAACAAATTAAACACATTTTAAAATTTATTTTTGAGAATTTTGAATCAATTCACAATCACCGGCATTCTTTTTCTGCACCTCTAGATGTACAAATAATATAACCTATATTTATAACTTTAACCCAGCATGGATTAGAGATATTTTCCATAAAATTCACATCCTGGTTTTTTTATGTTTGGTACTGACCCCAGAAATGTGAAGGTCCAGAGATCGGAGGACTGGCTCTCGGTATCCCTGCATAATTCACAGCCTCCTCCCACAGATTGTCCGGGAGCCGGTGACCCGCCGCTGGATTCAGCCTCTCTGCCTCCTCAGGAACGGGAACATGCGGCAGCGGCGGAGGGAAAATGCACGGAAGCGGCTCATTGGGAGGCGCTGGAGGCGGGTCTGCCGGGCTCGATGGGTCCTGAGGCGTTTCTGGCGGCGTGGTCTGAATGCAGAGAGCGGCATTTGGAGTGAGGCCCAGAGATCGCAGCGAACATGCCAACTCCGCCTCGCCGAAGCGTTTTCTGGGGAAACCCTGGAGGAGGGAAAAGGGGGACAGGGAGGGGTGGCGGCCGCTGATGTGCTCCACGACACTGCGCAGCGGCGCGTCGGCGGAGAAACGCTCACGCATGGATTCTCCGGAGGGAAGCCGGATCTGCAGCAACGCACAAAATAAATGTGACGAAAAATCTGAAATTAAAAGTTTATGAACTCATAGAGAGATTAGATTACATAGATTAGCTGCATTAAGCAGATACAAGTTGCCTCTACTAGATAGATTTAAGTTACATTAAGTAGATTAAATTGCCTCAACTAGATGGTTGATAGATATGTTTGCACATATATATTCTAAGACAGAAACATGTCTATTCTGCTCACCAAAAAGAATATTTTTTTAAATAAAATCATTAAAAAAGTATGTAAAAACATGATTACCCAGACCACATGTCATAAGTAAGTCTGAGTAAGAAATCAGTTTTAATTGATAGCTCACTCAGATGTTAGGTTGATCACCTTCTACTGTTTTATAAGTGAGCCATTACCATGAGGATACAGTTGTTGTCAACATTCGTCTGGACATTTCCTCCCAGTTTCTGGCCTTCGCTGCTGGGAGGAGCCGTGTCTGCAGCAGAGCCGCCATGGCTTTTCTCCTGCAAGGTTTTACGATCCTCAGCTATCCGCTTTAACACCATCTCGCGCTCCTGGCGAAACAAAACAAACAAAAAACATTTTCTTCAAAAGTTACCAACAGACCGACACATGTACACATCTGTTGTCTTCGATCTGACCTGCTTTTTTTGCCTCTTCTCAGCCAGGACTTTCTGAGCCACACGTTGTCTTTCTTTCTCCTCGAAGTCGCTCTTGTCTTGTTTGATCCGCGACTCAACTGGAGGAGGATCAGGAGACAGGGAGGTCGACTCGGACAGCTTCAGGACCAGAGAGGAACCTGCTGTTAAAGAAAACAGACAAGAATAAATAAAATAAAATCAGACTAATTAACTTTTATTCGATGAGGAGCTTTTTTTGTCTTTTTTACCCCTGCTGTCACTAGGAGATGCAGGTAGCATGGAGCTGCTCGCTGCGTCTTTGGGTGGGTTAAAAGCAGAAAGTGCAGTCTCAGACGACTTGGATGTCTGCTTAACCAATGTATGCCGTGGATATTGACCTTGTAAGAGCCTGTAAATGAGAGGTGATGCCTTAAGACGCTTGAAATACATATCAAAAGCTTGATATTTATCTTAGTTTACTTACCATTCAGCGGCTTCTGTCACAGACAGATGTCCCGCCTGAACAGCTGCCTGGATCTGTTGTTCTGTGAAACCCATTTCTCTGAGGATGAGGAAGAACTCCCCAATAGTCTGCAACCCATTAGTTTTACTTTATGTACTTCAATGAACAATGTGGCAAATTCAAAACTAACATAAAAAAAAATTTACTTTCATTTTCTCTCTTGGATCCAAATAAATATTATCTTAAAGATTTAAAAACATGCAAAATGTATTTTTTCAATTTTTTTTATGATTTCCATTATCGCAATCTTCAATTTTTACTTTTCATAATAATATTCATCAGCTCTGTTTTCAGAAATGTGTCTGCATGAAAATGGCCCTCTTAAACCATTATTACCATTATCTTAAACCATTATTTTTTGTTGAAACTGTATTATTAAAAACAACAAACACGGATTCATTACACCATCTAATAAATAGATGCTAAAGCAGTACATAAACCGTACCATCTGTGCTTTCTAACTGCAGATTTACCTTTAAACCCCACAGCTCTATGTGAACTACAGTTCATAAAGTTGAGACACTAGGCTAGTTTAGTCAGTATAACTAAAGAAACTCATAATAAAAGGTTAACAGTTTATATATAACACCGGATAAGAGGCTAGAGAGCAGCTGCAGCTAACACTGCTGTTGTTGTTTGGAACAATGGGGGGTGTAAACAAACAGCGTTAGCATTGTAGCTAACAAATAAGCTAACGCAGCTAACATGCTAACGCTTCTACACAGATAACAGCTGACAGGTCAAAGGTAAACAGGCTGTTGGAAGCTTACCGGTGAAGAAGTTGAGCTCATCTCGTTATTTCACGGTTGCTGCACCAGTATCAAAGTAAAACTGGTGGTTATGACCAACTTTAGTGACTCCCTGCTTCTGTTTGGTGAGCAATCTGCACTGCTAGTCGCGCTGACCTGGCCTCCTCCCCTCCTGGCTTTTACATTGACGGAGCGTCAACGGAAAAACAGCCTATCAACACGGCGGAGAGACGGGATTCCATCTCCAACAGGCAGCGGAGAACAAATCTCATTTCTTCCTCGGTGACTGACAGGTTTAAAGCCCCAACCAAGACCGCCTGTGGAGGTTTATTTACGTGACACTGATATTTTGCCCGAAGAGACTCAAATGAAGAGAAAGTAAAAGCTTAGTTTAGTGCACATTCACAGACGCAGGCGTCAAAAGTACTCACATTCTGTACTTAAGTAGAAGCACAGATACTTGCATGAAAAAATGTTCTAGTAAAAGTATTCATCAATCAATAACATTTTATTTATGTAGCACCTTTCAGCAACAAGGCATTTCAAAATGCTTTACATCATAAAAACAGAAAAATACAAAGTCATAGAACAATTGAAATATTACATTGTGTCAAGTGCCATTGTTACACATCAAATTGTTGATGTGAGTTATGTTTCAAAGGCAACTTGGGTGGGTTTTTAGTCTCGATTCAAAAGCATGCAGTGTTTCAGCAGTTTTGCAGTATTCTGGAAGTTTATTCCGTATTTGCGGTGCATAGAAGCTGAATTCTGCTTCTCCATGTCTGGTTCTGGATGCAGAGCAGGTCAGAACCAGAAGACCTGAGAGGTCAACAATAGCATATCTTTAATGTATTGTGGCACAAAGCCGTTAAGTGATTCATAAACTAGCAAAAGTACAGGTTGGACTGTTCTACTCAAGTAAAAGTAAAAATGTACTTACTTTTTCAAACCCACTTCAGTACAAAACGCAGAAAGTAATTTTCACCTTCCAGAACATAAAATGACTTTCGATGAGTCTAAAATATTTAAAAAAGCTCTAGTCATGCAAAATACATCAGCCTGGCGAGCCACCAGGCTTTATTTGCTCCTCACCAGGTTAAGGGTTGTTATTCTTTTTTAAATGGGGATTTTTCTGCACCAGGCTTGGGCTTATTATTTTCTTCAGTAAGTCAAATTAATGGTGAAACTTATATTACACAAAACTAATAAGAAATATTTTAGATTTCAGAAAACATGAAGATATTTTTTCAGAAGGAAGACGTTATCCAACAAGCAACAGAAAGTTTAGTGGAAGGAAAAATGTGGTAGATAACAACATGGATGACTGCAGTCTTTAGGGGATTGTGAACGCAACGCCCACTCAAGGCCCATTCAGCTGTTACATCTATTACAATAAATGAGTTTCACTTTTCTGAAATAAATTCTAATTTATTGGAAATGTACTTGAAGATCAGACCGTGATTGTAAAAGTTTTATTTAAGTAGATAATTCAAAAAGAAAGAAGAAAGATTGGATCATATTTAACAGGTGTCGCTTTTGCAGTCATTAGCAACAACTCACCAGCAGGTGGCGGTGTCACACAGTGGATTACATTCGATAAATCGGGTAAATGTTTTATGATGTCATTCATTTTTAGTACAAAAATTACTAGAGAGCCACAGTGGTGAAGTGTTTTTTCCATGTGATCACAGAACAAAAGAATGAAACAAACAAACAAACAAACAAACAAACAAACAAAAAAAACCTTCATTATAATATTTAATTAATATTACACCAGATACTGTGGAGAGTAATATGATTTACATGGGAGACAAATAATCTTAACTTTGGCTTAATCTAAAGATGAACTTTTATAGGTGGCAATAACAAAAATACTTTCAGTCCACATTATTGTTTTTGTGATTAATGTAGATTAAATGGGTTTATTGGAAGAGCAAACTTTTATTATGATAAGTAATTAATAATTCATCAACTTTTTATGAATGATGGCAACGTTAGAACGAGATACAATATTATTAAAAGTGATAGAGAAAATGTGAAATACACAAGAAAAATAAATATCTTTTATGTTGCTTTAAAACTTCTGTGGAAATTACTCAGTGTTCAGAAATAGCATTACTGAGAAAGTAGTGTGATGCTAATCAGGCTGCCAATCTGTTACTGTAAGTTTTTGATTATTTTATTAAATCCTAATTTATTGTTACATCTTTTTTAATGTCAGATGTTATATTATTCAACTTTTTCTAAAATAGTAACCTAGCTATTCGTTTTTATACCGGGACATTTATCTTAGAGGCTGACAGGAATTATAACGGAAAGACGCATTTACTCAAAAATATGAATAATCATTTCACGCAGGCGCAGCAATGATCGCCTAACAGCGACTGCAACAATTTCCGAACATTACCAACTGGAACTTGGTTGTTTGAATTTCAAAATAAATGCACAGATCATAATTTGAAACTTTGTAAAGCACCCTACATTTTTCTGTGTTATGGTATGGTTTTCATTACGCCTAGTAAGTTATTTTCAAACCCAATGTTGACAGCAAAGCGGAAGCAGATGTGTGGGGTTTGAGTTCCTTGACCTTAATTTGAACTTTCCACCGGAAGTAGGTGTGAGTTTCTTGCTCCTATTTGACACAGTACTGGGGAGTAATTCAGAGAGTTTGAGGCGAGTACCGCTGCCAGGCACCGGTAAGTAAATAAGTCTAATTCTTTGTGGTAATTTGAGCTTTTTAGGCATGTCGCTTAATGAAAAATGTGTTATTTTTCAGGATTACCGACCACTTCTGACTGTTAGCTCGTTTTTCCTGTGGACCGACTCGCCTCTTGACAGCCACACACACATGGAGTAATCCTCCAACAGCAGCACCACCAGCGGATGAATTGGCTTTGTTTTCCGCCTTGTTGAACAGGTAATGTAAAGAAAGGTGGAGTGAGAGCGGAAAAAGTCTCTGGAGATGGTTAAATTAGTTTTTTTGAGGGATTAATTAGTGGTGATGGCAGTGAAGTTAGGGATGGTAGCAGTTAGCAGCAGGGAGCTGACAGCAGCTGCAACCACAAGGGTCGTGTTAATGAGGCAATAAAATTAAACTTTAATGTTTGCCTTGTTGCTCAATAAAGCAGAGGGGAGTGGTCAGCGTTTGCTCAGCGTTCATTCATCATGGCTTAGTGGAACGAGCAGCTTTGGTATTTAAGAGCGTTTCCATTTGGAAATATTAGAGCTTTGACAAATAGTTTCCGAAAACTTGAAGAAATCTCAATGAAACCATAAAAGCACCAGCTCACTAAAGGGGATTTTTTTTTTTTTTTTAAAAAGAAGCTTGTTCGGCACTTTAACCCTAATATTCCTGACACTTAAATTAATTAAATGTACTTCTTTATTTCATTGTATGTGTTAGCTTTTTGGAAGGATGTATTGATTATGATTAGTCAGATGATTGGTGAAAAGGTTCCTTTAAGTCCTAAAATGTGCATCTTGAATATTTATCCTGAAGACTTTGTTATCCCAAACAACTTGAGATCCTTACTTAATGTCTCCTTTTTGGAAGCGGAAGAAAGGGACATTATGTGGAATTTCACAATGGATTTCACAAATGACGTTTTACTTTGCACTTGAGAAAATCAGCTATTTTACTAAGAACAAGCTTGATAATTTTTTGGGAAATCTGGTCTGTCTTTTACACTTGGCTGGGCAAAATAATAGCCAACTCGATGGGTGGAAAAAGGGTTTGCTATAATGGTCATATGGTAAGATAAACTGATGTTTATGCTGGTTGGTCTATTGAGGGTCTGCTTCAAACTTATGTATTTATTTTTTCTCCTCCCCTGTGTGTATGTCTTTTTGGTTTATGGTTTGTCTGGGTTTATATTTTAAGCATTTGGAAGTGAGTATATCTGTTTCTTGTTCTCTTGTAAAATCAATAAGTATGTGTTTAAAAAAACAAAAAAACATTTTGTAATGTTCCAACCACAAAATTCAGAGTATTAAAATGTAAAGGGGAACGGAAAAAAAAAGTTTGTCAGGTGCCTGGCAAAATTGCAATGCTTGTCTTTAAAACCTGGTGAAGCCCCTGGTACAACTCAAAGATGTGCATACTTGTAAAGTGGAAAGAAAATTGTTGGATTTTCCGATGGAAAAACCTAATTATTCAGGGTGATTGGTATAAAATATGGCTGGAATTGCTCATAACGTGTGCAATTCAAATATTGAATTGTTAATAAAAACAGCTGTTTCTGGGCTGGGGTAGAACTATGTACTTTGAAACTTTTACTTCGTTTTACCTTCATATCAGCTCCAGCGAAAACACAGATGTCTGATAATGTATAATAAATGCAACAGTAGCAGCAGCCAGTTGTTGATATATTTTCTATTGTGAAAATGTGAAATTATATCTGAACTGCAGCCTGGACTCTGGAAGGAAGTTAAAACTATTGATACTTGTTCTTTTGCACAACAAGTGCAAAAGTCCATTTGTAAAAGAAATGAAACACAGTGCAACACTGTTTTCAATAGAAATCACAGCTAACTGGTCACACCTCTATTATCTCATGTTAGACCAACCAGCCAGTCCTGATTCTTCCTCTCCATCCTCACACCTTTTTTTTTTTATGCATTTGTTGCTGCCTTTTCACCAGGAGTCGTTTGAAAAATAAGTTTTTAATCTAAATCAGTTTTTATCCTGGTAAAATAAAGATGAAATAAAAAAACCCCAAAAATCTCACTTGCTTATTAGCCTTTCCTCTGCCTACATCTCTCAGAATGCTGTGCGGTTCTGGATCATATTCTATATATTGAATATACAATCGGATGTATTATCTCTTGATATTGATCATGTCTAATTTGTGATTATTGATTGATTTATTGACCAGTCTCGGTGTGTTTTTATACTTTAAAATTTGATTTTTTTTAATCTATTTTTTTTTGGCCTTCTAGTTTTGCGGTTTCAGCCACTTTGCTTTGCGTTCGAATAACAAAAACGTCGGGAGGACGTGGCATCTGGCGGGACAGAGGAAGGATGTGCCTTTTCTGCTGACTCCCCATTATCATCTGCATACGATCTGCAGGTTATCTGAGATGACGACTCACTTTGAGGACAAGCTGAGATGTCGGATTAAGGGATTATCTTTCCTAGCAGCTGTTAAGTCTAACTGAAACAAATTACTGCAACATTTTATCCTAAATATCACCTCAGTGATGTAGTGTAATAGTCATTATGACTTTGAAAATCCCTGAAAAATGAGAGAAAACTTCAAATTGACTCCTTTTATTTCTTATTGTGAGGGGCTTAAACTTATCTAATGAATCCATCCCAGCTCTTGAATATAACAAACAGATTTATTTAACAGATTAATCAGTTTTGGCTTCATGTGAAGACAGTTGAGCAGGACGTCTTCACATTGCTGTTGTGAATTGCTTGTTCATGCAGAAAAGAAGGAAGGAGGAAAAAGCCCGATAAGCATTTTCTTTCTTCTTTTAAACCAGGCTGTCTGTTTTCTATGTGTGTTTTACTCTCAAAGCCTCCAATTTTCTATAAATATATGTAGTCTTAAAGTTAAACACTATTATTTTAGTCCTGTTTACTATCTAAAGCTGTGGAGCTCTCTTCAATTTAAATCCCAAATAGAGCGCTTCTGGTTTGCATATCTCCAACCCAGAATATAATCACTCAAATTGACTCCCAGGGAAAATATAAATGACCTTTTTATCACAGAGACTTTAGGGTCAAATGGTAGGCCTTTGTTTTGTTTGTGTGAGAATGCATCCAGTCTGGGGTTTCCGCAACGGAGAGAAAAGGCAATTATTTTTTTTTGCAATTTGTTGCAGCCACACCCTGAAACTGTCACTCAATGGGCGCGCTCTCAGGCGACCTAAAGAAAGGCCGGACTGTCTTCACTCAATTTTCTTGCATTGTTGTGTAATTAAAAGCCTCTTTATTACAGCATTGGTGCTGAATTACTGCTAAAAATGAAAATTTTTGTCTCTTTGTTCGTTCTGTTCACGGCTCAAATGACAGTGAAACAGTTGGATTGTTATACATTAGTCAGTGCTGGATGTTTGGATTTATTATCCGATTACTGCTGATTTAAGAAGTGGCTGATCAATATGCTTCTTATTGTTTTGCTCTCATGCTGATTAAACCTACAGATTTGCTAAAAGCATTAAAATATTGTTGTTTCTGCATAAAAATAACCACGTCAGTAGTTTTTCTGTCCTGATCGTCCACATGTTTAGTATTAGTTCATGTATTTTTAGTATTTATTTTCCCTTGAGTGCAAACTATATTGGGCAGAAAGGAACTAAATATGAAGAACATAAAATGTGACTTTGAGGAAGAGGCTTCATTACCATATGTACAAGTTTGTTTGTTTTTTTTTTTGGAGGGGGTTAACATTCAGTTTCTTTTCAAACATTTTTTCCACTTTTGTTATTTCAAAACTAATTAATTAGTTGCAGCTCTAACTTAAATTATGATTAGTAATTGATTTATTCTGAGAATTAATTGGATAAAATAAATGGGCACATTCCACAAATTTTTCATTTAACCACTACAGTGTTTTTTTTATATATACGTAAATAAAATTAGAGATGCATTAAAAGGTGCAAATAAGTTCATTTTTTAAATAAGAAAATAAAACATTTTTTTGCCTAAATTGCAATAACACAGAATTTCTTTAGTAAAGTTGAAACGGATAAAGCTTAAACTTTTCCACTTGGAGTTTTGACTACAATATATTTACAGATGAAAAATTTTTTTTTTCCATCTTAAAATTATATTTTATACAGTTTTGAATTAATTACTGTTTTTTTTTCCCAGTAAATTTCCTTTTTTGTATCAATATACTTTAGTTGATAATTTATAAATTCCTATTCCAATAATCTATTCATCAGGATGAATGCAAATCATCCTGATTTGCATTCAAATCAGGATGATTTGAATGCAAATTTTAATGAGTATTTTAATGTGATAAGCATAATGGAAGTGGAAGAGAAATTATGCATGTTTTTAATTTTTTTTTAAAATTAATTTATTTAGTTTGCTCCAGCTCACTCGGACTGGTTGGAGAACATTAGTCATCAATTTTCAAGTTCTTCTCTGGACTTTGACTAGACCATTGTAGCATAAATATGCTTTAATCTATGATGATGGCTAAATTCTGGTGTTCTGCTTGTTTTGGTTGCCCCTGCTGCAACAGATAAACTAATGGCTGAATTACTGTATCAGTATGTTATCGATCTTTGCAGAGGTAGTGAGGAATGTGTTTCTGCAACACGCAGCGTTTTCCATAAAGGCCAAAACGTTTGCAGAAAACAGAGGATCTTCTGTTTTCTGCATCCCCTACATGAGTTTCAGAAATCTGTGAGTGGATCTTCTTGTAAAGAAGATCCACTTTCCCAAGGCTTAATTTTAGGTCCCATTTTGTTTATCTTATATTTTTTGCCTCTTGGTCACATTTTCCATAAATTTAACATTTCCTTTCATTGCTTTGCGGATGACGTCCAGATTTATATGCACCTTAAACTACAAAATGGTAAAAATGAATCTCTTCAGATATTGATAGGTTGTTTAGCTGAAGTCAAATCTTGGGTGGAACAAAACTTTCTTCACCTCAATCAAAGTAAAACTCAAGTTATATTATTTGGTCAAAGTCTTCACACTACAAATCCAGATCTGATTCTTGGTTCTTTAGCTCGGTTTTATCAGACCTCTGCTAGGAATCTTGGTTTTACTTTTGATAGCTGTTTAAAGCTAGATAAACAAGTTGGCTCAGTCGTTAAATCAAGTTTTTATCACCTGCGGATTTTAGCAAAAGTTAAATCTTACTTTTGTTTTAAGGACTTTGAAGGACTTATCCATGCCTTCATTACAACTCATTTGGATTATTGTAATTCTTTATATAGTGGCATGGATAAATCACAGATGCAGCGACTTCAAATGATCCAGAACGCAGCAGCACGGCTTCATAAGCCCAGTTCACACTACACGATTTTAGAATTGTCGGCCGATTCTCAAAACGTGAGAGACCACACACTATCCGATTTAAAATCGGAGGTATGATGGGTTCGATCATAGAGTGTGAGGTTTCACTCAACGACATTCCAATTCCACATATGAAATCCCTTAAAATTCTGCGCTACCACACCTGAATTTAGAGTAAACACTGGCTGCCCATCTTTTATCGAATAGATTTTAAGACTCTTTTATTAACTTATAAAGTTGTTTTTTTCCCCCCCTTTTTTTTTTCTGAAGAGTTTTTGCAGCGCTAGTGGCTCGTATTTTTTGCGATAGTAGGCAAACAGGAAAGAGGGCGAGGAGAGGGGGGAAGATATGCGGCAAAGGTCGCCGGGACCGGGAGTCGAACCCCCGATGTCCGCGTCAAGGACAGGGGCCTCAAAACGTGGGGCGTGCCAACTCCCTGCGCCACCACAGCACGCCCAACTTATAAAGTTTTAAGTGGTTAGCTCCCCTTATCTTCAAGACCTTTTGTGTCCAGAACTCTACGATCAAATCAGCTATTACTGACAGTTCCTCGGACCCGACTTAAGAGGAAAGGAGATCAGGCTTTCTCCTTTGCTGCTCCTATTCTATGAAACAATCTACCTTTCCAGATTAGATCTGCCCGCAGCCTGGGTCATTTTAAATCGTTTCTCAAAACTCATTTTTATTCTTTGGCATTTATTTGAAGTAGTGTTTGATACTCTGTTATCAGTTTGTGTTATTGTCGTCCTTGTACAGCACTTTGGTGCAGTTGTACACCTGTTTTTAAAGTGCTATATAAATAAATTTGACATTGACATTGGCAATAAATATTCCTTTTTATGTACTTAAATTACTTTAACCAGTGATCAGTGGCAGGAGATTTCCCTGAATCCTGAGGTTTATTGGTTCAGATTATCTCTTTGCTATGAATCAGTCCATTAAACTCCCGTTTTGTTATGACTGAGCCAGTCGTAACACCTTCTTTAAATCTCTTTAAAACATTATCCTTGAGCTGTTTGCTGTGTTCCTTTGCCTTAATTTAAAGCAAAGGACTGGAAGGACAAACTTGTTTTTCCTTTTACTTGTTTTTTTTTACAACTTGGGCAGCACATAACAGGATATCTAAGTCAAGTCACATTAGTACTGGTCTCTGTGTTTTTAGGGGTCGAGATGGAGATCATTAACTAAGCTTGAGTTTCTTGCCCGCTTCATTGACCACAGTGACTGCTTTTCACCATCAAAACTCTCTCTAAGCTTTTCTGTTTGGATGAAATGACTCAGCAAAAATCTGTTGAAGACTTTGCTGTCTTGCAGTTGCATTCATCCATGCAACAACGTTTAAATGTGCCAGGTAAGGGCATTTATGACGTGAAGTTTCCCTGAATGGTTAGGATCGGTCTATTGGCTATACAAAACATGTTCATGATATTTTTTTTACACAGAATTATTCTTAGATAATGAGATTTTAGTCTAAGTTCAGATTATTTTGATTTCCTTTCAGAATGAAATGTTTTGGGGCCTCTTGTCACTTTAAACCCAAATAAGCTGCTGACCACACCCTCTGCCCCCAACTCAACATGTACACTCGCATGTGAAAATGGCTGCAAACAGATGCACAGTTATACAACCATACATCTTTGAAAAGCAGAAGTAGAGCCTCCTGCACAACCAACAAAAATGCAGCAAGTGGTTTCTGGATGGTAATTCAAACAAAACTTGTCTTTTCCAGTAGCACATACAGCAATAAAATCTAGCTGACTAAATGTTCTGGAGCTCAGCTTGGGTTGCTATGCAACAGGCTGGGGTTGCTAGGTAACGGCACAGAGCCTACTGAAACAGCTCATTTTTCTGACACCAAAAAACATTAACTTGTTGCCAGAAAATGCCTTTTTTTTTTTTTTTTTAAATTAAAATAAAAAAACTCTTGGTCAGTTTTTAGAAGCAGTCGTGACCAAAATTTAAGTATTAAAAAAATGGGCAAAATGTGAGTTTTGCATAATGCATCCCGTTTAAATATTAAGATAACTTGGATAACTCCAGGTTTGAACGGTAACATAAATATATATATATATATATATATATATATAATACATATTTTTATTTCCTTCATCTTAACAGCTGAGTGTGGTGACTGGAAACAACAAAAAATATAATTTTCCCGATCAGTGAATGCAGCACTTACTAGGTCTCGGTAATATCACTCTTCAATCTGGCCGCTATTACTGAGTGAAGATAACTCAAAGTTGCCACACTGGGGGGAAAAAATGACACAGGAGATATTCAGAATATAATAAATGTTGAATAGTTTTATTGTTTTAAATAATTCTAGGGGAATCAGAATTGGTTAATTAAAAAAAATCTGAGTCTTTATAAAATTGTAATAGCTATGCTTCTAGTCATGCAATCCTAATTAAACAGATGACTTCTGGTTGTGTTTTCATCTTTGTAGAAGAGGATAAAAAACAGCTTCATTGCATAATAAAATTCCTAGCTTAAATCCCCTCGTCTCCCAAATGACAGGTGCTGTCTTAGCCGCTGCAGCTCGACGCCTCGATGGGACAAAGAGCGAGATAAAGATGGCTGCAGACTGACTGAGCAGCTGTTGGCTCTGAGAGTCACAGATAGAAAACAGTCATGGTGAAGAGCAGAGAGCCACCAAACCCTGAGCGAAGGCGATGCGTCCCTGAGCAGAGAGTTGGACATGTCTTGAGTGTTGAAAGGGTCTGGAAGTGACCGGGTGACTTTAAACTGCTGGTTTATTTTAGGCCAAAAACACTCTGAGGCAAATGGACTGAAGCTGCAGATAATCCCAGAGAGCAGGTGTGCAACAAGCTAAAGATAATCTGGTCTCATGGGAAGTGACTGGGTGAGGGTAATTAACAGATCAGATGAAATTTACTTTAATATGCAATTTTCTTTTCTTATATGCAACAATGGTTTCTTCTGTTTGGTTTGTATTAGGGTTGGGCGATAAATGTTTTTTGTTTTTCCTTTTTTTATTTATTGAACTTTTGACTTGAAGATTTTATTTTTTAGAATATCTACTTTGTATTTATTTTATTTTTTAAAATTAATGCACTCCTGGAGTTTCGTCATTACAAACAGGACCTCCATCTTGTTTGACTAGTTTCTATTTATTTGGACTTTGAATTTAGATCAACTCTATGACGAAATATTAGGGCTAGAATTTTTTCATATGTTTCTTTTTATTAGAAGAATAAAGTTGTAATATCGGGAAAATAAGTAGTAATATGCGAACTAAAACACAAAAAATAATTAAAATGTTAACTTGTGAGGTTGTACGTTAGTGTAAGTTTAACATAAAATATTTCATTTTTGAAAAATTGGCATCAAATTATTAGTAGTAGCAGAACTCTGACACTATTGAGCAAACACCAGTTTATTCTGAAAGAATAGAAAGTTTATTTTTCTCAACAAAATTACGTTTTCCTTGTAATTTAAAAATTACATATTTATTCTGCTTATATTGTGACTACTTTCTCATAAGTAAACAAACTCGTAGCTTGACTATTGTGCAACATTCAGAAAAAAGGACAAATAAAATGTTTATAAATATTTTAAGAAAAAGCCAAAAAAAAAAAAAGGATTTAAAATAATTTATGGTTTTGGGTAAAGGGGGGGGAAATGTTGTTCTTTAGGCATATCACCCAGCCTGAGTCTGTCCTCAGATGAACCACATTCGTTTCCCCCCATTTAATTCTTTATCCTCAGTTTGGATTGTTAAGCTTTGGTTTTCTTTCTATGTTTGAAATGAGAAAGAATAACAGGAAGCTCAAGGAAGTCCTTCCAAAATGTGTTAACACTTAAGATAAAAGCCAGAAAAACTAAAAGTGGCATACTATTCTTTAGAAGTTCAAGTCAGACTTTTAATTTTAGGTTTTTGTTTCAGTAGTAAGTTTGGAGGAATGCATAGAAGGGTTTGGATCAAATACAGTATCATGTCCTCTAAAATTTGGTTCCACAACCTTCAATCTGCATAAAACTTTGCAAAAGATACAAGAATGTTCTGGTTAGTATAAACTAAGTGTATAATTTGTTGACTAATTAAATAATGCAAACTGAAGTCACAACTCTTTAAATATCTGACCATAGTGGATGATGCTATTATCAGCTCAGTGTTTGGACTGAGGGGTGTTCCACACTTTGAAGTCTGCTTTGTGGCTTTTAGGTGCTTGTGGCTTTGAATGCATTTCTTCCCACCCCCCGCAATACATTCATGTGACTCCACATTGAGCCTACGTCCCTGGGGACAAACAATCATGTCTTGCACAGACTCCTACTGCGGCGGTTCGACTTTTATAAAAGCTGATGTGGAATGCAGAGCTTGATTATTTGGCACATGGAGAAGGAAAATGTTTAGATCACAGGATTGTTCTTTGTCCGCTGGGAAACGCTGATAATCTGGTGGCTTTTGAGACTTTAGGAGTGACTCTGTAACAGTGCTGATTCTTTGTAGACATTGTTTTATGTTTTGTCAAATGCAATTGATGCTAGATTCTTAAATACGATGTGCTAACATGTGATTGTCTGATATTTCTGTAGATAAATAAAACAGTAGTTGATTCTATCAACTATTAATTATTCTGGGGATGTCTTTAAAGTTTTGAGCATTTAAGAAAAAGCATTACAGGGGACGTATTATCAAAAATTCAAAATTTTCATGTTTTTGTACTTCCGTTTGTGTCTCAACTGCTTATGAAAATCCTAAACACTTTAAAAAAAAACACCCATCCATTTTTTTGGACAGTTTTATCTATCCTAACTTGTTCTGGGAAGCATATTAAACTGGCTCTTGTTAGGAAAGAAGGATAGTTTTATCTATCCTAACTTGTTCTGGGAAGCATATTAAACTGGCTCTTGTTAGGAAAGAAGTATAAAATGATCTACCTGGTTTGACTATTCTCAGTCCTAATGGCTTCACTATGCATTTCTCGTTGGTGATTAAACCAAGGCTTTTTGTTACACTTCCTGTTAAAATGTTTAAAAAAAAAACATTTTCCGCACCGTTGGGTCACTTGTCTGCCTCATCTTTGCTGCCTGATCTGGTTTCTTGTCTGGACAGGAGAATGTAGTCATTTCTGTTCTGAGAATAGATCCAGTACTTCCTTGAAAACGCTCTGTATGATTCACATGGGAGCTTTTCAACAATTTTAAATGACTTCAATATTTTTAAGGAATATTAAGGCTTTTTTTCTTTTCATTTTTGATTTTTTTTTTTATATCTCTAAAAATATATGTAAGCAACGGCAAGGTTTTTTTTTTTCTTTTTCTTTTTAAACCATACTTTATTTAAACAGTATTTCCTAAATGTCCATCTGTTTTCATTTACTTCCCAAATTAAAACGATTACCCTATTTTACCCTTTTTCTGTTTAAATCATGTTTGTCGTTCTAGATAAATGTGTGAAATTATTTTTAATAGCAACCAAATAGAAGAGGCTGAATGTTTTCCTTCAACGTAAATAGATGAAGTGACTGTTTTAAAAATGAGTGTCATGTGATCAGAAGTCACCAGAATGTCCTGATCCGTGTTTGAACCTTTAAGTCATTCACGCCCAGACATGGTAGTCATTCTTTAACCCTTTACTGTTTGATGACAAATGTCTTAAAACCGACTGTTTTAAGACATATTTGCTTTAGTAACATTTTTAAAATGTATATCTTGTTTTCATTTAACAAGTCGATGCTTTTTCATTGGGAGTTTGTTTGAACTGGAGGGAGAATTGTTGTATAATCCATCAAGTGTTGAGGTATCCCATCTTTTTATAGGAAATTAAGAGTTTATACTATGCAAATTGTAATTTTCAGCTTATTGAATAGGTGTCTATTTTATTACAAGAATGTCAGTGTTAAGAGAATAGTCATACGACTAAACCAAAATAAGAAACTAATTGCAAGAATAACGTTGTGATATG
This sequence comes from Alfaro cultratus, assembly GCA_903066825.1. Classification (NCBI taxonomy): domain Eukaryota; kingdom Metazoa; phylum Chordata; class Actinopteri; order Cyprinodontiformes; family Poeciliidae; genus Alfaro; species Alfaro cultratus. Next base: position 134,151 of record CAEFZX010011575.1, on the reverse strand, counting down.
AGAGTTTGGATGATACAATAACACAATGAGAAAATGGTTGCATGAGAAATCAAAATAATACAAGAATAAACTCATATTACAGGAGCAAAGTTGTCTTAATACAAGAAACTCATTGCGAGAAAAGTCGTAATGTTACCAGAATAAAGTCGTAATATTAGCAGTAGTGGTAATTTTGAGAACTCCAACATGAAAGAAACTATTTAAAAAGAGGAATGCTGAGCATTTTGTGAAATTATACTTTGCTATTGGTTTTAATAATAGAACGTACTTAATTTGATGCTGATGTGTGAAAAGATCAGAAATGGGACTTTGTAACGATTGTGAAAACATCTTTCCATTTCAAAAGAATCACACAAACTAGCTGGTAAATTAGTAGAAAACAACTTTTTCTACTAATTTTGCAAAGTACCTCTGGTAATATTGTCTTTATTCTGCTCATATAAGGTGACGATTTTATTATAATTTAAAGTATCTCTCCAGACTCTTTTTCTCCATCGTACACACCTCATGTAGATTAAAATGCCCAAAGAAGTGACAGATTTTTGCCACAGAAACAGAAGTAGCAAAAAGGTCTGAATTGTTGCAGTATTTCCTAATGTCACAATCGCATGATTTTGTAACATCCGGCAATAAGCCAGTTTTCTAGACTCATCGCAAGCTTGATCTGGCACATCTGATGCAAATGAAACGTTGACTTACATCATCTTTTTGTTTCATATATTCAACAAGAAAGACTTCTTACATTTCTAATCTTTTTTTTTTTTAATCTTAAGTCTGAAACAATGGGCTAAGAGAAGCAGTTCTGTCTTCCATTGCTGTTTGTGGTTTTCAATCAAGTTTATTCGTTTAACGCATTTCAATAACAAGGCAGTTCGAAGTGATTTACATCATAAAAACATAACAAATATAGTCAACAATGGTGAAAACCAGTAACAGATATTACAGTTCATCATCTTTGTCTGTCTGATTTACCGGCGTACCAGAAGCGAGTAAATACAACGGTTCCACATTGTGACTTTTGTACGTGTAGAAGGGGGAGAAAAAGTGACAATTAAATGCATTTAGATTTTACTCCGTTACAAATTTTATGCAACTAATCATTGTGTTATAGTCCCGTCCCTATTTTAAATATAATTTTGTAAATAAATAGAGAATCAGCTTGTCCTACATTTCATATGCAGAAATAACAATGGAGCTGCTGCCATGTAGAAGTTTACTGGTTGCAAAGTTCTCAACACACTGTTTTTATTTGTTTTAACCTAAGAACATGGAGATGGAAAACTAGTTTCCCTTTTTTGTTAAGCAATAAGAACATATTGTAATAGATACACAGTTCTGAGGTTGTTCCAAACATTTACAGGCTGCTAACAAAACCTCTTCTTTGAGGTTTAATAACAGAGACAAATTAATAATTTGGGTTGGATTTCCTCCATCAGCTCCAGCTTGTGTATTAGACACATATCAGACTCCGTCTGCCTGAGCAGCAGCTTCTGACTCAGTGCTGAATGGAGTCACATGGCAGCTTGTCAGCAGGCTGGAAGAGGAAACATAATCCCAAGGAGGAAGGCTGCGTTATCAGTCCCAGCCTGTAGCTCTGACAGTGCGCACCGGACGGCACGCGGTCGGCGAGACGCTGCATGCTAATAACAGGAATTTTTTATTTTTTCTTGTCCCTATATTTTAATTTCTGTTGCATTTTGCCCTTTTTTGTTTGCGTTCATCCTGCAGTCTGACCAGCTCCTTTCACAGCAGAGGTCAGAGTAAACTAGAATGTCTGCGGTGGCTTCCATGCAGTAAGCACACTGAGGTATTTATATTATTATTGATGCATTTTTCTGTTTCCAAGTCATTTCTATTGTATTAAGTTGACCTTGCGTCACACTACTTCTTCTTGTTCTCTGATTATGTTTGAATTTTAATTAATCATTCATCTGGTGACGGTTCTCTCTGGGTTTACCTAATGGACCATAACTTTTGCTTTCCTTCCTGTTTTTTTATCCTGGCTTCCTAATAATATCCAGAAGAGTTGAGGCGAGTGCCGAGTCGGGCTTGTAGCTTTATATCTGACCAAAATGTAAACAAGTACTGATACCAAAAATTAGGGGGAAAAAAACTAAAAACGCTGCCACTAAAATAGCTTCAGTTGCAAAAACATTCTCTAATTAACCTTAAAAAATAAATCTGCTGTTTAAATGATGTATATCTTGAAGATAAGTGCTTTTTAAGCCAATTATTCTGCTATTTGATTAGTTGTATGGCAGGAAATGTTGCATTTAATAGTTCCACATAAAACCCAAAGGACAAATTATGTCTCACTTTAAACTGTCTCAGCGACAATTAAAACAAATTCTTCAAAAGGCAAAACCAAAAACCATCCTTAGTCTGCAGGACAAATCCAAATTAAGTCCCCAGTCTTGTTTTTACGAGGGTCTAAACTTTTTATTTCTTCCCTCTCATTGTCCTGCTTTTTATAAGTAAAAGCCTGTATTTGTTGAGTTTAGAACTTTGCGATCAAGAGTCTATTTCTAGTGAAAAGCAGCTTTTTTTATTGGCATAATTTTCATGTTATTGAGTTGTTCTTTAATTACGCATTCTTGTCGGATTGAACTGGCACAGAACTGTGCAATCTGCGGCCGGCGCTCGCGTGTTGGGCTGCAGACTGAAGCAGTGCCCGGTCAGGGCGTCTTCACCGGAACGCCGGCTTCAGACGCGTGTGACGGCTTGTCTGGAGTTCAAGCCGGGCTCATGACCTCCGTCCAGCCATCTGACCGCCGTGCTTTTTCTTCTTATCCTTATCCGCAACAAGGGAGTTTAAGGTTTTTGGTTTTACTAAAACAATTTGAGATGAAAGCGAAAGATTTCCAACATAAAACCTAACTCAGACAGAAAACCTAACTCGTCAAAGTATGAGACAGCAAGAAAATTGCATACCAACAAACTGGCATAAAAATTTTCACAACTTGGATTCACTGGACATTTAACAATTCAGTTCTTATTTGCTAGAGCTTGATGCTCTTGGATGTTCTTTTTTTGGTCCATAACTAGCTTAACAAAGTCAGGGATTTCTTTGAAGTAAACAGATTTTGTCACAATATTCACATTTCTTCCTTCCACTCAACTTTTTATCAAACCAAGGCACTCCCAATGATCGTCTGTGACTAGCCCTTCTTGTAGGTTGTATTGATGACGGTCTGCCGAACAATTGACAACATTGCATGATTATGTAAACAATAACGTGACCCTAACTTTGACATTTTTGTTTCAGCTTTGAAATTGGCTGATAACTTAAAAAAAAATAATTTACCTTTTAAAATGTACATTTATATTTTTTAGATGTATTCTGTAAATGCTCATACAAAGTCACATTCCTGCTCTATTCTTTACCAAAACCTTCATTTGTATTCCTGGTAGCCAATAAGGAAACTAATAACACAATCAATTTGTTGTTGTTTTGAGTAGCAACACTATATGAAGGATATTCAAGCAGCTCGGTATCTGACATGCTAACCTGTTTGCATTTTGCAGATCTTTAACTTCAATGTAAACTTCTGGTTTGATGGGTAACAACAAAGTACATTTAAAGGTGCTGCGGTCTACACAATCTAAGGACTTTTCAAGGAGAATTTGGAGAGGAAATGGGGAAAGAGTTGAGGTTTAGTTGCTTGGAAGAAGTGAGGGGTGTTTTGGTTTGACCATAATCACAAACAGTTCAGTCCGGTAAACCCTGTGGGAGCCCAACTAAAGCAAAAGTCTCCTGGATAGAAATCCTTGTAGATTGTACTAATCAGATTTTGTTTATGGCTCTGAGGTTCTTGCCTCCTTTTTCACTTTGTGTTCTCTTGACCTTATTATTTCATATCAGTTTATTTTTTTCTTGGTATTGCTGGGGTTTTTTTATTATTATTATGATAAATTGTAGATAAATGTGTTAAGAATATCCTCCGATCAGACAAGCTCAAGATTTTAAACACCTGAGGTGATTGTGCTTGTGAATAATCAACAATCTTGGATGGTTGTGATCACTTAAATCTGTACCTGAGAACAGTGATGAAAATTTTGAGCATTTCTTAAAATCTTCAGGAGGGTTTCTCTCCAGTCTCCAAAAAGGGAGGTCTACATTTCATTCACTCAGATTTCCACTGGGGTTGCATGAGTTTTATTAATGTATTAGAATGAAATCTCTGTAAAACATTGATGGATGGTGTAGTTTAAAGGGAACCGATGATGCAGAATTTATGTTTTGCAAATTTTTATGGATCTCAATTGCTTCTAAAAACAACTCAAGGGCTTAAACTATATATATTCAACCATTTTTGGTTTTTGGTGTCTGGAAAATGAGCCATTTCAAAAACATCTTTAACTCACTATCGACAGGCACTGCGCCGTTACCTAGCAACCCAAGCTGAGCTCCAGCATGTTTGGTCCGGAAACCGTACCACCGTGCCTCCATTCGCTCTCCAGGCTCACTCATCTTCACGTTTTGTCGTCTTTGCTTTAACTTGACGTTTTGCTTTAATCGGCTGGATTTCTGAGCTTGCAAATGTGAACTCTTTGCTCTCATTCTTTTTAACTTGAATGTAAATTATGAAGCTCCATAACTCTCAAAACAAATGATTCAGAGTTTTAAGTGTTAAGAATTTAAAACGCATAGAGTGGTAAAGCCACTCTATGCGTTTTAAATGTGCAATGGCTGCTGGAAATGAGAGATGTTTAGTTGTTGAGTTACCATCCAGAAACCACTTGCTGTGTTCGTATTGGTTGTGCAGGAGGCACCACTTCTGCTTTTAAAAGCAAATTGCACATCTGTTTGCGGCCATTTTCACACGAGTGAAGCAGCAGCTTAGTTGGATTTAAAGTAACAAGAGGTCCTAAAAAAGCTCATTCTGGGTAAAACTAGGCAGAACCGTAATAGGTCATCTTTAACTATATCTATTGTGTCGTATCTAACATTTTCTGAAGATTAACTTGCCATTCAATCTGTGACTTCTGACTTAATATCTTAAAACAGGAAGTCCACAGAATCTGCATTTTCCACAACTGTCTAAAGTTACTTCTTTATATACTTGTGACTTTTTACTCATTTATGCCTTTCTCTTTCTGTTCTGTCAAATGTAACCGATCCAAGAAGGAATTCCAGATCTTAAAACTCCTCAGAGCTCTGACTCTGATGCAGTTACCTCCTTCCTGTTTTCAAACTTGCTTCCTCTCAGAAACAAGGTTTTTCCCCAAACCATTTAATGCCCTTTCTAAATCTAGCACGGAAAAGTTTGGAAGTTTGAGTGGATAATCTGGTCTTGTTTCAGAAGGCTTCTGTAAAGACGTGTCTAACTACTCGACTCGCGTCGTTATGTGCTGTCGGCACTCATCAATGTCTCTGTTCTTTGAAGCTGTTGCACAAGAAGCAGTCAGTACTTTTTAAATCAGCCGACTGAAAGCCGGAATGAACCAGGTAGAAATATTTAAATCTTTTTTTTTGACTCTTGGAATGTTGATTTCACGTGTTGTTATTGTTATCGCCTCTGATCATTGTTATCCTAGCGGTGTTATTGCAGACTTGCCCTGAGGTAGATAAACTGGTTCCCAGGGCTTTTACCCAGGATCCCAGGGTTTGGTAACTTTATCCCTGTGTAGGGAGCTCTGTCTTTTCCAGAGTGGTGAGGTCTAGGTTTACTGAGAAAGTAATCTTTAAGCACATCCAAGCTCAAACACTTTCTCTTTTTGAATCTGTCACCTTTTTATCTCGTGAACTGTAGTGCAGGAGTTGGCACATTGGTTGGAGTTTCTTTACGTTTTGGTGCTTTAATGCCTCTTTTTCAACCAGTCAGTCATTTAGGTCATTAATATGATTGTGTTCAGACACCAGGAAGGTTGATCAGATATCTGATTGCTGCTGTGAATATACAACACCTGCTTTAGTAGACTGGAAGTACAAAGAAAGGAGTCCAATCCTTTGTGCTTGGACTGTAGGAATATGATTATTGATGTTGCTAGTGAGATACTTCAAAGTTTCTGAAGGTGGACATTGGAAGATGCATTATCTGCTGCTTATCAATGGTTTCTCTGCACAGTAGCGCTGTTATCTTGGTCTTATCTGACTAAATGCTTAATGACCTTATAAGGTATTTGCAAACTGGTACAAGGCCTGCAATAAATGGCTTAGATTTGTATTAAGAAGCAATAGGCATAATCATAGAAATGTAAGTTAAGATTACTTTATATTACAATGAATAACATTGTGGAAAACCTTCAATGGTAGAAGAGTAAAGAGATTTTACAGTATTTGGCTCTAATTGGAAACAATTTTGAACACCAATGGTTGTTCAAAAATGTATGTTGAAATTCAGTTAATAACACTGACCTTCATATTGTAAAATGGGACTAGGAGCTTCAGTGGCTTGCAGAAGGAAATCTGGGTCCACTGTAGCTACAGTCTGGCCCAAAAATGTTGTCACTAATATTTTGTTAGATAGCCTTTACCTTTTGATTATAACACGCATTTGCTGTGGCTTTGTTTCAATAAGCTTCTTTAGTGTCACAAGACTTTTCCATCCAGTGTTGCATTGGTCACTCAGTACATTCAGATAGTTAGCTGGCCTCATAATGTTGAGGCCATAACATATCTGATCTTAAGCATGATGGTTAATCATTTCACCTGCCTCTCTTTTTACCCTGAAGCTGCCATCGCTCTGGAAGAGGGTAAATCTGAACTCATTGGATCACATGACCTTCGTCCATTGCTCCAGAGTACAATCTTTATGCTCCCTTGCAAATCGAAACATTTTTCTCTGCTTAGCCTCACAGTTTTTTTTTTTTTATTGCATAATTTCCATGACCACAGGATAGGTCTTTCAACATGGTTAAGAAACAAGAGGCACTTATTGCATCAGTTGGGGTTAAATGGGTTTATAGTTGGAAGACTGTTGTCCTCGTGCAAATATCCAATAAGATAGTTGCATCATTTTTTGGCCAGGCAGTGAATACTAGGGGAAAATCATCAACCATTTCTATTCCAGGTGACATGAAAATCCCTGATTATTTAACCATAAACAAAGACTGTCTCTTTGGTTTGTGTTTCTCCAGGTTATGCTGCCCAAAAGCTGTCTGAGTCCCAGTGAGAAAGAGAAAGGCTAAAGCCGCACCAGTCCAAACCAGCTTCCCAGAGCCTGAACAACAGCAACTTTTCCTGCAGAGCCATGAGCAACCCCAGCGCACCTGACCAGGTTACAGATGCTGTTGCATCAGTTGTTCACAGTGTAAGTTTACACGGCAACATGTTGGGAAGCCCTACTCGGGAGAGGTCAGGCCCATTTGATAAAATCTACTGGTAATGAAGCGGATTAATGTAGCTCCCCTGCTGCTCACAGCAGTTTTTGGGGCTTGTTTTGCTTGCCAATTTTGCTGCAAAGGTTTCAGTTCCCTTCAGCTTCCTTGGTTTTGTTTGGCACAGAAAGTTGGTGTTTGTCACCTTTTTTTTTTTTTCTTTTTTCTTTGCTGTGTTTGTATAAATCTAGTCACTTTCAATTGTTCTAAACTTGAGTCTAAAAAGTAAACACTAATAAACATGTAGAATACATTGACTTCACAACAGAAACACTCAGGTTGCATTTAATCTATCAAAAGAAGAAATCAAGTTGGTGGTTAACATCAGTCTACTAGCTTCTGCCTCTATACATTAAATAAAATACAATAACCATGACTGCAAAGTAGTAGTTCCCAATGAGCAGTTAACAGTTATAAAATGAAACATAGCTATAATCCACAACATTAATAATGTGTACAAAACACAGAAAATTACTCATGAAACACTGTATATGATTAAATTTGTTTAAAATCTAATACTTGTAAAGAAAACACAGTTACTAACGGCAACAGAAAAAAAGGGGGAGGAGCTGTCGGTTACTAGTTGCTCTTGGTAGTTGCAGCAACTACCAAGACCAGCGTTAACAGAACTTGATACAATAAATTTCTGGCTAAACAAAATAAATTCAAAGAATAAGTAGACAATTTTTGACAAACTTCACATCTATAATATTGTTAAAATGAAACCTGGAGTTATATATGCACAGAAAACAAATTTTATTAGAAGATTGAATAAAAAATACTCATTAAATGACGTTCCCTCTTCATGCTGAGCTGATAGAAAGAAGCTGTAAAATAAATGGCCACATAGCTTGTGTAAGGATTCCTGGTAATGCGTTAGAAAGCAGTTGGTCAGCAGCCAAAGTACACTTCATTACTGCACCTTTAGATCTTCATCTCAGCAAGCTCATCTCATGATTAACTTTGAACGGCGCTAAAGTAAAAAACTGAGCTCTACTACGCTCCTATTGCTGTAAGTTCTCAGCTTTGGGAGCTCTGGGAACTGCAGGGAAGCTTTCCAAGAATAAGATATGTTGTTTTTTAATTTCATATTGATTAATACTCATTTCACAGGAGCTCTTATGATGATCTCAAGTTGAGGCTTTCCCAGAAAGGCTGCCATCGTTTCTGAACTGCTGCTTGTAAAGGGGGTGTGGGTGGAAATGCTGACATTGCAAAAACTAAATGGAATTATTGTCGTCTTGAGCCAAAAAAAGCCACTGCTTCAAACTTTTTTTGTTTCCCAAAGCTCTCCCGTTCTACCGTGCAACTATAGGTTAATTTATATTGGCTATGTTTGGTCTGCTTTAATCAAACTCTAGTTCGTTTGGAGACCAAAAAATGAACTCTGGTCCACCTAAAAACCTTTGTCTCGGCTCAGTTGACGTGAGCTCTGGTGGGTTCAATAAGCAAATAGATGCAAGTTGTTTTAGTTTCATGGAAAACTTCAAAAACTAAACATTGCTTTTGACTCTATTTTACTGCACCAAAAACTCTATAAATTACATTGAACCCATTAAAACTATAAAGATCTATTTAATGTCATTTATTCTCAATGAACATCAATGTAAATGGTGGAAAATAGGCTTGGATTGTAAAGGATAACCGAGATTAGCTTAAACAAAATACCTACAGCCTTCAGTTTACCTCTGCAAACAAGATAGTGCAGATGCAGCATTTTATTTGTTCCATATGTATTTTATATTTGGTGATCTTATAGAGAGTGATGGGGGGAAAAAAAGGTAAAAGGGAGTATGGGGAAAAATATTTTAAGGAGATTTGTATTTATCTTAAGTGGCTATAGCCTGAGATCATATTAAAATTTGTCTTTTTAAAGTGGATCCTGCTTTTTCTCCCACAATTTTTCCCCCTAGTTTTGTTTACATTCTTGAAATCTTAGGCCTTGTCTTAAAACACACACATTTAAAATGCAGATGTCTCAGTGCACGAAATCTCTCAAATTATAATAATAAAGAATGAGGAATTAAATTCATGCATTTTTTTTTCCAAATGCACTTTCTTTTTAAAGGAAATGTTGATAAAACACTGCAAGTTTTTTGCTGTTTAACAAAATTTTCTTTAACTTTTCTTTGGCTCCAGTCATTTGTCTTTTTCTGCATTTTCTTCCCATTAAGATGTTTGGACCAGAATCTGACGGCTGTTGTTGAAGTAGCTGCGTAGAGATAAAAATGTTTGCTTTGTGATTGTGTGTTGGCAGTTATTGGCTGTCATCTTGGCGCTGATCCCAGCAGGTTAATCATTCTCTCCCTCTCACTCAGTAACTGTGTACTCTGAGTTCACATAATCCTGTTTGAATTCAAAGATGTGTTAAACGCTTAAAGTGACGTCGTTTTTTGACTCCATCGGATCATATTGGGTCAAGCAACCAATGAGCGAAAATCTTTTAGTTTTAAATACATTTCCTACTTTTGTTTTTGGCTTCTTTAACAAACCTCAGTGGCATTGATGGACTTTCTGTACTCGTTTAAGGTGAGTTTTTCCCTTTTTCATCTCATGCTTGCGTTAATGTCGGAATCTGAAGCATCGTTTCTAAGTTTTTAGTTTCTTTTTTATAAGATATTATTCTGAAACCTCAATGTACCGACTTCCGAAGTCTATATATAGCCGGATTTGGGTAAATTTCACCTCTTTATGAACTTTGCGTCTGGTTAATATTCACTCTAGTTCACATGCTTCCTTAAAACATTTCATTCAGTTAGCTTACTGCTCTAACTCTCATATTTAATCAAACGGAACAAACTCGCCAGCTTTCTCTGCACTACAGGTCCATTTCTCTGGTTGTCCAGATATTCTGCATTTTTTTGACACTGGTCATTTATAAGCGTTGACAGTTTCTTCTAAGCTGTAACATCACAGTTGAAAATTAGTGGAAGAAGAAATTCAAATGTACTTAATTTATCCCAAAGAGAAATTAAAACAACGCTGTGTTGCTACGGTTACGTATGACGGCAACTGTCCGAAAGTAAAAAAGAAAGGAAGCTCAGAAGATTTTTCCAGCTGCACATCATCCAAAACCAGAGGGAATGATTGTCCAAACATGCAACGGCTCAACCAAAAAATGCAGAATTAAAATCTACAAAAAGATCAAATCAGAACAAATGTAGCAGAGCACAATTTTTCTATAAAATGATTAATATTTTAGAATAAATTGACATAAGTTTTAGACACTTTTAAAATTTAATTTCACTAGAAATCACTGTTCACAGTGACAAACCAATCTGTAAATATCTTCTAGATTGATTTTATTACAAGGATAGATTAGTTGCACTAATAAAATTTTGATCTGTGTATGTAGGATTGGACAAATTAAACTGAGTACATGGTTACTATGGTAATTCTGACCACAACGGTAAAAATTAGGCCAACAAAATAAGTTGACCCAAAAGATTGTTTTTCTCTAAATAAGGTAACAGTCTGAAGCATTTTTTTTTTAAGATTTTGGATCTTTAATTATATACAGATTGTTTATTTATTTAATTTTTTTTAAAGACAAAAAAAATTGCATTATTCTATTAATGAAGTTTGTGGCCTGCCTGTAGTTTTAAGTTTGCCAGTTTTGGTCACCAGGGCAAAAGGTTTGGACACCACTGGTGTAAATGTAACTTTACATAAAAGTACAAATTGTTAGAGCAGATTTAATGCTGAAAATACTATTATAGTATTTGACTTCCTGCTTTTTTCTTTTTTTGAGGAATTTGACCCACACTCTAAAAGTTTTAACTCTTTCTCTGTAATGTTTATTAAGATTGTAACTCATGAAATTAGGAGCATCAAAGTCAGATTTTTTTTCTTTGCTACTGAACACAGGAGGAATTTAAAGTGTTACAACAAAGTGTTTTTCTATTTAGGGTGGAGTGTCTACCACTCTACATGCTTGAAGAAACTTGGGCTTCTCTTGACTTTATTTTTTTTCTTCCTCATCTGCCTTAAACAGATATTTTTTTTGTACTTCTGAACATGTTTGCTTCAGGATGTGGCTTCTGCCTGTTGTAATCAAAACGGCCTCCGTTTGTGGTTTTTACCAAGTTGTTTTTGTTTTTAATGACTAACATTTTAATCAGGCAGTTCCTTAGGAGGATTTGTTTGTGTTATGTTTGATTCATTTAAAATCTGTTTATTTTAACCTTTCATTGTGTTGCATTGTCATTTAAAGCTCATAATAAAGGAACAGGGTGTAACTTGTGCAGAGCAGCTGACATATTGCTGTCTCTCTGACTTTGTGGTGGACGCTTTGACCATCTTACCGTTTCACTTTTGCTAAAAGCTGATGGCTGAATGTGTTTTATGGCTACAGAGCAGCTTAGTTTACACAATATTTGGCTACTTTGTACCAAAGTTGACACTTTTGCTTATATAATTGTTCAACTCTCCACTGTTCTGATACATACTCTGATTCTGTCAAGTCCTTTAGTCATCATTAACTACTTTAGAGAGCCTAAAGAATAACTAACTAGGGGTAGTTGGTAAATATTAGTCCATAAACTTAATGAAATAAAATCCTCATTACACTGTAAAAACACAAAATTGTATTTTTTTAGACTAGTTTTTAGTGCAATTGTCTTGGTACACTTGAAATGAGACAAAAGTAACTTTTTGGCAAGAAATGGGAGCTTGTTTTATATCAAATATAATAAAGTGCTAGTAATGAGTAAGCTACGACTTTTTAAGAAATATTAAGGATTTGTCTAAATAAAACACTCATATCTTACATAAAAGTTATTTGTGAATTAGTTTAGTCTTATTTCAAGTGTACTGAAACGTATGCATTATAATCTAAATGAAAATGCTTAAACATATTATGTTTTTGCAGTGTTTGGCCACTATTGCTGTCTTTGCTCTGGAGGCAGATTTTAAAAGTGAACTTAAAAAACTTTTTTTTTTAAAGCCTACAATAAAAGGCAATTTAAAGAATGCTTGGTAATGAGGCTGTCAGATTTTCAGGGAAACCCACATGATGTAACAGGGAAGTGATTAAAATCTGCTTGCATAATGCGAATTCTTCTGGCCGTCTGTAATAAAAACAGAGTTGGCTCAGGTTTCCATGGAGTGTCATGTTAAGACAGGAACGCAGCGACAGATAAACCACATGGTGTGACGTGATGACAAGTGGAGCGACAGCCGGGTCAACCCTGGTTTCCCTTTAAATGCAGACTCTGTGGGATTTGAGAATACCTCACTATGCATGTAATCTGTTGCTGCTCCAGCATACAGCACTGTCACTGTGCAAACACATTAACAGTGAGATCAGTTTATTTATAACGCAGCACTGGTCTAATTCAGTAAGTCAATAATATGGACCACTTCAGATGCAATACATGGATGAAATTTGCAGCAATCGCTCAGTAAACTAGTCCTAATTGAACAGTTTTCTTTTTTTTTAATTCATCTTGTATGAATAAGTTCCCCATTTGCCTGTCACTTTGCTGCAGTTACTCTTACATTTCCCTGCTGAGAAACATAAATGATATTTTCTGTTTAATTCATTCATTTAGTTTTTTTGCACCCAAAGTGCAACAGTTTTCAAGCTACAGCAAATAAGAGATTGCACAATATTTGGATTTTGGGGTTTTCCACAACTTCTACTTAGCAAAACAGTAATTTTATTTAAAGTTTTAAGTCCTCCTCTCAAAAATTGACGGTTGCTTTAGATTTTGTTGCAGTCCCTTTTATTGCCTGTGTCATATTTATGATTATTAGCTTGAAATGTTTCCATCTTAATCAATAAGTGAGCATCTTATTCAAAGTTAATTTATACAATGTTTTCTGCAAACAGCTTTTCAGGTGGTAAATATGCTAAAATCACAAATGCTTTCAAGGATGTGATTTTTTTTTTTTTCTGTTTAAGAGCAACAGTTTAAGATTTTCATCCCATTTCAGTTGGTTTTCCACTTTCCCGCCATCTTGTTCCAATGATGCAGGTCCCACTTTGTTGGTGTTGAAGTTAAAATAATCACACTCTGATTGTGATGGTACCAGACTTTATGCAGTGATGAGCAGAAGTAGAACGGTTCCTGGTTCCTGCAGCGGTTTGCTGCTTTAACCCTCAACAGTGAACTGTGTTGGAAATCATCTGCTGTGCTTCAGACTGCGCTGCTGCTGGTTGAACTTGTTTTTTCTTGACTCCTCAGGGTATTAGTTGTGGAAAATCTTTTTATCCTCAACCACAATTCTCCACTCATCTCTCTAATCTCTCTATTAATTCACTACAAAACAAAAATACAAGTGAAAATAAACAGCACAATTTTTGAATCGACTTAATCAGATAAGAAAAGGTTTTCCATTCTTTTTATTTTATTGCTAAATCAGTTTTTAACTGAAGCTTTATTTGCAGAAATATTTTTGCTTTTGTAGGTTTTAGACTTGTCCTATTACTTGATTTAATGTCTAAAGACTTACTAAAAACATACTGCTTTATTGCTTAAATTTAACATTTAAGTTTAGTCATTAACAAAAGCCACTCTGTTTTGTACTGATAAATATTTTTAATTAAAAATTTCCTGCCTTATTATTAAAAATAAACTCAAGAGGTTTATGATCATATAACTTAACCAATCATTTTAAGGTAATATTTTAACTTCTGTAAGATTAATTTTCTGTTTAAGCAGAAGATTCTCTTATGAAGTCAACTGTGTAAATTTATTACACACTTCAAACTAGTAAAGGGAATATTTTAGTCACTAAAACTACATACTTTATTAATCCCAGGTGGAAATTAAATGTAACACGTATTATCGAAGATTCTTTAGAGTTGTTGCAGCAGTCTGTGTTACAGGAACTCTAAAAACCCTCTGACTGAAGACACTCTGTATAATAGTCTCATGAATAGCATACTTTGATACAAGAACTGCAACATCATATTTAGAGCAGTTTTAGACCTAATTCAAAGTTCTGATGGTTGAATAACCTAAATAGCGGATTAAAAACAAATCTTTTTGTTGAGTTCATATGTTTATTTATCCAATGATTTAGCAGCAAAAAAGGTTTTGGATTTGAAAACATTGCATATTTTGTCTAGTTTGAATAAAATGTGATTAATTATGCATAAATAACAGACTGCAATTAGCTCAAGCCTCACCACTACAAATTTCAGGCTACAGGAAGACGCTAGGCTAACATTTAGCATTTACCTGTTAGCTATATCCTTTTGAGATCAGATCAACACAAATAAAGCTCACAAAGATGGAAACAAAACGCAGCTCATTAGCTTAAAATTTAGTTTAAATCAGAATAATTCATTTTTTATATTTATATACTATTTTAAGTATATAAATGTACTTAAAACATATTTTAAGTATATTTGTAATATACTTAAAGTGAATTACCATGCAGCTATGAAGTTGCAACTGATGTGGGGTACAGGGTAGTTTTGAACTTCCCCTCTCCTTGGTGTTTATTGTAAAACCTGTTGTCAGTATATAACAGCTAGTTGGGTTTTTATGGAAATTATTTCCCCCATTCTGTATTTATGCCTAGATCAATGAAAACATCTGGGATGTATGTGGAGCGAAGGAGGAATCAAGTAATTTCCTACATCAGACAGGAAGTCCATGTTATCGTGATTTTTATGAGCTTATTGTCTGCATGATCTTTATTACATATCATCTTCTGAAAATAGGGCTTAAACTAAGATGTAGTTAGAAACATTTTTCTTTGTCTTTGGCATAAACTAAAATATTTTTAAAATATGCTAAACTCCAGGTAATCTCAGGAATCTGACTCGAATTTCTGAGAAGTTTATCACATAGCATCTGGTGACTTTTGACTCCTACGTTTTGCCGCAAGGTCTTTGCGTACCTCCGGAGTTGCCATGGCGACTCTGCTTCTGCGTGATCCCCTGCTGCTGGAGTCGATCAACCCGTGTCATAACATCCCACCGGCGGGGCTGCGTGGGGGGAAAACAAACGGATCTCGTATCGCTCACGTGATCCGAGTCACACCGCAGCGTGGAAACGAGTGTAACCGGTCGATGCACGTGGCCGCTGTTTCCCCTTTAAAGCTCATATTTGAGATCCCAGGCATGTGAGGGTCGATTGTATGACGTTAGGGATGATTTACAGGACTACAGTGCCCTCTAGAGTTTGAGGAAGAGTTAAGCACATAATCTTGGGTCATATTAAGTTCATAAACGCTTTAAAGGGTCACTTGTGCCAGAATTTATTGATAAACCCATTAACAAACTATTAAAATATAAAAAAATAATATTCAACATATCACATTGATTAGTCCCTCTAAATGTTTTTAAAATTGTTTTGGATGTTGTGGTGCAAATTTAGAAATATTTTCATTCATTTGCTAGGGGCATTACACATATAAATTCTTGTAAATGCACACGAATTAGCCAGAAAGCTATTTTGCATCCATCTCTGGATGATGAGTAACTTGTCCAGCTAAAAGCAAATCTTATACAAACGAGGTTAAAACGACATGACTACACAAATTTTGTAAACAAATACAATCAATACAAATGGTAAATACAAAACAAAGGAACATGTATATAATTCTTAGCCTACTTTTTAAAATCAAAGTAGACAAAGTTAGTTAAATGAGATTATTTCCTATCTTGTTTTGCACTTTTTTGTTCAGTTGAGCTGTACAGTGTGGGGATCAAATCCAATTCAAAATATCTTGAATTGGATTTGATCTTGCAACAGATCTGAAGAGGCCTCTGACTGAAGGCTGCTTCTGCATCCTTGGCCTTGTTTATGTTCTTTTAAAAAAAAGTCTATCCAAACTCCTTTGTGTTATGGATTTATTTACATATTTTCTGTTTTGTTTTTTTGTATTTTTTTTGCAGCCAGAGGCTTCTGCAGCCTCTTCTCTTCACAGTCACCAACACCGGGAGGCAGAAGAGGATGAGGGCGACCTGAACAAAGCTTTGGACGTTCAACGCTTCCAGCACATTCTCCGCCCTGCGGCCTCTGTACCAGACGAGCTGCTTCACTCCTACCATGAGGAGGACATCGAATGTAAGAACAAAGAGCGTTCAGTTTGCCTCTGTTTATTCTGTCAAACATTAAAACTGTTAAATATTGTTCCCCAAGTAATAATTATTCCCTGGTAAAATTTTCTAAAACATATGAAAGGAAAAAAAATGCTATGAAGAAACAATTCAGTTCTTTTTATCGGTAAAAATGCAACATGATTCAAAAATCCCTTTTAGTCTCAACTTTGAAGTATTGAAACTTTTCTTTTGAAGTGTAAAAACACGGATGAGAAGTGAAACGGTTTATATTAAAAAACTTAAAATGAGGCACTTTCTGTTGCACTTTTTCAGTCTAAAGTTTGAAGTATGAAAACTTTTATTTAAGTCTATAAGATGCCATCTTTCTGCCAGCTGGTGAAAGTGAAAACTCTCATTTCTGAGTACAGCAGTGGTTCTGTGTGGTCAGTTTTGCCTTTTTTTTTTTTTTTCCTAGTTCACCTTCACTTCCTGTTTGTTGTTCTTTTTCTTGCGCAGACCACCGTCACTACTCTCGCCACATCCACCGACCTCTGTCCAAACTGCCAACTGAGGGACGAAGGAAGAAAAGCGGCAAGAAAAAGAAAAAGGACAAGGATCATAAAAGCAGCCGTGCGCCCTCTAGTGGCCCAATAGAGGAAGGGGAGGATGAAGAGGAAGAGGAGGAAGAGAGCATAGAGGCCAATTCTGTTCTATCGGAGTCTGAGAAACCCAGAGACGTAGAGGTACTGCTCACATTATTTATTCACAGGATATTTATTACAAATATAATTTATTACAACCTTATTATAATTACCTGAACCTTTTTAAGCAGGTGAGGATAAAGTAGCATTGATGCAGAAATCTTCAAAAAAAATGAAATTAGTTTACACAAAACCAAAGGATTTGTACAACGGCGTATTAAGGCCATACTAGGAAAATATAAATAAAAGTATGCAGTCACAGTACTACAAGACTAAAGTTGAGATAATATAAGAATAAGGTCATAACATTTTGAGAATAAAGTAAATATTATGAGAATAAAGTCATATTATTAAAATAGTTGCAATACTGCGACTTATTCTCATGATATGACTATTCTTGTAATTTATTTGATTTTTTCTCAGTGCAGGCCTAATCTGTTGTACTAATTAAATATTATTAATCATAACTTTGTTTTCTTACTTCATTGCTTATTTTTTATTATACAACAATATAAAAATAATAAAATATGTTTTGCTTATTGATCGTATTTAGTACTATTTTTATTTTAGGTTTTTTGATTACAGCACTTTGTTGTTTTTTTTTTGTTTTTGTTTAAGTGCTTTACAAACTATGGTGAAGATGATAAAATTTAATTTAAGGGAAAAATAATAAAAAACTGATTCAGTTTATACTTCAGTCGTTCAGATTAGACTTCAAATGGGATTTTTAAATATTATTTTATATTCAATTTTAAATCAATATAAAGATGATTTAAAATCTTGTTAAGGCTAAACCAAATCGAGTAGACGCCCCTAAAGCGAAGCCTGCTTTGTTTAAAAAATAAAAACAAAAATTGCAAATGTATGCCTTTCGTTTTCTCTAGTTTTTCTTATCGGATGAAGACCAAATGTCGAGATGTGGCAACTCGACCCGAGACCTGAACTTTGTTCCTCAGTCTCCTGTGAGAGCAGAAGCCAAAGATGCATCCATCTTCGAGTGAGTGTCGTTTTATTCCCTAAATAAAAGACATACTGCTATGGTTCATAAATAAAAACATTTTTCAGAGGATCTGCAATCTAAGGAGTAGATAAATTTTTACAACAAATCAATAACATAATAGAAACACAAGATCAATAAATAATACAATCGATAGAATTTAATAATTTCACTCAATGCTGATCCAGAACTGCACCAATCTGGAAAGTTTGCTGCTGGTGGAATCAACTCTCTCATTTTATGGTTACCTAGCAACAACCTGTTTAGTGAGGCTGCGTTCACACTGCAGCCTGAAGTGACCCATTTCCGAATATTTTATTTTTGACGTAATGCGAACTGTATCCGATCTTTTCATGACAGTCTGAACAGCACAGGTCGGATTCTTTTCGAATGCGACCCATATCCGATACGTATCTGATTCAAATGCGACCTAACGTTCAGGTCACCTGAATAACTGCACTGATACTCAACAAATCTCACTATTCTGCTTCTTGATACGTGCAAGCAGGGAGGAAAACAACAACCATGACGGACTACATGAGGATTAAGTTGTTAATATTCTACTCTGGTCGGACAACAACTTCAAATGTGTAAAGCCCAGTTCACACTACACGATTTTAAAATTTTCAAAACCTGACAGACTACACATTAGCCGACAAAAATTGTAGGCATAATGGGTTCGATCGTGCAGTGGTTTGTGGTGTCCTATCACACGGCAAGAGCACACGAGCTGATTTCTGTCACCGACATTCAGATTCCAGACAAAAACCCATGAATATCATACGTGATTTTAGAGTAAACAAACACTGCTGACAACGTAGAAACAAAAACAATAGTTTGTGAGCTTATTTTAAGCATAAAAGATGTAACAAAAAGAAAAGGCGATAAAAGAGTGGCTCTATTTGCTGCACAATACTTTGGAGGTGAGTTATGTTTTTTCGTTTTTACCATTTGTGCATTTAGATTGTTTTCTGTTAGATAGTTTAATCTATTTGCTGCTTTAATGTTTACAGTGACATTGAGAACAATAGGCACAAAATAATGGCTTCAAGTCCAGTTAACTAATTTTAAAACCAGGCATTAATCAATGTTTTACTAGTGACAATTACAATCTACCTGTAATGCACGTGGCTAGCCTCAGGTAAAGTCCTGACTGAATGAATAACCTTATCATTATAACCTATCTATGTCATGTTAATGATGAACAGCATATGTTTGGCAGTGTGAACGCCCCAGCAAAAAAATCCGATTTGACAAAAAGGTGACTTGTAAACCAAGCCTGAAATGCGCAGCAGCAGTTTTCCGGTTCCGCCAGAGTTTTTTCTGTTTTGTTTGACATGCCTGAGAATAATCCAAGCAAAATCTTGAAGAGTGATCTTATGAAATCTGTAAAAGATGCAAAAAAGCTGAAATAAACAGAAGTTAAAGGATAAGTCTACATTTTAGAGTTTGAATGGCGTTTCTAGCTTAAATTATGTGGAAGTATTTAGCTGAAAGAGGACAGGATTTTTCAGAAATTATGGGACGTTCCATTCATTACAATGGTTACAAAAAGTTGAATATTTCATAAACCGCAGAAGATGTCAATACCAGAAGACACAGACGTAATGTTCTGAATGAGTAGAATTTGGTAAAAGTTAAACGGCTGAAATGGCACAAAGTATGCAGAAGTAGTGTAACCGTAGAAGAACTCAAGAGTTTAATGAATAAAATAAACAAATAAAAATCACCTGGTGAAAATGTTTCAGCAGAGATTTCTCAGGTTATTGCGCGCCTTGCACTCTGAAGTACTCGCTGTACGTTACCATGACTCAGGCATGCAGTGGGCCTGCTGGGCATCATCTGATGGACCAGAGCAATCCTGTTCTCATTGGCCCATAAATCACCTGTCTCTACAGTCGACTCCGCCTCATGACACAGACTTTTTCCACTTGACGAGGTTTTATTCTCAGCCTGGATTACGTTGCATAAAGCTTTCCTCCATTTGGCTGCAGAGCAACCTAAGCTGAGATTTAGTTTGATTTTATTAAATATGCATACTTTAGTCTTGCTGAAGTAACTTCCAGGCAGTGAGTTAGTGAGCATGTTAATGTATTTGCAAAATATCTTTAGAAAAACATCTCAAATTTCCACGTTTTCTCCCTCTTCCTGCAGTAAACCCGACTCGCCCAGCTCCCCGAGCCCCGCTTCCCGCTCGGCTTCGCCCGAAAACCCTCTTCTGCCTCGGGTCTCCTCCGCCAGCCGCAGCTACGACCTGCAGGAGCGCCGACGGACAGGCAACATGACGGGCGCCGAGCAAGCCAAGTACCAGCGCATCCCCACAGACGAGAGCGAAGCTCTGACGCTGGCCTCCGCCGACCTGGACGGCATCAAGAGTGAGTAATCACGCAATTAGTTGAAGGGCAGAATTTTATCAACGATTGGGAAAGTTCAGCAACTAGAAAAGATTTGGCAACACTTTATCTGAAGGGGTATGCATAAGACTCGCATGATACCTGTAATACATATGAAGGAGTCTTTGTGTCATTTGGTAAATAATGCAAATTTTAATGCAATTTTACTTTAAAAATGTGAATTAAAAGAGTCAAGATTAAAATGAAAGTTATCCTTTTATTGTGGCTTAATTACACTGACACATGTTGGTGCGTCTTGATCCTGCAGGAAACTGCGGCGTTCTCGTGCTTTAGTATCTTCTGACCGGTATTTGTGCGTCATGGTGCGAGCTTTTTAATACCTGGGACTTCATTTGTCAGAGTGTTTAAATCAGTGCCAGCTCGTTGTCTTTGATGCACCTTCATTCCTCCATCAGTGGTGTAATCAAATCTTGGCTTAGGAGATCCTCAGATTCCTCCAGAACTGCGGAGGTGAAACCACCTTCTGTTCCCTGCCTCGCTGCGGCGTGGGCCCCTCCATATCGGTGGAGGGGCCGAGATGATTTACGTCAAGAAGCCGACCCCTCAGCGGAGGGGTCTAATTAGAAACAGGCCTTCGTTATTAAATTAGGCGTTCCTGCTGTCAGCTGAGGCCCTCAGGATTTAAGCCTGATCCAACATGGTGGCTAATGGGGAAACTTGGACCTCAGCTTCTGACCTCTGTGCGAAACACTCTAAGTCGACATGAAGGCTAAATTAAGTGCGGGTTTGATAATTAGTCCTTTTTGTGGCTTTGAGATGACGAGCCGAGCGTGCAAACCGCTTCTTTAGACGTTCTTCATTATGTGGTCCTTTATCCGCTCCCATAAATCATCCTGGGAAAGAGTCTTTGTCTCTGGCTGCAGCTCAACAACAGGAATTACTTCTGTTCAGCTCCAGCAAATTAACACCTCTACTCTTTGATGCTTTCTGATGTTGAGGGTGGAGGGAACCTGAAAACTTTTTTTATTTTTTTACTTTGATGCAACTTGCAGACATCATGGAGCGACTTCTGGATAAAACCTGAATCTTGTAGAGGAGGGTTTAGTGCAAACAAGGCAGAGATCAAAGTATTTTTATGTCTCTATTCGGGACTGTTTGATACTTTAGAGTCAATACTTTGACGTCGAACATTAAAATCTTTTCTGTTACAAGTTCACATATCTGTAAGTCAATTTTGTTAAAATGTTGCTGCAAGAGGTTTTTTTTCTTTCTTTCTTTGCCTCATTGATTCCCAAGGAAGTGCATTTTACAAAACATCCTGTCTCAATATCATAATGCCAGTTTCTTAAGAAGAAACGATAAGTAGGCCTGTGCATCATAATAATAATAATAATAATAAAAAAAACAATTACCACTTTGTTTTTCAGGAAAAGATTACAGTGTTTGAAATGCAAAGCAGAATAATTTAAACAAAAATAGAAATTAAACAGTAAGAAGTGCAAATAAATAAAAATAAACAAACTGAAACTGACTTTTTTCTCAATTTTCTTATTTTTTTTTAATTCTCCAGAATTTTTTCTCAATATTTTTCTCAGAAATTTATCTATTTCCCTAATTTTCTTCATTCTTTATTTCAGAATTCTGAGAATTTCTTTTCTCAGATTTCTGACTTTTGATATCAGAAGATTAGAGTAAATCTTCTGAAAAAAGTAAGATTTTAATTTAATTTTTTTTTTTCTTTTAGTGTCCTTAACCCTCTTTCATAATAATAAGACAGTTCCTTGGTTCCATAATAAGGAAGCAAAGAACCAAGGTTTAGTTCCTTGGTTCCATACTAAGGAACCAAGAAACCAAACCCAAATCATCAGGCTTGGTTTCTAAAAATAAAATTGAATCTTTTGAGTCTTGTGCAATCTAGTCAACTTTCCCACCATAAACCGATTGAGAGAGGCTGTTCTTTCCTCCCATTTTCTAACACATTAAATGTTATCTCCATCCAGTCATCTCGGCTTAATTTGTTCAGCGATAACCATTTTCTTGTAATGTTCGCTTGCTGTTAATGCAACTATGTTTTCTTTTATTGATTGCTGCAATTGAAACGAATCAACCATAATTGTGAGCAGGTCTACTGATGTTTGAGTTCAGAACGGTTTCTATTTGCTGTTTTTGTTCGAGTTATCCAATGCAACTGTCCTTTCTTTGCTTTTCAATGCCTGGTGTGCTGCCAGCCTGGGTAACTCTACTCCCTGCTGAGGGACTGTAGAAACAAAAAGGCCAGGAGGCCTTTGACCAGGTGGGCAGAGATTTGGTTTAAAGGTGCAAGGCTGCAGCAACCAGCAAGGATGCTCGGGGAATCATGTATTCTGTTTTTTAGTAAAAATATTGTAAAAACTATTAAGTTTTTTAGACTCTAATCAAAGTTTTTGTCATTTTGTTTCCCCAGGTCATCGATTTGAGGATGTTCCGGGCGTGCGCAGACACCTGGTCAGGAAGAGCACCAAGGGACAGATGGTGCACATCGGCAAAGACCACAAAGAGCCGACGACTCGCAGCAAAAAGCAGGACCGCACCCCACACGAGGTGAGACTTTTCACTGGTTCTGGTCCTTTAATGGAGCCAGAGACGTTTTCCCAAAGCTGGAGAAAGATTTTCCTAATTTTCAGCCTCAACATTCCCAAATACTGTAACATCCATCACTTATAATCAACATTAGGGACTTTTAAAAACATTTTTGGTCTTGTTTGCTTTGAAATTGCTACACCAAAACAAAAATTTGTTTAGATGTGTTCTTTTTGTTAAATCCTGCCCAGGGTTGTTGGGGCAGGATTTGATTTTTTGTGTAATTTTTCTAATTTCGCTACAAAAATATTTGAGTAAAAAAAACAAATCTTTTGGGAAATTTTTTTTTGATTTAATAAAGATGGAGTAGAGGGGATTATTACTCAATTCAATACACAATATTTAATCATAATCCCAAAGGAAAATTAAATGTAAAATTTTCTTCAGATTTGCTTAAATTGCTTGAAAGTTCTCCTGTAGCAGCCTGCATTAAATCCGATCATAAGAAACCTCTGACTGAAGATATTCTGTTTAATAAAGATGATTCTTAGGATTGTACATGACCTGACAATGGGACTGGATGAAAAAACATATCAATAAACTGTATAAGTGTTATATATAACAGCTAAAGCCTTTCCTCTGCTTCTGGATCAGAGTTCAGTGAAATTATTGAATATTCTATCAAACGTTTCTACTATTTGTTGATATTGATCATGTGTCATGATCCTATCTGATGATTGAAAATAAATCCAATAATGAAGGAAAAATCTAAAGTGAATCACTCTGTTGATGGCTAATTTCTTCTTTTTCTTCAGTCATTTCTCTGAAAATGATCTGAATTTGTTTTCTATTCCTGTTAACTCACTTCCTGGATAAAAACTGTATGTGAAACAGTTAGAAAAGCATCTATAAAGTTATCTGGAAAGTGGAAGGAAAGTTAACATTTACTCCTGAATATGAAACATTTTGCTCTAAAACATGTTTCAATGTTCAAATCAATTTGAAATAGCTTACAAATTGTGGCGACCGTTTTTCCCCGTCTCTCCGTCTCGGGTTTAGTTCTGCTCGGCCTCTTTTGTAGAAGCAACAGGGAGATGATTAAAAATGAATGAATGAGTTCTTTCCTTTCACGCGCTGAGATGGGAGAGAAGCTCAGAGTAACCAGACACTGGGAGGAAAAAAAACCCACGAGGGAATCTGTTTTATTAATACGGACACGCATTCTAGTACATGCTCCTGTCAGGTGTGTCTGATGAGATTTAGGCGTCTTTAAAAGCGTGGCTCTGCTGGGTTGGCTCACTGTTTGAGTCCTCTCCTGCAGCCCGTACCGGTGGTTCTGTACCGCTCCGCCTCGCGGCCCGACGGCATCCTGCTGAACACGGACTCCGGTCAAATGGCCCGGTACCAGAAGGTGAGGCTGGGTGACCGGCCAGAGTTAGCGTTGTCCTGTGTGAGCGTGGTTTGACAGGCATGCAGCGGCTGCAGAGGAGCTTTTTTTTTCTTTTTTTTTCTGGTAGGGGATTATTCTGGGATGATACTGACCAGCATGGTGTTCATTTAACCATTTAACCTCCTAACAACCAACGAAGAAAGAGCGGAAACTGACTTTTTACGGGTTTTCCTTACATGTCGGAGCTTTGTTTTTAAAATATCTGCTTCCTCTCGGGTTTGGCGATATGACTTAAAAATAAAATTGTTTTTGATATTTTTTATGTTCTAAAAAAAAT
The DNA here is from genome assembly GCA_903066825.1 of Alfaro cultratus. NCBI lineage: Eukaryota > Metazoa > Chordata > Actinopteri > Cyprinodontiformes > Poeciliidae > Alfaro > Alfaro cultratus. The sequence continues at coordinate 109,492 of CAEFZX010011575.1, read as the reverse complement.
ATTAGAAATGACAAATTTTTCAAAAAGTGGCTGTCTTTTCAATCAGTATTAGGGTCAGGCTGTTTATTTATGGGAATATAATCATATTTACAGGATAAATACACAATCTTATCAGGAAAAATTTTAAAATGACAACAAAAATCTAATTTTCAATAAGAAAAAACTTTGTTATAGCTCAGTTTGTGTGATTCTTTCTTTGAAAATGTCATGCAAATAAAGTCTATTTCAAAGTTCTGCTACTCATTTGGATGTTGATGAGTTAAAAAAAATTGTTTTCTTAAGTACTATCTGTGAAACTTATACTAATATTCACAAAATCCTCATTTTATTTTTCTTGTTGAAGTTCTTATAAAAATACGTCTTTATTCCTTTTACAGAAATTACAACTTCATTCTGGATATATTATGACTTTATTATCATGATTTTTTAAAAACAAATCATAGCCTGGCCCTAATACTTCATCTGTGAGTTTACCTGAATTCAAAGTCCAAATAAATTGAAGCGGCTTTGGACATCACTAAACTAGGTAAACTTGAAGAATACATCGGTGGGGAAAGAAACCACCCTGTTTCCAAAAGTTTAACTGATTAAAATGTATTTATCCATCAGCCGTATCTTCAACCTCAGGAAACTTCATAAGTTGATAAAATTGATTAAGAGCACCTGATGAAACGTTTTAAGTCATTAGATGCATTTCAGCGCATTACAAAAATGGCTAAAATAATGATTTGCAGTCTTTACTTTTTAACTCATGTTGAGTATGAAGTTAAAAAATAAGAGTAGTTGGATCAGTTGCTCGCTTGGTTTCCTTCTAAGCATCCTCTTCTGGTTGGTTTCTTGAGCAGAAGCTTGTTAACCTCCAAATCAAATATGGACCATTTTCTCTTGACTGAACGTTTGGCACGTTTGGTTTTGTTTGGTCATTTTTGTCATTAATCCAGGGCTTTTATAGGTTTATTTGAACTTTTCTTGTGTTGCAGCGACACAGAAGTTACATGTTTCTGAAAAATAACTATTGGTGTGACGGTTTGAATTTAATCTGGGTTTTCTGTTTGAAATGTATACATTCAGCCCCACTAATACTTGGATAAGTATGTCTAAGCGGTTGTGCCTCAACTAAACTTAAGTAGCCGTCAGCAACCTTGATGATGATGATGATGGTTAATTTAAATTAGTTTATTTCCTGGTACATATCCTGATTTTAAAAACCGTTGATAGATTTTAAGGCCATATACTAGCTTAATGAGAAGATTAAAAACTACGGTTCCAGCTCTCAGGCATGATGGTGACGGCATCATGCTGAGGGTCTGACGGTGCAAAAAGTGCATATTTGCAAAATGAAATATTTAACTCTTAAACTTCACCTCAAATTAAGAGTTAGCTGATTGAAATCTGAATTAAACAGGCAAATCTTAAACTAAAACTGCTTCAACCTTAATATAAAAACTGGATTTAAAATAGAGTGTCAACTAATTTATCATTGTAATCAATTAATCACCTGAATAATCGATTACTACAATAGATGATGATCTATTTAGATTCAATTTTTTAATCAATTACTCTAATTAATCGCATAAAAATTGGTATATTGTGGAGATTTTTCACTCAATTGCTTAAGCCTTTTAATGCAATATTAGAAATACATTAAAAGATGCAAATAAACATAAGAAAATTAAATTTTATTGCCTAAAATAAAATGGCTTAGCATTCCTTTAGAGTATGATTATTATTTGTAACAAGGATGCATCTGCAGCTAAAAAGAAAATATTTCCAACATCATTTTGTGAAAAGCTGATCTGTTCCCTTTTTTCTAGATTAATAATTGGATAGCAAAAGGTGCTTAAAAGTCTTTCTTAACCAAATTTAAACCAAGTAATGCTAAAACTGCCACTTGAGAAGTTCTAGGTTTCTTTATTTTTTACTTTAAATGCTAACTGTATGTATTTTTTGTACAATTTTAACATAATTACTGCTTTGAGTATGTTATTATTTCAGTAAATGGACATTTTTAGAATCTATGCTCCAGTTAATGACTAATCAATTATTCAATAATCAATTCATTGCGATTAATCTAAAATGTTCAGTTTGTCAAGACCTTGTTCATGGCTACAAAAGAAGTGAAAAGTCTCTGAAACCTGCTAAATAAACATGTATACATTTGGAGCTGTACTTGCAATTCTGAACCGGAAATCCCCAAATTAAAAGTTCAAATAATCACAAGCCCAATCAAATCTATGGCAACCATGCTGAGTGTGAATGTCTGCCTGGCTGTTTAACATGCCTTTGCCTCCAGGTGTTTGTGGAGCTGAACGAGCTGACAATGGACAAGAACCAGGAGATGCAGTGGAAGGAGACGGCTCGTTGGATCAAGTTTGAGGAGGACGTCGAGGAGGAAACGGACCGTTGGGGGAAACCGCACGTCGCGTCGCTGTCTTTTCGCAGTTTGCTGGAGCTCAGACGGACCATCTCCCACGGTAAAACCACGACAAAGTTCACTGAATTCCTTGGAAATATTTTAATTTCACTGAGTTGTTTTCAGTGTTTAAAGTGCTGTAGTACTAAACACTTTCAAAGACTTTATGTAGAAATCACACTGTGCAGTTTTGTAATAAATCTAACAGTTGAAAAGCCTAAATTTGGAAACCATTTTTAAACTGGATATTACAAATAGACAAATTTCTTCTCGCTGTTTGTCTTTTTATTATCTGAAGTTAAATCAGACTACGGTAATTTTTTCTTATTAGATCAAACTTTTTTTCTCACTGTGTGAATCAAAATCAGACCCAACTTCTCTCGTTTCAGATCAGTTAAAATAATTTATATTTGATAAATGCCAGAAAACTTGGTGAGAAGATTTTTGTTTTTAGATATATATTTTTTTACCTTTTTAGACCAGTCAGGTTTATAGTGTGTAAGAGAGACATTTCAGAACATAACATGTTATATTGTAGTTTACCTTTCCCTGATGTGCAATACTATCATAAAAATAATAGATTCTATCATATAATTGTGAATTGAAACAGTCTTCTGTAGTTTATCACCAAAGGGGTGCGGGAAAAGTTTGAAAACTTAAAAATGTATATTGATATTTATTAATTTGTAATAAAGTGTAATCTAATGTTTGATTAAAAGTCTAAATTTGGAATATCTTGTTTCAACTCTAAATATTAGACACATTTTTCTCTCACTTTCTGAATTTAAATCAAACTAAACAATTCTTGTTTTAGATTGGTTAGAACTGCCAAAATATTTTTTGCTAAATGCCAGAAAACTTAGAGAATCTTTCTTTTTTTTTTTTTTTAAGAAATTTTTCTGTAACTTCAGGCGTATAAAGGAAGAAAAAAATCATCTCCAAACTGTGGTGCTGGAAAAGTTAGAAGACTTTCACCTTGAAAGTGCTTTAATTTTCCTGTAACGAATGCCGTTTACCTGACAGGAGTGAAACGCGTTCTGTTTGTGTTTTACAGGTGCGGTGCTGCTGGATTTGGACCAGAAGACTCTGCCGGGTATCGCCCACCAGGTGGTGGAGCAGATGATCATTTCCGACCAGATCAAAGCGGAGGACAGATCCAATGTCCTGCGAGCTCTGCTGCTTAAACACAGGTAGAAAGATGAAATAAACCTTTGATTTTATCACAGATTATTGACAATACTCACTTTGTTCCCCCTTTAAAAGTACTTTTTGTTAATTTATTCAGTGGGGATACCTCTTTGATCATTCCTCTTACAACCAGACTTCTACATCCTTTTAAGCTCTTTTCTTTACAGCTCCTTTTTTATGGAGTGAAGTAGGTCTGCCACAATAACAAATTTTGCTGGACGATAAGTTGCCCCAGAAGTTATTGCGGTAAACGATAATTTCTTATGACAATGTTTTGGTAATAATGACGCAATAATATACTCTCAAAGACCAACATATAACACTGTAACAGGAAGACATTTTAAATATCCAAAATAAATAAACAAAATTACAGAAACGACAAATAAAATTCGTTATGAAGTCTCTGTAAACAAAATTGTTCTTCAAAAAAGGTTGAGACTAAAGCACCAAACTGAAGACTTATCTAGTTTTTGGTAGAGAAAAACGATAAATCATGCAAATGACAATTATTGAACTTATTACCTAAGTGGAAGCCACAAAACTATTTCTGTGGTTTCAAATGGACCTAAAGATGCAAAGTTATCAACTTGTATGTTAAATCTGCTGTTTTCTTTTGTCCTTAAAGTTTTTTTTTCCTCTCTGCTGCTTCCTGCTAGTAGATGGCTTCATGCTTGGTCTCTGCCCCTCTTCCTCTTGCTCAACCTCTCTCTTCCTTTTGCTGCCCCCCAAAGTCACCCGAGCGATGAAAAGGAGCACGTTAGCCATTTCCCCAGAAACATCTCAACAGCCAGCCTCGGCAGCCTTTTACCGCACCACCACACTGCCAACCACAACCATCAGCTGGAGCCGTCTGTGACCGACCCGCTCATGGGAACCGTCAACTCCACGGTGGACAATGACGCTCGCATCGACATAGACAGGAACGAGTCACAGGTACGTCTGGGTTCCCCCTGCCTGGTAGAGGCTCTCGCTCACACTTAATTGTCTGTGTTGTTGCGTTTTCAGCAGAAGGAGCCGAGTCTGGGGCCAGGCATGCATCGATCCAAGTCCAAACACGAGCTGAAGTTGCTGGAGAAGATTCCGGAAAACGCTGAGGCCACCGTGGTTCTTGTGGGTAAGTTATTCATATCCAAAACCAAAACAATTATTTTTATGTGTTCTGGTTCCACCTTAGGTTAGGTTTATATCCAAAAATATATGTAAATATTTTTGACAAAATCATTCTTGGATAATGAGATTTCAGTCTGCTCAGTTCTGACATTTTGAGTTCCTTTCAGATTGCACTGTATCAGGGCCTCCTGTCACTTTAAATCCAAATAAGCTGCTGCTGGCCAAGACCCCCAACTCAACGTTTGTTGCCACATGAAAGTGACTACGAACAGATGCACATTAATACAGCCGTAGAACTTTGAAAAGCAGTTAGGTTAGTCAACAACAAAACTCTTGCCTTTTCCACCAGGTGTCATACAGCAGCTGACCAAACATGCTGGAACTCTGCTTGTGTTGCTAGGTAATGGGCTGGGGTTGCTAGGTAACTGTGCAGTGCCTGCTGATTTGTAGCACTACATTCTGGAGGTTTTTGAAACGGCTCATTTTGTAGACGGCAAAAAACGAAACCCTTATTGCCAGAAAATCTAAGTTTCCTTTTTTTTCTTTAGTTCTTGGGTTGTTTTTAGAAGGAGTTGAGACCCAAATGGAAGCAAAAAAAACATCCGCTTTAATACTCTGACTTTTGTTGTGTTTTTCCAGGTTGCGTCGACTTCCTGGAGCAGCCCACCATGGCGTTTGTGAGGCTCCAAGAGGCGGTGGAACTGGAGTCCGTTCTGGAAGTTCCTGTGCCCGTCAGATTCCTCTTCGTTCTGCTTGGACCTCCAACCACCAGCATGGACTACCATCAGATTGGACGCTCAATCTCCACCCTCATGTCTGACAAGGTGAGCAGAAAAATAAATGAATGCTGTTGGCTGGGGCTGGGCTTCTCATGCCATATCTCAATTTAATTGATTTTGCTTGTTTTCGTTCTAAAGAAATTACAGGAAATATTTTCAAAAAGTGCCATTTGTTTTAGTCACATTAGCAGAAAAATTATGCAGTTTTACCAGAAACATCTTTCTTTGAAATAGTCTGCTAATGATTTGATGCTGATGTGTTTTAAAAGATTAACTTTCTATTTAATATTATCGTCACAAAAGTTTTCAAACGATTACGGCTTTATTCTGGTGTTTTCGCGTGACCCTTATATTCAGTCATAAAACTTACCTGAATATAAAGTCCAACTAAACAGAAGCTGTAAAATTCGCTCAAATACGCCACAAGATGGCGGCTTTGGTTGGGCGTGCTGAAAACCCAAGGAGTGCGTTGGTGAAACAAAACCCTAAATAACACATGTTGATTTGATTTTTGTGCATTTTTCTTTTGTCCTCAGCAATTTCATGAGGCAGCTTACCTGGCGGACGACAGGCAGGACCTGCTGAATGCTATCAACAACTTCTTGGACTGCAGTATCGTTCTGCCGCCATCGGAGATGGGAGACGACGAGTTGCTTCGCTCTGTTGCTCGCTTCCAGAGAGAAATGCTCCGTAAGAGGGAAGAACAAGAGCAGGTCAAACTGCTGGCTAAAGAGCCGAAAAGCCTCGAGGAGAAAGGTAAGCTCTACAATCAAGGGAAAAAAATATTTTATCATGTTGCTGTTACAGTGAGAAATATATTTTTAAAACTTTACTTTACTCGCACGGCAACAGCTATTATCTGTATTTAATCAAAAATAATTTAATTGGCAAATAAATACAATAGCTAAAATGGGGTTGATAATTTATAGTGCAGAAGAGGATTTTTGTGTCTCTAAAAGCAACTCAAGTCTATTTTTTGTATTATGCTTCTAAATTATAGAGTCTTAAAATGTTAATACACACAACTGGTAGTGAAGAATAAGTTATTTTTTCAAGTGTTTGACATCATTAGTAAGCTCAGAATTCACACTTTCAGCACCACCATTCTCATTAAGATGAACAAAGAAAACAAGTATAAGTGAGTTAAGAAACTAATATTTTAATTTCAGGTATATTAAAATGTGTTATTCAAGATAAGCGGTCCTGATCAGCCTGAAAAAGTGAGGAAAAACTGCTTTATAATGTCTTGAATGTCTTTTCTCACCCAGAGGCCCTCCTCAAACCTTCAAAACAGTCAGACGACCCCTTGGAGCGCACGAACCGCCCCTTTGGAGGCCTTATAAGAGACATTCGGCGTCGATACCCAAAGTACATCAGCGACTTCAGCGACGCCTTGAACAGCCAGTGCATGGCGGCGGTCATCTTCATCTACTTTGCTGCTCTCTCTCCAGCTATCACATTTGGAGGTTTACTAGGTACGGATGCGTCTCCTCATTTCAAAATGTCAGGGTTTTGTAATGTTGGAAATGAGGATATAATAAATCCTTTCCAGAGATTTTCCACCCTTTACATTAGAGTTTAGACTAAACTCAAATCATCTGACCTGGTGTCTAATTAAATGTAATTAAAGACTCTTAGACAAACTAAACCCAACATACCACTGCTCTTGTTTTGACCATTGTTTGAGTTAAGCTATTCAGTTTGACTTGCCTTCACAGGTCTACTCAGTGTTGAGTATTTTTTACTGTTTGCTGCCCTCCACAAGCTGACTCATGTATTGTTGCCGTCAACTACCAGTTTAAAAAACTTAGGCTTAATACTGGATCTTCTCATGTTTTTAGCTTTAACTTAACATTGTTCAGCTCCATTTTGTTGCTTATTGTTCTTAATATGTGAAAATTCAAGATTCTAAATCACAATGCAACTTGCAAAATAACTCTTAAAGACTCAACAGAGTTTTGTTTAAAATGCATTTCCACTTATTTACATTATGCTTTTCTTCTAAACAGATGTATTTTCTTTTGTTTATGAAGTAAATTGCATAGAATAAAGTTACATTAGAGTTGGAAAATGTTTGCCATCAATTTTGCCCACTAAACTCTGGTCTCTTAAGAAGGACTTTCAGATCTCATTCTGTTCATTTTTCAGTACTGAGGAGATCTGTGTGTGTTCATTTGAAGGTGAGAAAACAGAGGGACTGATTGGGGTTTCTGAGCTGATCATCTCGACTTCGGTCCAGGGCATCCTGTTCTGCTTACTCGGAGCTCAGCCGCTGCTAGTCGTTGGTTTTTCTGGACCCATTCTGGTCTTTGAGGAAGCCTTTTATAGTGTAAGTTTTAGTGGTGGACTTGATTAAGTTTGATTTGTATCATTAAACTGCACACAGTAACTGCATTTTAATAAAAACGACATGTAAAATTGAAAGGCACAATGAATCATCCCTGAGGTACACCCCAAATGAGCAGAATAAATGATGATACTGTTCAAATGTGACAGAAAATCGATGATGCAAGATGTTTTAATACTGTCAAAGGCAGTGGAGAAGTGGAAAACAGTTCCTATGCTGCCAGTCATTAGTTTCTTTTAAAATGCTGTTTTTGCTCTAAATTGCTCCTAAATTATAGCAACTGGGCTGCAGTTTCCTACACAAAATTATTTACTTTAAGCTTAAATATTTATAGCTTAATTTCCAAAACTTACATGAACGCTGGCTAGTCCACATTTCTCACTGTTCTGTGTCTCCACAGTTCTGCAAAGCTAACAGCATGGAGTACCTGACGGGCCGCGTCTGGATCGGCTTCTGGCTCATCGTCATCGTGATCGTCATGGTGGCCTTCGAAGGCAGCTTTCTGGTGCGCTTCGTCTCCCGCTTCACCCAGGAAATCTTTTCCTTCCTCATCTCCCTCATCTTCATCTGCGAGACCTTCAACAATCTGGGCAGGGTACGCATGAGAGAGAGAAGTTTTCGTTTGCGTAACAGACTTTAAGCCGAAGTGACTAATCTTTGGATGGCGTTCAAAACATGGGGTCAAAATGAGTGTTTTCCTAACGAGAGCTCCTGAAATCTGTTATGATGGATTTACTTTGAAAGATTAATGGGCTGAAGGTTTATTATTATTATTATTAATTATTATTATTATCCAGATTGAGGACGATGCAGTTATTTTAGGTTGGCGTTTAATGGAAGACTTTTGCGTTCAGATATTCAAGGAGCACCCGCTGAAACGCTGCTCAATCAACACCACCACAGAAGAAGAAGAAAAAGAAGTTGTAGCAGGAAACATCACGATGAGCGAGCACAATGACACCCACATCATCACGGTTACCGGGGAGCCCAACACAGCTCTGCTTTCTCTGGTTCTCATGGCCGGAACGTTCTTCATCGCTTTTTACCTGCGGAAGTTCAAGAACAGCGCTTTTTTCCCGGGGAGGGTGAGACTTTATGATTTATGCGATGAAAAGTATTCAGCATCACTGGAAATGTTTTTTTTTTGTCAAATGGGCTGAAATTGTCAGTATAAATGTACTCGAGGCCCAATCAAATATGCTTTTAAAAAAAACTCTAAAAAGACATAAAATCTTGATATTTTACCTACTCAACAACTTGAGCATCCAATATTTTATTTAAATAGTCAGACACAAAAGGCTTTTTTTTTTCATGTTCCCTTATTAAAACAAAGAGCTCAAGTTTGCAACATTGTTTGGGCTTTTTTGAAGAACATAGAAACGATTCAAGTCGGTACGCCGCAATAGAAACATGATCTGGTCGCTCTCTCTTTGAAAATGTTTTGCTGTATTGTGCAAAGTTTAATAAATACTTTCAAAGCTGATTTTAAATAAGCAGTGCAGGGGCTGCAAATGGTCTCCGAGCCTCACTTTGGGCACCTCTGCAATTGGGGGTCAATGCCTTCAACTATTTAAACTAAAGCTAAGATGATTTTAGAGCTTCATTAGCTTATTTGAACTATTATTCTCTGATGAAGACCGTATCAACATGCCGTTTTTAAAAGAAAATCAGTGACAGAAAAACAGGAAATACAGAAAACGTTGATCAGATTAGTGGAAAAGTTGCAAAATTTGCATTAATAGTTGTGATCACGACTTCCTGGAGGAACTGAATATTTAGCTAAATGTTCATAGTAAAACCTGCTGAAGTGACATCCTGTGATTGGTTGTTTCCACCTTTTCATTTCCAACCAGTTTGCATTTTATTTTCTAGTTTCGCAGGATTATTGGAGACTTCGGAGTTCCCATTGCGATCCTGATCATGGTTCTGATGGATTATAGCATAGAAGACACTTATACTCAGGTTGGTTTCAGTGGTGTGGTTTCCCTCTAAGTCTCCTGTCCAAACGCTGCTGAGTGTTGTCTCTGTCTTCTGTCCAGAAACTGAGCGTCCCCAGTGGTTTCTCTGTGACGAGTCCCAACAAGCGAGGCTGGATTATCAATCCTCTGGGCTCGGACGGAGAGTTTCCCGTCTGGATGATGTTCGCCTGCTGTCTTCCTGCGCTGCTGGTTTTCATTCTGATCTTCATGGAGACGCAGATCACAACGTGAGTAGAACCGTAGGCGCCATTTTGACTTGATCCTCGATGGTCAATCAGCGAATAAACGGACGGGAAGCTGAGAAACCTCTGACCAAGAGTGGAAATATAGGAGCATGATTTCTTCTTTCTTGCTTGCTTTCTTTCTCTCTTGCTTTCTTCCTTGTTGCTTTTTTAATCCTCCCTTCCTTCCTCAGCTGTTTTAGATGTATCATAAGCATCTGTTTATGTTTATTTTGCAGCTTCAGGTTTGCGTGTCAGCATCAGGTTTTGATTTTCTAGATAAACTCTCCTCCTTTTCTCTCCTTCAGGCTCATCGTCAGTAAGAAGGAGCGGATGCTGCTGAAGGGTTCTGGTTTCCACCTGGACCTGCTGCTCATCGTGGTCCTCGGCGGCAGCTCAGCTCTCTTCGGCCTGCCGTGGATGGCCGCCGCCACCGTTCGCTCCGTGACCCACGTCAATGCCCTGACGGTCATGAGCAAAGCCGTCGCCCCTGGAGACAAGCCTCGCATCCAGGAGGTGAAGGAGCAGAGGGTCACCGGGCTGCTGGTCGCCATCATGGTTGGTGAGTGTCAAACTGGTACCTTTTTGCTCCCATTAAAGCTTCTTTTACTGGTGCAGTTTGTGTCCAGGTCTGTCCATTGTGATCGGCGACCTGCTGCGTCAGATTCCCCTTGCCGTGTTGTTTGGCATCTTCCTCTACATGGGAGTGATGTCGCTCAACGGCATCCAGCTGACGGAGCGAATGATGCTGCTCCTCATGCCGCCAAAGTATCACCCTGACCACACCTACGTACGCAAGGTGAGTCCAGATTAAAAACACATAATCGATATCAATAGATGATACGTCTGATGCAGCGATTCCCCCAGAAATAAAGCCTGGCGCCCCACCAGACTTATAATACACTGGAGGAAACTCTTTGGTGATAGAATATTCAAAATATGGAATGTTCATTGAACTTTGATCCAAAACCCCACAGCATTCTGGGAGACGTAGACAGAGAAAAGGCTTTAGCCTCTTATGGCCAGCTAAGCTAGGTTGGTGGAATGAACAAACTGACCCACCAGTTTGGCAGTATTTCAGATATCTAAAACAAAAAACGAATCAGTAATTAAATAATTAAAATGTATCACAATATAAGTGTTTCATATCGGTTTACATGTACTGATATGAAATGTATGTTTCCTGGTGGTAAACTGGACTGATTTGTGTCCTTCAGGTTCGTACGTGGCGCATGCATCTCTTCACCTGCATCCAGATGGTGTGCTTGGCCGTCCTCTGGGCCGTCATGTCCACCCAGGCGTCTCTGGCTTTCCCCTTTGTCCTCCTCCTCACCGTCCCCGTCAAGATGTTCGTGCTGCGTCGCATCTTTAACGAAAGAGAGATAGCATGTGTAAGTCAGCCACATGGGGGCGCTGTGAGCCTGTTCAACCTCCCTTAATACAGACTCTGTTCTTAGCCATGTTATTAGGATGGTGTGTTTTTTAATTTTTTTATTGATTGTTGCAGCCTAAAATTGCTGAATTTCTGGCAACTTTTTTGAAAAAGTTGCAGCTACATTTGCTAAGCTTTACTTTTGCAATAACTTCAAAATTGCTGGACACAACTTTTCCAAAAAGACAGGATTTAACATAGAGGCAGTATTATGTAAAATCAACTTTTTGGAGTTTTCCATCATGTAACTGGAGTGTTGCCTTGATTCTTTCATGTACATTTGAGAAATTATTTTTGTCTCCATGGCAACCATTCAACTGTTCAAAACACCTGGGTGGACCTAGCATGCATCTGCTGAGCTCATTATACAAACTACTTCAGTGCAGCATGGTAAAAATGTCAAAAAGGCAGTATTGTTTTTTCCAGAGTGGCATTTTATAGCATAAAAATGCCACTATGAGAAACGGTTTCCTTCAGTTGCTAACAAAATTATATTCATTTCAAATATGACCTAAAAGAAATTTGACTTTGTAATTTAACAACTTGAAATTGTTCAATTTCAGAACATGGCTCCTCTATTAATAACCCTTTAACGTTTTTACCAGAGTTTATGCTAATTTCTGCTGGCTAGTCTGAAGGAGCTGAGTGGGTGAGGATTGCTCTGTACGTTTGAAACTGAAGCTCAGAGGAGGAGCTGCGCCTGGAAGGCGGGGCTAGGTCCACCCAGGCGTTTTGTATAGGCTGAATGGTTGCCATGGAGATTAAAGGATTTCTTAAAACATGCAAGAAGGAATCAAACACTCAAAGTACTTTTTTGGCAGAGGAATAACACAGTTCTATTAAAAGAAGCAAAAAAGAAAATATTCACACAAGAAATAATATAAAAACAGGATATAAGATTCTTTACAATACGTGGAAGACATGAATGGATGCATAACTAGTTCAACCAGTACACAAGTTTTTTTTAATTGCGTGGTTTTCACTCATTCTGGAAGTCTGTTCCATGACATGCGCCTCATAGTCGCCACCTTCTGGCTACACTGTGTTCTGCGCCTCAGTATGTTGCCGTTTCCTCTGGTTTTTCTGTAAAATCACCCATTGATAAAAACTAATTCAAAACTTTAAAAATAAGACAGACATCAGGATTCATAAGAATCGAGGTTTAAAATATTATTCAGTAATGAAAATTTAGTTTAAAACCACAAAAGTAATTTGAAAGTAACCAGCTTTTTTATACAATACTACTATAGGACATTTGTTTTCATTCTGTTTTTAGGTTGTAAATCATAGAAAATCATCAAACTTTAACATATAGGAAAATTAATGCATCCATCTCCCTTCTTTTTCTTTTTTTTAGCTGGATGGTGATGATGCAGAACCAAAGTTTGACGAGCGCGATTGTTACGACGAATACTCAGAGATGCACATGCCTGTGTAGCTCCGCTCCCAGGCCTCGCATCGCCACTCAGTCCAACTCCACTCGACACCCAACCCCATCAGAACCGCTGATCTTCGGGTCAGAAAATTGAAAGTAAAGCTCACTGGAAGAATCTGGTCAACAACATCTCTGCTTCGGCGCCTTTTTGTGCTCGATATCGACAACAAAATGAAGAGATTTAGCTTTATTTCTTTATTTTTTCATGACATTTTATTTTTATTTAAACGTTTATTTCAGGGGACAAGAGATTCCAAATGAAACGAAGTGATTGCAAACTAAAAATTAATATATAGCAGTAGACATATGTGCACAACTGATTACTTTTTAGCCCTGAAAGGTTGCTATGATTCACATTGAATATGTGGAAGATATCTAGGATACATTCCTTAACATTAACATGTTGTTAGTGCTAGTCATGTTTTTTCTTCCTTTTACATCCACTAAGCGCCTTATGAAGGAAAAGAGATACTGAGCAGTTTTTTTTTCTCCACATTCTGTCTTTTTAGACAATCACTTGCTTGTAGCACTTTTTTATAAGAACCCAAATCTGAACTGTATTCTGTTTTAGTTGCTTAGTGTTCGTAGTGTGGCTTTAGTTGAGGGATATTTTTTTAGCCTGCTTTTTCATCGTTTTGTTTTTAACTCGGATGCTGCAGTTTAAATCAATTTCAGTGCCTGCAGTGATGCAAGATCACCAGCAGAGGGAGATCTTGGATTACTGTTAATGTTTCTCCAAAAAATGCAATTGTACCGTTACATTAATGCCATGAAATCATGTTTCTCATCATGCAGAGTTCACTTTTTTATAAAAAAAAAAAATATACAGTTGTGGTATAGATGGACTAGAATTGTCTCCATGCACATGTGCAGAGCACTAATGTTATAATATGTTGTGACTCGGTGAGGAAATTCTGTAAATTAATCACCATTTTGTCCAAGTGCCAAATATCTGCTGCACCAGTTTGGTTATCTCTGATCTGATCCTGCCGTTTGTTTGTTTTTTTTCTCCCCGCTTTCACTCTAAAACATTCCATATTTTAACTTTTGTTCTGTTAAAACGGTTTAATCATTTCAGATTTCCACCCAGACTGAGCAGAAAATTGATGCGTCTCTGCGAGGGAAGGCTTTTTAAACGCTATATTTGTGCGTTATAATCATTTGCATCATGCGGTTAAATCTTTGACTGTCAAACACTTTAAAACTGACTTCTGTTACATTATGTCAAACACTACTTTCCCCCCCTGAATGCCTCAGCCTGACCGAGATGGTGCCTTTCTGGAGTCAAAGGTCACAAAAAGTGAAGTGCCTATGGGGTGGGGGGAAGTGACCTAAAATTCACTTTGTGTTTAGGATGGCACATGTTACAGTGTTCAGCACTTTTCAAGCATCTCTGGATTATGCATCACTGCTGTTTGTTTAAAGAATACTACAGACGTTTTTTCTGCTTTTAACGTATGCAAACACTCAAAGATTTGGTAGAAGTGTTTTGGGTTTTTTTGTTTTGTTTTGTGCAGTCTGTTGTTTCTGATAAGTCTGCCTGTGTAGCTTCAGATTCTGTGATCAAGTCCTTATGAAGTGTGTAGATTTGTTTTTATTGCAATACAAGTCAATGAGACTTTTGCTGATAATTTGTCCATCAGATATTGATGACAAATAAAATATTTTCTATTTACCTGTTTTGTTTTATTTATGAACATCTCATCCCTGCTTCAAATAAAGGAAAAACACAAATGTTTTTCTTTTTATTTTATATATTCACCGACAGTCTTGTGATGGTAATATTTTAAGATATTTTTGTAAAAACTTGAGCATAAAAAGCATTTCATGACAAGGCCGTGGTTATTGGCAGTAATTACAAACTCTGTCTTCTCTAGTGTCTCTGGAAACATTTTTAGGCTGTTCCCCAGGCAACAAATTGATTTTGGTGCAGGCTTTCTTGATTGATTTCTTTAGCGCTTTATGGTGCATTCACACCAAACGCATCTGGTTTACATTCAAAGTCTATGTGGAGGCATGTCGAGGGTTGTTGTGGCGTGCGAGTTGAACAGGTTTGAATGTTGGATGCGCTTGACTTATCCAACGCATTTGGTGTGAATTCACCAAAGGTACACATGCGTTGAACTCGAAGTGTCAGATGTGGTTGGTGTGAACGCACCAATAGCATTAGCTCCACTAATACCATCTTGAATTGGTGCTTTAGTTCTGTTAAAGGTGTCAAGTTAGCATTGTAATGTTGGCTTCCGCTAATACTGTTATATTTGTGTATTAGCATTAGCATCTGCTAGTACATGTGGTTTAGTGTTGGTTTTCACTAATACTGTTTAACTCTTCAGCATTAGCTTGCACCAAATACCATGTTGATTTAGCACTTTAGCATCAATACCTGTTGCATTATTAGTGTTTCAGCCTTGGCAGAATTAACTTTTTACCTAGCTGTGTCCACTACTGAATATCTCTATTTACTCCACAGCATGATGCTGCCAAATAAAAATGGTGAAAAAAGATGAAAATTTATATATATATATATATATATATATATATGGATGCGCATATATATATATATATATAGGTTCACTTTGTCTCAAATATTTTAGAAGCACATCAGGCTAGTACATGATTACGTTGGACAACTTGTTTTAGAAGATAGAAATCTATCGTGTCTAAAATCCGCCTCCTGAAGTCAGTATGCGGCATGATTGAGCTTGTGTCCTTCAGTGGGAAGAGGAGGGCCGGATGCCCCCCCTCTCTTCTGGAGTTTGGGTCGGTTGCTCCACTTTCAGCCCCACAGACACAAGCTAACCACGATGGTTGCTTTCCTGCTCTGGGTCTTCAGCCTCGGCTGCCTGGCTTTGCCGTCCGACGCGCAGCCGGCTTACAACAACCTTTCTGAATCCTTCAAGAAGGGAGTGGATTTGGCCCTGGGGAAACTCAGCTCCCATGCCAACGTCCTGCATCACTTTCTCTTCTTCAGCAGCTTGGAAAAGTCCGAATTCGATGTAAAGTTCTGTTGCTTTCTCATTTTGATGTACTGTTTAAAATCTGCTGCACTTTGTCAAAATGTTAATGTTTCATATATTTCTAAGTATTTTTGGTCTAGTTTCTAGTGCAAATGCCTTAGGACATTTGAAGTAAAACAGAATTTTCATGTTTTTCTTGTTTATAGTGACAGAAATTCAACGTTTGTCTTTTTGTGTGTACAACACAAAGTTTGGTTTGTTTTTTAACATGTAACACTGGTTAATGTGCTGTACTTGATGAAATACATTTGAATTCAAATAAAAGTAGGTTACAGGTAAGGTGTCAGCAAAATATAAGAGCTTTTTTTACGCTAACAGTTCCTAATTCCACTTATAATAAGATCTTTTTTCCAACAGGTACTTGGTAATATTAAGCAATAAATGCCTTAAAACTATTATATCTTTCTGAAACCTTACTTGTAAGTCATTTTTGTCTTATTTAAAGTGAAAGATATTTGCACTAGAAACTAGGTAATATTTTTTGTTTTTGCAGTGCACTGACATGTCCTGCTGCCTTACTTGTCTTTTTTGTTAGGTTTTTATCTAGTTAAATAAAGTTTTAATAAGATATTAACAAATAGTATTCATTCTAATAAATTTCCAGAGCATTTTTAATATTAATATCATTGTTGCTTCACTTCCTCCTCAGCCCGGCTTTAATGTGAAATTCATAAACCACAACTTCTACCTTAAAGCCACAAAGTGCCAGAAAGGAACCGTCGACGCCACGAGTTGCCAGTTCAGAAACGACAGGGTGAGGGTTGTTTTTTCTTTTCTTTCTTTCTTTCTTTCTTTTTTTTTTGTTTATCTGATTTGGCAGCTCACTGCAACTGGGAAACCTGGGAAATGTGGAATGTGGGTTTGGAGGCGCCAGTTCTGACATGCCTCTGCTGTTTTGTTTGTGTTCGCTCATGCAGCCACTCATCGACTGCGTAACCTGTTACAAAACCTTCGAGGGAGAGATTGAAGCAGAACCGCAGCCGTACATCCACTGCGTCCACAGACCAGCGCTGACCGAGGTCCGTTTGACCCTTCCTGACCTTTTGTTGCTTCAGACTTGACCTGAAAGCTGTGCCGGGTTTGACTTTCCTCCTTTTGTTCTGCAGGACATGAGAACCACCAGAGCTGA
Source organism: Alfaro cultratus (assembly GCA_903066825.1). Taxonomy (NCBI): domain Eukaryota; kingdom Metazoa; phylum Chordata; class Actinopteri; order Cyprinodontiformes; family Poeciliidae; genus Alfaro; species Alfaro cultratus. Next base: position 92,439 of record CAEFZX010011575.1, on the reverse strand, counting down.
ACAATGCAAAGCTCTGAAGTACAGCATTGGCACTCCGACTCTTCTTTCATCAACTGGAGACAATTAAGAAAGTTTAACGCGTCAAAGCTAAATTATTCTGTCTCCTCTGTTATTGTTTTATCAAAACTAGCTTCTATGATGTTTATTTTCTCTAACAAAGTAGTGATAAAGTGCATAGTGTCAAATAGAAATCATTTTCCATCCTCTTGTCTCTGTCACGTTACTCACACACTTATCTAGTAAATAAAACATTAAGATCACTTTAACCTTGTTATTTTTGCACCTTATTTTCTTTTTTTTTGTTGCATTTTTACATTTTTATTATGCAGTAGTGTCATGTTCACCCTCTTTCAGTTCTGCTGTTTTAACCTAAAGTTTACCAAAAAAATGTATTGGAAAAAGCCAAAACTATAAAGCTGTGTCTGAAAAAGTAAGTACACCGGTTTTGTTTTTTCCCCACATTCACTCTCAAACATTCCAGATTTTAACTTTTATATTAAAACTGTTTCCTCTGTGAATCATACTAAGGAATTATGACCCACTACTCTTTATGTGGTTGCTTCGGTACATTAAAGTTTGGACATATCAATTTCTGCTCAGCTCTCAGACTGATGTCTGGACTTTGACTAGACCATTCCAATGCACTGATTTCTCCATTCTTAACGTAGATTTTCTTTAATAAGCAACATCTGATTGCTACACTTCCTGCTCAATCAAAATAAAGCAGCAGGGACGTATTTAGTTTAATAAATAACCATGTGGAATTTATGAACCTCTACGATGCAGCAGGGGTGTACTTTCTTTTTCCACTATGACTACAGCTTGTCTGGTTGCAGGTTTTACAGCATTTTGTATCATCAGAGTTTGATGGAAATTTTAAGATAGTTTTCTGGAAATAAATGACTGGACTTTAAAACACATTTCCCAGTTTGGCTTCTGGCTGATGGAAAAAAACAAAACCGAAAACTCAAAAATAAAGGTTATATTTTAGTTGCGCCTGGTTTTCTGTTGAATTCATGTGTGTGGATTTAACGGGGAGTTTGTTGAGAAGAGATTGATCATTTTATGTGCTTTGTTTGGGTTGCACTGTATTTGATCTTGCCCCAAAATTTTGAAAATAATTAATTTTGATACTTAAGTAATTGATTACTTGCAGTGGCTCAACAGGGTCAAGAAAAGGGAAAAGTCACAACAGAACAGAAAGAAGCCTCAACAACGAAAAGCCGCAACGCAACAGCAAATAGATGGAACGCAAAACAAACAAAAAAAATTTATTTGTAGAGATTCACAATATATTGGCACCAACATCAGTGTTGGCAGATACTAGTCATGTTGTAACATATCAGTTTCAACCCGATAAATAAAATTGGGTCAATATGAACAACCAATATTTATTTTTATCTGTTTCTGGATTTTTTTTTTCTAAAGGCATCAAAATGGTAGTGAAATATATATAATATCAATAAATATTGGTTATCAGCCATAACAGCAATAGAGGATATTGACAAAAATCTTTGTATTGGTGCCTCCCTTAAGGTTTGGATTGCATTCGGCTGTTGTGTGATCGCAGCCCGAGGTTTTCCAGACTGATGGATATAATATCGTTATTTTTTTATATCTTTTAGCCTACTTCATGTTGTCATATAGGTCCTAATTTTAATTAATTTTAGGTAATTCATTATTTAACCAGTTATATTTCATTTTCAGTCTGTACTCTAACCAGATGAAATGTTGAAGCTTTTCCTTAAAAGTGCCAATAACTTTTTATCCAGGCCTGTAAGAGAAATCCTGCTTTTCCTGAGCAGTTTCCTTTATAAATCCTCTCAAAATCTTCTTGAGAAACGCTTTAATCTCCTTCACTTTCGTTATTACTCAATTCAGTGAGTCTTTTGATTGTTTTCTTCATTTCTCCAGTTCACCTCCACAGCCATAATAGGACTTGTTTTGGACGCCAGCAGAGAAAGGGAAAGAGAGAGAGGGGAAGGGTATTCACCCCTTGAGGCTCGGCTGTTTTCCTCACACACAGTTGGAGGAAGATGGCTGCAGGGTTGCTGCTGCTGCTGGTTTGCGCTGGAGGTTTTCTGCTTCCTGCCGAGGCCCAGGGCTCGTACGATCAGCTGCCCACCGCCGTCAGGGCCGGAGTCGACCTCGCCTTGGAGCAGCTGAAGTCCCACCCCGGGGTCCAACACCATTTTCGCTTTTTGAAAAGTGTGGAGAGAAATGAGCGTGATGTAAGTTTGAGTTTCTCCAATTTAACTTTGGTATTAAAATCCCGTCAGGACTGATTACTCAGGCTTGTTCCCTCATGTCCTCAAAAATGTGATCACAAGTCTTATTTTACAAAGTAAATGTAAAACTCAGAATCTTACCAAGTATTTTTGGTCCAGTTTCTAGTCCAAATATTTTTGTACACTTGAAATAAACTAAGTTACAAGGAACTTTTTAGTAAAATATATTTATTTTAAGTCAATAATTCCTTAATATTGATGAAAAAGTATTAGATCTGCTGGAAAATCTTTTCACTTATAACATGGGAAAATGTCTTATGTAAGTGAAATAATCTGCCAGCAGAACTGGTTTTTAAAATCTAAGGAATTATTCACTTAAAACAAGCAAAAATGTCTTTCTGAAGCATTATTATTCAAGTGTGCTAAGATATTTGATAAAAACTAGACCAAAAATACTTGGTAAGACTTTATGGTTTTGTACTGAAGTTCTGGTTTAAATGTGTTTCAGTTTCTTTTCCTCTCTGCTTCCAGAAAGTTCTGGTTCTGACTTGTTTTCCCATCTGTTTCGGATCAGGCGCACTTTGGAACCCATAATGTAAACAAGTTTTTCTCTTGCCAGATAAAAAAGTCGGATAAAGTTTACCCTATCTGGAGCAGAGGGAATAAATAAGACGGGATCTTGTTTGGAGTTAAACAGTGTGAAATAAAAGGATCTGATTGTTTTTTAATGAGTCTGTTGCTATAGAAATGATCAATTACTCTAAAAACAAGTTTGACCCAAATGGCAGCCAGAAAGAAGACGTTTTATAGCAGTAGCTTCATTTCACGTGGATGACATTTAGGAGTTTCTTTAATCATTTTTTTCCAGGTTTTAAATTGTTAGCCATCAGAAAAAATTTAAATAATCCAATTTAAGTTTCCTCCTTCAGATCTTTACTCATAATGTTCAGAAATGTCAGAATTTATAATTACTGGCACTCTTTCTAGACTTCTAAGGTAAGAAGAAACAGTCCCACAGCATAACAGATCCTCCACCGTACATAATGGGCATGATACATATTCATGCATTTGTTTCTGGCCGCATCCAGCTTGATTGTTTATTCCAGAAAATCTCAATCCCACTCTCACCAGAACAAAGCAGTAGAGTTAAAATCCCAGCAGCGCTGAGCAAACTTCATATTTATGTTTGTGATCTACAGCTATAATTTAAAAATTATAGCTGTAGATTTGAAAATGCTTAAACCAGTAGCTATTGTTTGTGATTTCATGACTTAATATCAACAACATGTTCTCTTGTCTTTGCCATTTTGAAGAGTGGTAAGAGGAACTCATGGATTCCAAATTCATAGTAAATTGAAACTTTAAAATCCACAAAAATCCCTGTTGGATTTATTTTGCACATCTGGTCTTCTCAAATTACACATGGGTAGTTTTTCTTGATAAAAGCCAACATTTGTTGTGCAAAATGATGCAGGAATGTTTTTCTTTTTATGGAAAATGGGAGCTGCAGCTAAGCTTTTCACTGTTTTTTTAATTTCTTCTTTCATTTACGTTTTTAATGACAATTACAGTATATCACAAAGATATGCCAACAAGATGAATATGTACACAATCAGAACATCATAGCTTTACTCATCCATCATCAATGATCGTTTTTGCTGTTTTGTTTTGGCTAAACTGAAAAAAATCTTTGTATATGTAGCAGATTAATATTAAATCAAACCAATATTCAACCCATTTATGATATCTTTTATGAATTCTGCATTGATGGAAGACTTGGCTCTCATGCAAATTAAATCAATTTGCAAATTTACTTAATTTTAGCTAAAGAAATATATGTTTTTTTGACTAATAAATCTGTATTCTTGTGTCTTGCAGGAAGGGTTTGGTGTGCGTTTCCTCTACCATCACTTCCACCTGAGGCCCACCAGATGTGCCAAAGGAACAGCAGACTCTCGTGTCTGTCCGTTCAGGAACGACAGAGTGAGTTAAGACCCAGAACCAAAGATTAACCATGTTTCCACAGGATTACGACATTGGGTGTTTTTATTTTTATCATCCACAGCCAGTGATGGATTGTGCTGTTTGCTATAAAACGGTGAATGAGCAGATAGAAACTACTCCGGACCCGTACGTTCACTGCATCCAGAGGCCGAGGCTCACGGCGGTAAAACTTTCATCTTTCTGCTTCTGATGATGCGTTTCAGCTGATGGAGGAAGTGCGTTATGCTGATGTTTCTGTTGATGTTTCAGGAAATGATGACAACAAGGATGGACCACTGGAAGAAGATGACCTACAGAACCGGCGGTGCCACTATTATGGCCCTGTCTACTGGCTAAAGATGCTCTTTACATGTGGAGCATCACACCAGACAGACTTCACACATGCATAAATAACTCTGTCAAAATGTGTGATTTTCTTTTTCGTTTTACTGTTACATTTGACAAAAAAATCTCTGATTTATATTCATTTTAAGTTCCTAAAGTGACCAAATATAGTCTTGTAATGCAGAACATGTCACTTTCTCTGGATTTATCAGTAGAAATAAAAATGTTTAATCCTGGATGTCGAAGAGAGGTTAATTAATTAATTTTTAATGATCTTTATCAGCATCAGTTCATATTAAATTTGGGCTTTTGGTGATGGAATAGTTTTATAACATTAGAACATTTCTAAATTTAATCTGCATGGGGTAAAAAGAAAAGTTTCCACATGGATGTATATTCATGCATCTCACTAATATAAGGGTCTTGTAGTAAAAATTTCATTTGCAAAATAAATTTTTGACTTTTCAAACTGATAGATTTCCTAGTTTTTTCTATAAAATTTCCGATATCAAACATCAAACTTTCTGGGTTTTTCTATCTACAATTGTTATTGAGTTTGTTGCCAAAACAAAACTCTCTTCATTTTGTTGCATCTTCAGAAACAGGTTATTTCTGAAATTATAATATAAAAGACAGTGAAATATGAAATAAAACGAAGTACATGTACCCACACATCGCTTTAAACGAAACAATAGTGGCACCAAGTGGTTGCGAGAGGAACTGCACGAGTTTTATACAAAAAGCAGCAAAAAGTTTCAGGATGTTTTCTTTTGCCACAATTGATTTTGCTTCACTGCAGTTATGTTTGTCAAAAGAAAAGGAAATACTTTATAGTTTATGAGGAATATACAAAGAGGCTCCAGGTGTCTTTATTTAGATTTATATGTAATTAAAGACACAAACTGTCTTTAATTACATTCCTTGCAGTCTGTTGCTGCTATGTTTGTGCCAATATTAACATATTATACAATTTTTAAATAGCCTTACTCTGTTGCAAATGTCTCTGCGCATGCTATTTTTAATAACTGTACAGTAAAATTACATCACTAATCCACTTGGTCCATGATCTCTTTGTGAGGTGAAGCGCCGCTTTCCCAACAACAGAGATATTGAAAGTTCAGAGGTCATGAAGCTGATATTCAAAATACAACAAACTATCTCCTAAAGATATTTTCATGCACTGTATGGAAAGAGACACAAGTTTATTTGACAGTCTGACAATAAATCAGGCAAAACCTTTACTGTTTAAGGTCAGTTACCAAAGTCACTAAAGTTATTTATCTTAAGCTTATCTTTCTTCAAATTCAAACATTTATGTACATGTTCTTAATATTTATTATTATGGTTGCATTTTAACCTGCCAGATTTGGGTGAATAATTTTGAGTATTCTCCTTCAAGCTTCTCCATAGTTCAGTAAACTTTCAACCTACTCGATTTAAACGCTGTATCCTGTTTGATTTTTAATTTGCATTTTAAGGTCTCTGATTTGATTTTATTATGTTAACTGTTATTGTGATTCTTTTTGACATTTCTGCAGAGGTGGGCAAGGTTGCTGTTATATGGAGTTATATGGAAATTTGGGCATTTTAAGGAGCAAAATGAAAATAATTAATTTAAATAAAAATTAAAAAATAAAAGAAATAGGAAAAATCAAAGTATTTCTATTTAAAACTTATGAAACGATAACAAAACCTGCAGGTCTATGTCTGGTGAATTTGTTGGCTTCATTTAGTAAAGTTACTCACAGTAAGTAGAGTATCCAGAAACGTAACTCAAGTAAAAGTAGCAATACTTTACAATAAAAATACTCAAATAAAAGTAAAAAGCACAGCCTAATAAAAATACTCCTAAAAGTATATTTCTCCAAAACAAATACTCAAGTACCTAAATGTAACAAGTTTGTTCAGCCTCTGGATTTCTGTAAATATAAATTACATTTTAAATGTAATTCATTATTATTATTATTATTATTTATTATTATTATTATTATTATTATTATTATTGAGCTACAGTGACAATAGAGAGATAATGGAACCAAAGTTTTAAACGTTTTTCAACAACGCATCTTGTTGATGCGTTGTTGAATTATGCCACTGGACATAATCACTCACCTGAAATATCGTTTAGCTAATTTTAAAAACAATTGTTACAGAGAAAAACGGGCTAAAGTCCAAATCCAGCTTCCTGTGGCATTCAGCCACACTAGCAAGACTTCAGTCAACCATTCTTCTATAGTCCATTCAGGAATAAACTCTCACACTGGGTTGCTTATTTATGAAAACAATTTGAGAGTAATTTGAACATTTGTACTCCTAAAAGTAGGCACAGTCTTATTTAAAAATCTAAAAACCCCGAACAACAACATTGTTTATTTCCAAGTGTTTTTAAATGTAATCCATCTATCCCAAACGTCTGATATGAGGATGGAAACATTCATAATTTTCTAGTTGTGGTTATCTTAAGCATGCAAAATGTCAAAGGCGAAGCACTGAGATGCTGTCATGAGGAAGTGGAGAGGACAAGTAGAGATAGGAGGAAATTATGACCAATATCTGCTTTACCCGTAACAGACTAAATGTCCTCTCCACCCCCAGGACTGACAATATAAAGATGCTGATTGTCTCTGACTGACACCAAACAGACCGACTGCCGCTGGACACTCAAAGCTGTGAGGACTTATTCATTAATAGCATTTCTTCTTGTTTCAGAAAACTTCAACTTCATGTTTTTTTGTGTTTCAGAAAAATGAGTAGAAACTACTTGTCCCATAACGACGAGCTTCGCAAGGGAGATTATCTGTTGTCCAACAACAGAGAATGGAAGGCGGTTTTCCAGGTAAACACATCTCGCAAATTTAAAGGGGCAGCACGACATAAAATTGACTTGTAGTAGTAATGGTATTCCCTCATCAAAAACATAACTAGAGTGTTAATTTAATTTTTAATGCGTGTTTGGGAAATCCTTTAATAGCCATAGCAACTATTCAGCTGTGCAAAACGCCTGGGTGAGCCAAGCTCCGCCTTCCTCCTGGGAGATTTTGCCACCCATTCAGCTCCTTCAGACTAGCCAGCAGCAATTAGCAAACACCTGATGGAACTGCTGAGCTCATTATACGAGCTACTTCTCAGTGAAACTCTGGTAAAGAAGTTGTTAAAGGGTTAATAGAGGAGCGATGTTGTGATGACTTCCTGAAGGTGGAGTCTCAAAAAGAGCTGGAGTTTTTAAAGAGACAGAGGTCTAATTTCAAGGTGTTAAGTTTCTCAATTTTTTTTGAAGTTATATTCAAAATATATGCAGCATAAAAACTGCAGTTACTTAACTATGCTATAAAATGGCACTGGAAAACATTACTGGCCCTTTAAAATTTCAATACTATCCTTTTTATCTGATTTATATGTAACAGATTCTTCTGTATTTCTGCAGAATGACGGAAACTTTGTCATCTACGGCTGGAAACCGACCTGGGCCTCTGACACCTCTGGATCTGATGCGGTCCGCCTGATCATGCAGGCAGATTGCAACCTGGTGATGTACAACAACAATAGCACCCCTAGATGGCACACCAACTCCTACCAGCAGGGTTCTCATGTTGGCCGTGTTCAGCTGACTGATGACGGCAAACTGTTGGTGTACAACGACTCCCATGAAATCTGGAGCTCTACCAGTTCTAAAGGCATGAAGTGAAGCTGCAACATGAAGAATCTCACTAGTTTGAGTTCTCTGCATTTAAATTTACTCTTTCGAAGGATCTTCTAGTGTTAGCTTAGCTGCTTGGTCCAAAATGTTAAGGCACAACATGTCAAATCCAATGCAGAAATATAATAAACATATTTTCCTTCCTGTGTATTGTCTAAAATACTGACTTTATTCTCTAAGATCTTTGTATTGGTGTTTAAACACCATGTTTATTTTAGCAATAATAGCAAGGCTAGCTAGTGTATGAGCTGACCACTACATGCTTGTTCTGCTACTATATGTGGAAGTACTTAAGTGGTCAAAATAGCAACAACACTAAAGCAAAGGGTACCCCATGTATCCTTAAAATGTCTTCATGCAAAAAAATCTTGCTGTTTTCTGGCACATAGAAAATAGAAATAATTTGGGTAATTCTAACTAAACTAAAACAAGAGAAGTTCAGACTGATTTATCTTCAGACAGTGAGAACAAATTTGTCTGTGTCTTTTTAGTCTGCGTATGCAAATATTTGATTTTATCTGTATTTATAGAAAATGGTTGTCTTGCTGTCCAAGTAAGTTGATCCTGAAAGCAGACTGCAAGATGCTAAATGAAGTTTCTAAAAACCTTAAAATGTCAGATTGGGATCTGCAGCAGGTTCTTGTTACTGTTGATAAATGATCGAGGGGAAACCTTTGAAAGAGAAAAGTTTACTGGACATTAGCTGTGTTTCCATTACAAATATGTGCAAAACTTTGTCAATATTCTGGTAATGTCAAAAAACACAATTTCGCAACTGCAGTGTTTTTATTAAATGGAGAAAAAAATGTAATTACACAACTAAGTTTGTTCTCATGCAGCTCAATGATCCTCCAACCACTTCCTGTATTCTTCTTCTTCTTTGTGGTTTGGGCCGGTGGCAACATCTTGTTGTTGATCATGCAATCCATTGCAGTTTTACGAAACAAACCAATAAATCTAAAAAAACTAGAGATTTCTCAAAGTTTGGATGTTTCCATTAAACACATTTATTTTTGAAAAGTCAAATTGCACAGTTGTTTGGTTGATGGAAACGCAGCTACTGTAGATGAAGACCAGGAAATCTGGAATAAAGTCATCTGGACAAATGATTGAAAGTTTAAATATGTGGACATTAGAACAGAGGTCATGTTTGGCTTTAATCAAAAACGACTTCATCCAGAATATAAAGTCGTTTTTATATTCTTAAAAAAACCGACTCCTATCTTAGGAGATTCTGTAATCTCCTAAAATAGGAGATTACAGAATCTCCTATCTTACAGGAGATTCTGTAAGATAGGCCAAAGGTTTAGTCTATCTTGAGATGAAAGTTAGGCTAAAGGTAAACAACCAGGATTTACCAGTTTCTAATCTCTGAAAAAGTGGAATGAAGGAAACCAAACTTTGTGTCAAAAGGCCAAAAGTTACTTTGGCTCAACAGCAGAAATGTTAAACCGGCTCTTCAACTGCTTCAAATTGGCAATAACATTTTCCTCACGCAAACAAACTTGTTTGTACTATCATGTAAAAAATAAGTAATTGCCTGATAGTGTTATATTTTTCCAAACATGAAAGTGTAATGGTGTAAATTTTGCTTGATCACTTTATTAAAAAGTAAAAATGTCAGTTCTACTGCCTTTAATTTAATTCTAATTTAAGTATCTCTGTGCTTTGCCCAAATTATTTATCTGTAAAATAGAAATCTTAACTTCTACAGGTCGATTGCAACCAGGTCATGTACAACAAGAATAACCAGCCTAGAAGAGCCACTGGCACAAACAAACCAGGCAACCATGTTTGCCGTCTTCATTTGTCCGATGAGGGCAAACTGCATTTGTACCAGGATAACCGCGAATTGTGGAACTCCACCAAATCCAAAGGCAGAAAGCAATAATAGCAAGGCTAGCTATTTGTTCTGCCACTTTAATCACATTGAATGTGATCTTTGGGCCAAGTACCAATGCTTAAAATTGTTTGCTTTTTGTTTAAATGCAACATGACATTGGTTTTAAAGCTGAAATAAAAACTCTTTGAAAAGTTTAAATCTTCTTTTGTCTTTTTTGTTTGACCAGTTCAATGTGGTGCATTCAGGTATCTGAACATTTTATCAAAGCTCAAAATAAACTAGTGAATGTCCAATGTCCAAGCTTTCTGCTCTGTGTTATAATAAATATCCAGTACTGATCTCTAACAGCCTGCTGATCGTAGGCAGGAGTTTGTTCACCCAACCAAAGAAAACAGATCCACAGAACTAACCGTGATACAACTTAATGTCTATCATGGATAGGTTTATAGGTTTTCTGTTGATGGATATATAATGATGAATAGATAAATGTATAGACATCTAGTTCCGTTTATTCCAAACATGTTTGAAATAAAAATAAAATAAAAACCACATGCTACCAGTGGTAAATGCCTTTCAAGATTAAATTCAAACATAGCTGGATCCATCTGAATATTCAATATCAACTTTAACATGACAGAAAAAAATAAATGCACTAAAAATGCTTTTAAAAACTGACTTAAACCTTCAGAAAAACAGCAGCAGGTTATTCTACAAGAGTTATGAAAGTTAGGCTAAAGGTAAACAATCAAGAAATACCAGTTTATGTTTTTAACAAGGTGGAATGAAGGAACCAAACTCTGGATTAAGTCCAAAAGGTCAAAAGTTACTTTAATCTTACAGCAGAAATGCTAAACCGGTTTTTTATTCGGTTTAACCGGTTTTAATTGTCCATGGACTTCAGTCTGCGAGGTTCCTCCATGTTGAAAGCGCTCTTCCTGTTCACCAAGTAGTGAACTATGTGTCATAGTAGGAGATCGGAGGCAGCTTGTCCACATTCTGACATGTTTCTATTATCATACTACGATTTTGTTGATATATATTTTTCTGTCTTGTTCATGGGTTAAGTGTGTCAATATACCTTATTTTTGTTGGTCTTGAAGCCATCAATCAAAGCTTTACACTGCGCTTGCTAACCAAGATGGCGGTTCAGTGGCGCACATGACTTCCGGTTCAGATTTCGGAAAACTATAAACAGGGGTTTAACATGAGATAATCAGTTGTTTTTAATATAAATTTAATAAATGCTGCTTTAAGCAAGTTTTTGTAATAAATTAATATCCCATAACAAAATCTAAAATACCAGTGATATCATTTCAGATCTATTTTTCCTTGTACCTTTTATATTCAGACACCCTGAGGCAGGAAACTTATCCATCTTTTCTGCATGTTTATAAAATCTAAAAACAGAAATAAAATGAGGTTCTTTCAAAAATAATTTCCCAATAAAAATATTTTAGAAAAAATTGGTTACCATTTTTTGGGGAAAAAAAGGGAGGTTTGACATTTTGTGCCTCTACAAGTCTGGACTGAAGGCAAACATAGCTCTCAGGATTGACCATAAACAGAAGTTAAGTTGGATTTATTATTGTAATAAGAAACAAAAGGCTTGTGTCTTTCATGGGGGCAAAGAACAAAAGAATCAAATTCTCTTTACGTTATTTTTGTTTCACATGCTGTCCAAGCACAAACGACAACAGACTGGATTAACTTCTTAAATGAAAAGTAAAATTTATTATTCCTGAACCACAAAATAGACTTCTTTGGTTGTACAAATTCACTAGTTACAGTCTTATATGAGCTATAACCCTTGACCCTAGGACGTCTGACCCTACACCCTCTGGCCTGTTAGCAAGTTAAAGCCCCCAAAAAGAACTCGAGACAAAATAAAAAACACAGAAAACATAAAAACACGGCATCAATGTAGTGAAACTCTTCTGGAAAAAAAAAAAAGAAAGTAGTTACCTACAAATAAAAAAAGAAAAAACAAACAGCAAATTATAAACTGAATTTCAGTCAGTGAGAGCAACATGGAAAAGTAATCATAGACCCTAGATTAAATTAACAAAATGCTACGATGCTGTGATTCTGCAGAATGTTTTGCAGCTCTCCCAGTTTACATGGAGAGCATCCCAACACCAAGCCTCAACCTCACCCAGATGCTTCAGCAGTCCAGACAGGCTCAGTTTCCAACCCATATTTTCTCTTCCTTACAGTTTTTGTACATTATTCACACGATAAATGACTTTTTTTTTTTTCAGTGGCATCAGATTTAAGTTAACCATAGTCGGAAAAATAAAACTCCCTGCTACCTTCATATCACTGTGGTTAAAAAAAAAAAAAGCCAGATAACGCAAAAGATGCCAGGGTAGCATTAACGGTTCACATTGATTTAAAAAGAAAATACAAAAACACACGATACCCTTAAAAGGGGAAGTACCTTTGATAAATGAGAAAATGCATGATCCCAAATATTAATACTCTCAGTTGGGGAGTATTTGCTGCTGCTGTGTCCAGTGTAGTTGTCCTCTCTGTAGGGGAATGTAACGAGGGTTAGTCTGAACAGAGGCTGCAGGGATGAGAAACCAGCAGGTAGATGCGTTCGTCCAAACAGTTAAATCATGTTTACATAAATTCCTCCTGTGATTTAAGTGTTTTTATAAAGTAAATATAAGGTAGTGATATGCAGATGAGTATTAGGAACACATCTTGAGTTCAAAAGGGTTGAAAATGTAGAATGAAGGCCTTCGATTCGTCTAAAATGATAATAAATTATGATACAGTGGCAGTGAATAAATGATATGTGCTTCAAGAGAAAAGATTTTCCACCATATATGACGATGAAGGTAGCAAGCTGTTCCCTCCTCAGTTAATATTTACACCCCAAATCATTAAAAACAGACACTTTACAATCTAATCGCTGAAGTTAGTAAAACTATTACCCATTTCTTCTCATTTTCTGTTTTCACTATGGTTTTTTTCATAACAGCAACATCACAATGGTGCAGAAATAAAAAAGAAAAAAAAGAAAACTAAAAACTTTGATCACCCTCAAGTTAAAATACATCTGATCTACGAGGCAAACAGAAGATTTAAGAAAATAATTCATCTGCAAGTAGCAATCCTAGCTAACCACACCGACTCGTCCCGTCCAGGTACAGAGCTTGTCAACTCACCCACAGACTATAAAGGCAAGACTGGCACGCAGGATATAAGTGAGTATCTATGTGGCGACTAAAAGCTTCAGAGTCTTTGCAGTGGTTACATTTGGAGAGCCGACCTCTCTGGGTTAATGTTTTTGGTTGTGTTACGTCGGCACAGCGGCTTCCAGGCTGCGGCGGCCCTGCCTCAGTTTGCGTTTGTTGCTGTAGAGGGCCATCTCCTCCAGGGCCGAGGTGGCGGGCAGCGGGGCGGGAGCCTCCACTTCAGGGCCCTGCCCTGCAGAAACACAAAGCAACACAGAAATACTTTTTAAATGTGTTCTTTTGATAAACAGCTGCGTAGAAACCACCCTGAAACCTGCAAGACGCGTCCCACGCTGAGCAGCAGCAGCTAGAAAACAGCAGAATCAGCAGCGAGAAAACCCAGATTTCAAATAATTTCTGTTTACATGCACCGGAGAGGGAAGCTAGATTTATTCAGGTCCCACTTTAAGGTTCCTGTTGTGTTTTTAATTGTAATTTTTTTATTGAGTTAATTGCAGCCATATGAGCACAACAACAAAAACATTTGTTTTTAACCTGTTATCTGCGTCATTCAACCATCAGATTGGTGCACAGTTCTGTTATACTCTTTCAGCTTTCAAGTTCCTTGAAAAAAATTAAATAAAATGTTTTGCACTATTTTAGGATTAAACAATTCGGTGATAATCTAACTCCATTTTACACAACAATAGTCGTTTCCAGCGTCCCATCTGATAAATTTTTGAAGCAAAGATTAACCCCTGATGGGCTGAGAGAAGAGGCCTTGTCGTCTATTGTCGATATTTGCAGATATTATTTGGGTGTCAAATTTATGGCTGTATTAGAAATATGCAACAAAGGTTCGAGTTTGGGACTTTTGTGTGAGAAAAAAACAACAAAAAAAACTGCAAACAGCAGATATGCATTCAAAACGCACTAGAGTTCAAGCGAACAGAGACCTAGATTATTAGGGGGACCGGAGTTCACTTTTTTTGGTCCAATCAAAGTTCGGTTGTTCATTCATTCCTCCCCAAACAAAACAGACTTTCTAGGAAAACAATCTAGTTTGATTAAAGCGGACTGGACTTTCATATCTGTGCATTTCTACATGAGTCCAAAAGATCCCAAAGTCCTGTTAGGGACAATATTAAAGACCTCATTAATTATTAGTTCAACCTAAACACAAATCCATGCAGTTATTGAAGTACTGAGAGCTCGTCCGACTTAAATCCAATACGCAAACACAATACAGATGCGTTAGTAGGCAAATTTAACCACTTTAAATGTGTGTTAAACACTCTTTAGTGTGGAAGTAATTAAAGAGGAAAGACATTTTCAGCATCTCTGATGTGTTTGACAGGCGAATTGATAGTTTATTAAGGTTGTTGCCAGTAAAAATTTATCTGAAACTGGAATCTGGCCAATAGAAGAACAATAACTAGTGTGTCTCTATAAACTGGTCACATCTTCATTGCAAATAAAACAGCTAAATAGTTGATTTTACTCAAATAAAACAGCTAAATAGTTGATTTTACTCAAATAAAACAGCTAAATAGACTATTTTACTCAAAAACCCAAACAGTAGATGCAGCATTAACATGAACTGCAGTTTCTTGAAAGAAAGACTTGAAGTCTTTAGAACCACCTTGCAATGGCTCTGGCCCGACATACATTTTCCAGATCAGGACAGCAGAAGCAGAAGAACCTGAACCCAAGCTTTGCCACACAACTTGCATGTTAGACCGATGCGAACAAACTCCCCTCACACATCCAGCCAACACACACATGCACACAGGATCCTACCAATAGGAGCTGCTTAGTCCTGGTAGTTACCTGAATTAAAGGGAATAGAACAGGTTGAGGTAAAACAGTTTTTGAAGTACGTTGTAGTGCAAAATGAAACTGTACATACCAGCATTACTGGAGGCGTCGATGTATTGCACTTCCTCTGCTGCATCAGGGGTCTGAGAAAAAAAAACAGGCTTTAATGAATAACAGGGAGGTGGTGATGAAACGCTTTAATAATCTATTTCCCACAGTAATCCTTCACCATTTGAGTAGAGGAGCTGGCAGGGTAGCAACCCATCACTAAACCTTGAGAAGATTATCTACTCTACCACAACCCCACTCCAACCAGAAACCCTTAAAGGCGAAACAATGTAGAGTCAATGTCTTAATATCGCCCACGAAGAACACCAGTAGACAGCAAACAATGCAGCATCTTAAGGTATCAACCTACTTTAGCTTGTTAATGCTCAGAGTTTTAACCTGCAGTAAACTGGAAGGTGCAGAAATATAACAAAACAATTCCTTCATGTTTCTGACATATTATGCTTCCTTGAACAGGTTAGGATCGGCCTATTGGCTAAACAAAACAAGTTCACAAAATCATTCTTAGATAATGAGATTTCCGTCTGATCAGTTCTGCCTGTTTTGAGCTCCTTTCATAAAGAGATGTTTTAGAGTGTCTTGTCACTTTAAATGCAAATAAGCTCTGCTGGCCACGCCCCCCGAACTCAACGTTTACACTCGTGTGTCAAAATGGCTGCAAGCAGATGCCCAATTATACAATTGTATATCCTCAAAGAGCGGAAGTGGCGCTTCCTGCACAACCAACAAGGACGCAGAAAGTGGTTTCTGGAGGCAAATCAACAAAACACTTCCAGAAGTCATTGTACATACAGCGGTAAAACTAGCTGACCAAACATGCTGGAGCTCAGCCGGGTTGCTAGGTAACGGACTGGGCTTCTCTGGGGTTGCTAGGTAATGGCGTAGTGTCTGCTGATTTGTGACGATACATTCCAGAGATTTTAGAAAGGGTTAATTTTCCAAACACCCATAAAAATACCTATTGGTTATTTTAAGGGCTTAGGCTGTTTTTACAAGCAATTGAGAACTAAAAGAAGTATAAAAATGTGCAAAATATGAATTTTGGTTAATAGGTTCACTTGAAATACATTTGGTGCATTACTGCCACCTTGTGGTACCGACACATAAGTTTCTGAGTTTATATTAAGATCAGAAATGACCAACCATCCGTAATAAACACAGATACAACATGTACTTGATTTGGTACTAAAACCAAATGAAGCAAATAGACGTCACTGCCAACAGATCAGACGCCACACTGAACCCGACGCTGAAACCGACAGATGCACACGAATACGACCCGAAGACCGGCACAACCACAGGTTTCCCCTGCGTCCTCTCCTCCACAGGAGACATTATGAAATTATTCTCAACCCTTTAATGCCTGAATTTATACCCAATTGTACCAAAATATTACAGGTGTTTTTTTCAGTCAATCAAATGTTAAAATTACTTAGAGATTATAAGTTTCAACCTTGTACCTACCAGGAGTGTAAATTTGGGTATGATGCTAATTAAATCCACTTTAAGGAATGAGACAGACTGTTCAAAATCAATATGTTGATTATTTTATTGATGCTGCTATTGCACAAGTAAGACTGTGTAATAGTCAAGTAGATGGTTTTTTTTAATTATCATTAATTCAAACTAAATTCTGCAAATTTCCTTTGCTGCTCAGTTCCAGGAATTTCTTTACCATTTTTTCCAACATTAAATCAGTTTTACAAACTGAATTTCAACATATTTTAGATAACTGTCTAAAATTGATCACGACCTTTTAAATAGAGGTAAATAAATCCAGATTTCATTTTTAATTTAATGCAATTTCCAGAATGATGCTAAACGTTCTGATAATATATTTATAGATCTATAAATGCTGTAAATTCTGTCCTTTTTTTTTGGTAACTTTTCACAAACATCAGGATCTTGAAGAAAATGTATTTATAACATTTCCTCTACATAAAACTTAAAGCGAGAAGTATGTTTGTTCATAAAAAAATTACAATAAATTTACTACCGCAGATGTTTAACAAAAGGTCAGTTAACATTTGTGGCTCTGAGCAAGTTTATTTTTGCTGGACAAAGGCCTAAAATGACTCTTTGGGTTGTACAGGTTACAAACTCCTGCTCATTGTGTTTTTAAATACTGTTTTCATCTATCAGAAACAATGCAGCGTTTGTCTGTATTTTGCCAGTTACAATAAAGCAAAAATATGTTCAGAATTATTTAACTTTTTATTCCCATTTTAACAGCTTTACGTGTCATTTTATCAGTACATTTTGCCACAGCTGGCTCTTTAAGCACATTCGTAATCTTAATGTGGCCTGAAAGTTTTAAACTCCTGCCTTAGATGCAAAGTTATAAAAGCGAAATTCACTATTTCTAAATTACTGCATATTAATACTAGTGTCACTCATTTCCTTTCCCTAGTTGCCTAGCGACGTTAAAAAGCTTCAAACCTAAAATTAGAAATAAGTGAGAATTTCGGTCACATATCGGCTATTCTAATATATAAGGTGCAGAAGATGTTAGTGAGGCTAAAAATATATATTTTTATTGCACAACTTAGATTTACTGAGTTTATCCATGAGTTGGCCCATTGGCTTCCTGAAACACGTGTAGTTCGCACTCTGACCACTAGATGGTATCAAATCACCTCTAATCTAACTCTCCTGGCTGTAAGCTAATAAGCTTCACTTGTCCATAGGGGAACAAAATGACGACAAAAGGAGGACACCAATGTTTTAAAGAGCAAGAAGATGAGAAGAAGTTCTTCTGTCTGATAATGTCATGACCCATGCATGGATAAGGAGGATGAACGTGAACGAGAGAGTGAGTGAGATGCTGAATTTGTAGCCATAACCGATTGAGGTTAGTGGAATCAAAAAGTTCATGTTTGCAGCAGGCAAGTTTCACTGTTTCATAGTGATTAGTTAGCGTAGCGATATATAAAGCTGTGAATGGTTACTACTGATAATGTTTTCATATGAGAGAAAGAGAGTATTATTTCAACGTTCCTTTCCTTGCGAAGTACAAGTTAGTTAACCACACGTCTACCACTGAGCCACGACCAAGACTGCAGCCACACTGATGCCTCTTGATCAACAGTAACTTGAGGGGAGGCAGCAGGGAAAGCCAGGGAGGTAAAGAGGGAGGGAGGAGGCCAGGCGGGATGGGGCGGCGGCCCCCCGGAGCTGAGCATGCAGCCAATACCTGAATGTCGTATACGGGTTTGGAAGAAGGAATGGCGGCAAACTGTCGGTAGTCAAACTTCTTTGATGACAGGGACTAGAAGGATAGCAAACAGGGATGAGCAAAAAGCGAGGAAGAGGTGGAGGATGAAAAATAGAGAGGGGGGAAAATAGAGAGGAAGAGGAGGAGGCAAAGAGGCTAATGGGTGAACCAGAGGAGGCAAATGATGGAGAGCAATGTGTGTCAGTTTACTGACATCAAGCAGGATGGTGGATTTATGGCAATGTAGGAAATGTCCTCTCACCGGCTCATCAACGAAGAACCTGGTTTTGATCTTAAAGCTCTAAAAACTGGACTTAACGTTGAAAATTAATTTTATTTAAAGAAGCTCTCCAAGTTAAAGCAAGAAAACCTCACAGAGTGAAGAGGAGTAAAATCAAAAGGTGACGCTTACCAGCCTGCCTGGAGAGGTTAATGCTCGAGGACTGAGCTCTGTCAGGAAATAAAAAATCATGTTTTAGTCAACACAACATTTCAACCTTTCTATACATCATCATAAACACGCAGCATTTTGTAAGAGTACAGAATCTCTCCACATTTTGTCACGTTACAAACTCAAAATACAGAAAACAACGCTAAGCAGAGGATCAGCAGGAAGAGGAGACGAAAAGACGACATTTTCTTTTAACAAATAAAAATTTGAAAGATTGGAAGCTGAAGAATAAATACACAAACACTCCACACTTTTCAGATTTCTACATCAAAAATATTTTGAAAACCATCGTCTTCTTTTCATACATTAATGCAATAGTTTGTGTTGCTCAGTCAAGTTTGCAGTTTTAACAAGCTAAATGTGAAGAAAGCTCAAAAATACGTTTGAGATGATAAGTTACACATTTTCCTAGGGCTTGCAATTAGTCAAAGTTTTTGGTTTTTGAAAATTTTATTTTGGAAAATATGGATTCCCCGTGATGTCAGTATAATAATATTATTACTACAGCCCTGGGAAAAAGTAAGAGACCACTTAAAATTATCAGTTTCTCAGATTTTACTGTTTATAGGTATATGTTTGAGTAAAACGAACATTGTTCTTCTATATTTATTTGCAGAAAATGAGAAACGGTCAAATTCATGAAACGGATGCAGTTTATGTTTATGAAACAACAACACTAATGTTTTAACTCAGGAAGAGTTCAGAAATCAATATTTGATGGAATAACCAGGAGGTTTTCAATGGGGTTCAGTGCAGTGGTAATGCAAGTAATTAAACAAAAATTCTCGTTGCCAGGCCCTAATTCTCCGTCATACGGAGAAGGGATGACTAAAAGAAAAGCCACATTTTCAAAATATTTTCTATCTTTTCTTCTTCAGAAATAAAGCAAGCAAAAATTTTAAATAAAATTGATTGATATCAGACTTAAATCCGAGATTTAAGTCTCACCTTCCATGGGAGTGGGAGACGGCGTCGGAGCCGGCGACGGGGACTCCGTCAGCTGGTCTAGTGTCCCACGCTTCTTCCCGTCCCGAGTTTTGGCAATGACCATCTGAGCTTTCAGTGCATCTTGTTCCAGAGACTTCATTCTACACAGGAAACAACCAGGTTCAAGGAAGTCCTCTGACACCAAGGCGGAGGCGTGAAACAAGGACAAGAAACGCCAGAGGAAGTTGTAGGCCATTCACTACTAATGTCGGGTGCTCCTTGTCCTGGTTTGCTGTGATCGTCTTATTTTATGAAAGAAATAAAAGAAGGCATTCCAGGAAAAGGACGACCTACTGCCTGTAGGTTTACCCTCATGAGCTTGCAAACTTACTGTGGGCCATGTGTTAATACACATACCGCTAGAACGGCAAGACACAAAGAAAAGAAGAGCTCTACAGGGTAATGGGAAGGACGAGACAGAGGAGAGAGAGGTTGGCGAACTAGAGACAAAACACAAAAGACGTGCAGAAGCAAAAAAAAAAAAACAAAAAAAAAAAAAACAGAAGTAGAAAGGCAACAGAAGCACTGTTAGTGTTGCTGCTTGGACCTTTCTGGATCTGGCCTCTATAGCAAAATACGGAAAAACCAAAGCACCCCAGCACACCCCCATGATGCCGCGCGTCTGGCCCTAGCGGCCGGAGCCGAGGAGCAGACCTGAGCTGGGAGGCTGCAGAGGAGGAGGTAGAGGAGGAAGCATGGGGGGCTGCGCCCTGAGAGGCCCTCACTCGGGCCTGGTAGAGCCTCTTTGCCAGGTCCTGCTCATACTGTCTAACATCCTCCTCTAGGCCATAGGGCCTGAGCCCCACAGGTCACACAGACGGGAGGCGAAAGAGGGACCGGGAGGGAAAGGAAAAGGAATTTCAGGATGAAGGAGAAGGATGAGGAGGAGACAGAAAGGGACACAGACAGAAAAAAGAGAAGAAAATCCAAGAATGGAAGATAAAACACTGAAAATTAGAAAAACCAGGAATAATAAATACGTATTAGACGTGACATTAGGGAGAAGGAAACAGACCAAACAAATACTCAGCAGCGTCGTTCTTTAAGACAAAGTGGACTGATGCATTTATCATGAACAATTTCTTCTATGGAAAATAATTTATTGTCATGATAAAATTCAGTTATAGACGGCAAATAAAATGACAAAACTGACAGTATGACTGGAAATATTTCTGCTATTTTCTCCATGTTTAAATTCAGAGAATGTGTGCAGTTTAGTAAATCACACTTTAAGAAAAAACAGCTTAGAGCAACAAAGTTTTTTTTATGAATATTTACTAAAGGACTTTTTTTTGATAATTAAACAATTTTATTTCTATTTTTAAGTTTTAAAATAAAGGCCTAAACCTTTTTTTTTTTTAAAAAGAGATAAAAAAAATTTCAATGAGATATTTGTGGAAAATTGTAACAAAAAAAATTATATTTTCCAAACTAATAAGAAAAATAGACCTAAAAATAGACCTAAAACAAACAAGATGGATACATTTTCTTCAATGGGATAAAAAAGCATATTATTGCTTCTACGGTTTGGTAATTGTCTTGAGGAAATTTTATGCAATTAACTCCATGAAAACCTCTGACATAGGAGTACGGTAAAGGTTGCAGACCCCTGGTTTAGTTTTTCACATTGTATTTATTCTATGAACTCAAAGAAAACAAATGTGCATTGAAGCAATAATTCTGTTTTTATGTCTAATCATTGCTACGTCAGTTTTAAGTGATCATATTTGTGTTTTTGCTTCAGTTACCGCGCCGCCCGCCACATGGCTCTCTTCTCAGCTTCCAGCGCTCGTTTCTCTGCAGGGGACAGATCCTTGTCCAGGGCCACGGAGAGCTCAGGGCTCTGCATGCGGAGCCTCTCCTGATGTCTGCGCTCCGCCTTGGCCGTGCGGATGGGAGCTGCCGACTCTCCAGGGTAAGACGACACCAGACTGATGAGACGGAGCATTAGTAGAGGTCAGAGCTGGGTAGCAACTAGTTACATTTACTTTAGTAACTTTTTAGGATAATTTTTACAAAGCAGTATTTTTTACTTTTACTTGAGTAACTTAATTATGAAGTATTGCTACTCTTACTTGAATAAAATGTTTGGATACTCCATTCACTGTGAGTAACTTCACTGAATGACACGTGTCAAACTCAAGGCCTGGGGGCCAAATGTGGCCCACCATAGCTTTTTATGTGGCCCTCTGGACTTTAGATGCTAATTTACATCAATCGGTCTCCAGTTTTCTGAGATTCCACAACTGTGGAAATTCACATAAAGTCAACAGGTCCCAGCATTTTTTCATGCTAATGCATAACTGTAGGTTTACTGCAAATTTTCAGCAAATATTGTGGAAAAACACAGATTTAAGTGATGCTAACTCTCTCCTGTAGGAGGTAGTATTTCTTACTTTTAAGACACTGCTGCATCGGCCTTATTTGATGTCAGTTTGATCAAAATGGCAAGTAACAAAAGATCACATGTATTGTCGCACATAAGCGCAAATATTGCAAAATTCCAAATTGGAAATATTTCTAAATCAATTATTTTGATAGCAAAAAATCCCAAAACAATTGCAAACTCCTGGAGGGACTGAACAATGTGAATAAATGTTCAATATTATTTAATTTTAAGAAGTATTTATAAAATGCAGAGACAGCTATTTATTAATATTTTAACAGTTTATTAATGGGTTTTATCAACACATTCTGGCACAACCGACTCTTTAAGAACATTTATGATCTTAATTTTATCCAAGATGACAATGAGTTGACACCCCTGTCCTAGAGGGTCAACTTGCATTTTTATGTTATTATTAATATATTACTTAAAATGGTCTTAAAACAACAATATCATCATCCAGCAAAATTTGTTATTGTGACAGGCCTTGTGTAATTTCTTGGACAGCTACTTTTTACTTTTACTTGAGTAAAAATATGTTTACTTGAGTATATATAAATTTATAAGGCGGATAACACATGCAGACATTCAGAAATGACTTTTAAAAACTGTAATCACCCCGTCATGGAGTTTGGTCTCTGCTCCAACCTGAAGCTGTCCTCCAGTGAATTTCTCTGAGAGTCGCCCTTCCCATCTACCGAAGAAGGCCTGCAGAGAAAACCCCCCCAAATAAATCAAAAGAAAGTTTAAAAAAGAAAGTCAAAATGGAAAAGATTGAAACTCAAATGATGCCAGATTCTCACCCGGAGCTG
This sequence comes from Alfaro cultratus, assembly GCA_903066825.1. Classification (NCBI taxonomy): domain Eukaryota; kingdom Metazoa; phylum Chordata; class Actinopteri; order Cyprinodontiformes; family Poeciliidae; genus Alfaro; species Alfaro cultratus. The sequence continues at coordinate 69,424 of CAEFZX010011575.1, read as the reverse complement.
CCGGTGAAGCTCAGTGGAGTGGAGCAGTGCTGAGACGGGGTAGAAACGGGCTCCACCTTGTACTCAACCCCGTCTAACAAAACCTTTCCTGTAGCCTTCATGTGCTCCACCTGCTTAGCCAGGTCTTCTTCCTCATCCTCATCCTCTTCGTCCATCAGGTACTCCCGCGCTCGCTGCTCAAACTTCCTCTCTGGGAGGAAACAAAGAGACAGAGACAGGTAAACTCGAGGAAAAACATCTCTGGCTTTTTGTTTTTATTGGTTCTGGCAGGCTGGAAACAAACCTTCCTCCTCCCTCATTTTCTTGAGGTCATCCTCTCCGACGAGGGAGACTCTGGGTTTGGGTTTCTCTGGCGTCTGCTGCTTCACGTCAATCTCAAAGTATTTCTGCCTGTCTCTGAACGAGCGCTGCTCCGGGCTGTTCTTACCTCCAAGAGACGGACTCTGAAGGGATAAAAAACAGTAGGAGGACGAGACGATAAACAGCAGGAATTAAAGCTGCGTCAATGTATTTGCTGCCAAAAGATGGAAGTGGGGCTACAGCTCATGATTATTTTAGTAATCAATTATTCTGATAATTAATCGGATGAAAAAATTGTCATATTCAAAAGTTTTCATAAAAAACCTTTTTTATTAAAAAAAAAGTTTTTTTTAAAATTAAAAACAAATAATTTTGTTTCAAAATAAGAAAATAAACACGTCTTTATTTTATTTATTTATTTTTTACAGAATTTAAACCAGGTGAAGCTAAATCTTTGCCACTTGCAGAGGTTTAGGTCGAAAATGCCTCTTAAATGCAAAATATACCCATTTTTTGTATAGTTTTGTCTTAATTGCTGCTCTGAGTGTGTTCTTTCAGTAAATTGATTTTTTTTAAAGTCTGTATATTTCAGTTAATGATTAATCAATTACTAAATAACTTAATGATTATTTCAGTAATCGATTCATCATAACCAAGAGGAAAGTCAAGAGGAAAGAAGTTAAATAAAACCCAACACCATTAAGTTGATTTCAGAGTCGCTATAAGTCAAGCCGGTCGCTGACAGCAGAAACCACCACCGGTCAAAGCCACGCACCCCAGACAACGGTCGGGTCGCTCCGGCCGCGGAGGCGGAGGATACCTGCTGCTCCACGGAGGTTCTAGAGAAGCGCGGCACGGCGGCCAGGCTCATATAGTCCCGTCGATCGGAGGAGAGGGAGGGCCGGGGGGAGACCCTGCTGGTCAGACCCTCACCACCTCCTTCCTGACCTTCACTTCTATCATCAAACACCTCGTCGTTTAGCACAGGCTGAAAAGGCCAGATAAATCCCGACTGTCAGAGCAGCTTTGAATGCAAACGTTCCCATTTGAAGATGTAAAACAAAACTTTGCATGAATGAGGTTTGACCTCGTTAGTTGGACTGCAAACCAAGTTATAGAGAGCCAAACTTCTTCAACTCTTTCACTTTTTACTAGTCCTCCCATAAGACACAATCCAAATAAACATAACTAAATCTGTTATTTGTATTCAACACAACTTTTTATGAACTGTACGATGCTGAGAGAGCTCTGGTGGAGCCAGCTACATCATGTCCAAAAAAAACAAAAACAAACCATCATCCTTCAACCTCTTCCTGTTGTCTTCTTCACTGCTTTTGCCAGTAGCAACGTCCGGCTGATGATCATGTAACTAGCATAAGTTTTGTGAAATACATCCATTTCGATACAACCAAACCAAACAAAAAAAAAAATTGCAAAAACTTCTTATCAAAAAAAGAAATTGCCATGTTTGCTTTAAGCAAATTTATTTTTGTCATTCAATTTGGGCTATTTTACGGCAGTTACTGACTCAATGTAATCTGCTGTATTTCCTTCTAAAATGTTTTAAGCTTATTTGAAAAATAAACTGAACTTGATGCTCTGTTTGATAATGAGGATCAATTGAAATGCATTTATGATTGGGTTTAAATGACTTTCTTTTTGTAAAATACCTTGAAATGTTGTGAACTGATGCTAAACTGCATATAAATAAATTGAACAAGGAGTTTGGCGTCACGTTTTAGATTGCACATTTTTTCTAATCTCTACTGACCTCTGGTGAAGGTTGCTTTGGGTGAAAATTGTTCCTCACACTGTACAGATCCTGTTGACAGAGAAAAAAAAGATTATTAACGGAGAGGCGAGTCAGGAGAAAGATGGAGACACTAAGCAGGCAGGGAAAAAAAATAAAACAAGATTAAACATTGGTGAATGAGCCACACATGAACAGATGACAGAGTTTCTGCAGGTTTCACCAACTCAAATTAAAGACTTTTTAAGACCGTTATGAATGAAATTTAAGACCTGAATCATAAGAGAAATGTACAAAAGAAAATTGCATATTTTTTTATGTTAGTAGTGGCTTTTCTTAGCACAAAATGCATGTAGTATCGTACGGGCAAAGACAAGCGTTGTCCAGCAAACTGGCTACCTGGCTAGTTAGCCAGGGTATATTAGCAACTAGTTACTAGCAGCCTGAACCTTCATGAGTAAAAAGAACATAACGAAGAAGTCTGCACAGGATGCAAACGTTTGCCTGACAGAAAGGTCCCGCAAGAAAAACAAACTACACAGAACAAACAAGATTAAGTAGTCCTCCCATCACAAATTTAAGTCCTGTGATTAAAGTATTAAAGCTGCAGTATTTAACTTTTACAAAAAATGTTTTTTACATATTTGTTAAAATTATCATTTTGTTACACAGATAATCTGTGAAATAAAATTGAGCTCCTTTCCCTTCTCCCAGTACAAAATACAAAAGTACACTCAGTCAGAAACAACCAATCTAGGAGGTTTTAGCACAAATGCTAAGGCAAGTTAGCATGGCCACCAATGATGGTGGATAAGTGGTTCTCCTGTAACAGTAAGTTGTTACCAAGACCCTCCTCCTGGCTCTGATTGGTTGCTTTTGACTGGGAGCTGTGGATTTTTGGAAAACAATATTAACACTGGGAGGATATTGATTTTTTCACTGATTATCCACCTCATCCCATTCTGTAACAACATGGTAGCAATTTTAATAAATACGGAAAACACATTTTTGTAACTGCAACTTTAAAGGCCAACATACATTTTTTTTCAAATGAAGGCCTTAATTTTCAATAGGAGAATTTAATGCTTTTAAAGGACACCCTTGATGAACGGATCAAGAGGAAGATCAGCACCACTTTCACAGATGAAGTCAGTAGAGCACAAAAACCAACGATGGAGACATCCCACATGTCACAGCACGTCACAGATGACAACATGCAGGCTTCCTTTAGGGCCGCCTGCTTCAGTCAGGTGAGGAGGGGAGGGGGCGGCAACCAGTCAGCACAGCATGCTCGTCCGAGTCCGGTCGGCATGTCCTACCTGCGGCGGCTCCAGCACTGCCAGCGAGCGAGGCACGGCGGCGAACGCCTTGTATGCCTGCTTGACATTCATTGGGAACTCGTCAGGCGAAGAGGGGGAGGGGGCACGAGGCTGCAGGGGCGGGAGCAGGGGTTGGGGGTCGGGATGGGGTGGGTTATGGAGGTTGGATCCATATGATAAAAGAGGTGGAAAGGACAAACAGAGACATGGAGAGGGCAGACAATGAAAAAAACCAGCAAAGTTCAAGACGACTGTGGAGGAGACGGGGTGAGCAGCATGGCGGCTGGTTTCATGTGGAAGAGGAGGAGCGATGCAGAAAAAGACGGACAGTAGGGCTTGGGCAGGCGAAGCAGGCTGTTCTGTCTGGGCACCTTTATGAAACAACCCGGCAGGTTTGAGATCAGATCTCAGCTTCTCTCTGATTACACTGCCTGGATTGTTTCTGAAAGCTGAAACCTTCAGAAGCTAAATCTGGTTCTGGAGCCCAGAGCAAATGGACATGAACTACAACAGCTCCGCCTGTCTTTGGTAACAATCAATTTTGCGCTTTAGACATTGGTAGCCCGCCGCACTGCGGTCGGGTTATTTCAGGGCGTGCGGCGGCACAGGAAGGGTTAAAACCAGCCCTACGTGGAGGTGGAGGTGAGGGGTCTTACAGAGGAGTTGAACGGGGAGGGGCCATGCTGAAAGGGGTTAGGGCTGCGGCCCTCCGGCGTGCCGGGGGAGGCGGTGGGCCACGAGCGTCCGACTGGCTGGATGGCTCCAGGCCGCGTCTGGGGAAAGACGACACATGATGTAGCTTCACTGCTAAACACCAGAACGGATGAAACTTTGAGTGAATGATAACGCAACATGAGAGAATGCTGATGGTTGAATGAATTTGAGTTTTAATAACATATTTAACTTTTACTCCTTTAACAACCCCTGGAGCCAATGAGATTATTACTTAACGTCTGATTTTTATGCATAAAAATACATGAATATCTTGTGCATTCATTAAAACCCAGAGTTGTATTTCATTCATCTTCCTACTCTTGTTTTTGACAGTTAGATTAAGTATTCAGATTCTTAGATTCTCCTGAGCTCTACTGACACTCACTGATGATGAAGTGCTGTCCTTAGCAGTGGGAGTGGCAGTGAAATGAATGTTTGCCTGTGGAGGAAGAGAAATGCATTTAAACAAAATTAAAACCTATGACATATAACCCAGCAGCATCTAGTTCAATTTAAGCTAACTAACTAATGAAGCTTCTTCAGGATTATGCAAAGAAATCAAATACAACCAGTTCTTAAATGTGGTTATGTAGACATTGCTGTTTGATCTTTTAGAAACTTATCATTCGCGGGGAAAATATAAAGCCAAAGCTGGTCAGCAAACCATCTCAGAGTAATGCATATCTAGTCTGCACAAGGCAAAGCATCAGGTATGAGTTGGCCACAGAGAAGCGTCCGCATGCTTTTCAGCCAGGAAGGGCAGAGGCAGCTCAATGCTTCCAGATCTGCCACAAAGCCCACTTACAAAGCGGGTCTCCCTGCCTGCACACAGGGAGCTGCTGGAGGAGTGGAGGCTGGGCTACGGGTGGGAAGGAAGGTCAAAACTGTCAGCGCTAAAATACCTCCACTGAACCCACTCTTGAATAGTGATGACATAAACTAAAGGATGAAGTGATGGAGGGCGGTGGATAATGGAGGAAGGTAAAGTGTTGGGAGGCTCACCGGTTGGATAGTGGGAGAATATGGTGCTTCCCTGACTGGGCTGTCCGTTCTGGTGTAATCAGATGAAGATGCCTGGAAAAAAAACGAGATGCAACTAAATAATCAGCTCAACGTTTCATCTAATAAACCAGAAATACAACCGGGATAAGAATACAACCACAGGTCCATCTGAATAAATTAGAATATCAGATGCTAATTAATTTAACGTCACTGAAGGAATTACTTAATTCTGTTTAGACCCAAAAGTAGTTTCTTAGGCAAAAAAAAAAGACTAAAAAAAGGGTGGACTTACTGAAAAATATGTCCAGTTTCTGTATAACATATAAACCCAACACTTGGTTGGATAAATCTGTGTGGTGGCTGTTTAGCTACAGTCCACTCATAATGGGGTTTGCTTGACATTTCTGTCAAGGCACATTTTTTCTTTCACTCAACTTTCCAATATGTTTTGATATAACACTAAACTACTAGTTGGTAAATATTAGCTGTAAACAATTTCAGATTTCTTTGCTCTTTATTCATCTTAATATAAAAATTTTCCAGAAACTGAATTCTTTTTAAAGCTGTTTTGCATTTTGACTTGAAATAAACCATTTCATGACATAATTTATTGAGATGCACCTGTAAAGCATTCTGGTTAGTAATATTGCTTTATTTCACACATTAAACATTCTCCTTCCTGCATCCTGACTTTCCTTATAGCTGTCAGGTCAGGTTTTTCCATGGGTCTGTGCAATTAAAGATCCTGAATAATTAAAGAGATGCAATGAGGGGTGGGCATTTATTGTATCGTTTATCATTTATTGTGATATATTTCTTAATTTATGTTTAAACCGCCCCCAAATTGCTATTTTTAATATTTTCTTCACTGTTTGCTCAATGAAAGTGTCAATAAATATCAATACATTTAAAAACATGATTAAATGCAGTTACTCTGTACAGTTTGGTGATAAAAAGTGTCCTAAATAAATAAGCATATTAGAAATTAGTTATTTTTCAGTTTGTGGGCTATGATTGCTGAGCGCATAAAAAAATAGTTTTAAATAGTCGTAAATTTAAATTATCGTAATAGCATCGCAAGATATTGTAGTAAAACCAAGTCCATATTGCCCATCCCTAGATGCCACAAGCTGTGCTCACAGCAAAAGCGTGCAATTAACTCCTCGTATTGTTGAGCAGAGGTTAACACACACACACAGTTAGCCAAACATGTCGTAGAGGGAAAGAAAATCAACGTAAGCCTGTGTTTTGGTTTGCAACCAGCTTCACAGCTGCAAATAAACCCTTTTTTACTGTAATATTTGGAACTGGGATCCAAATGGATGAAGCAACAAAGCTCACAGCAACGCAGCATGCCGCCTCCAAGCTACACTCAGCCATCTTGCCTTGGTGAACAACCAGGGCTGCAGCTTCCCCTGCCGGCCGTAGCCCACCGGAGGCCCCGACAGGATCCGCTCTCCGGGTGGAAGGCCTCTCCCTCTACGGTTAGCGACCAGGAAAGGGTTCTCATTAAAGCACATGGGCTGCGAGTCCACCAGGCACTCCTCTTCCTCCTCAGGAGAAACTGTTGAGTCAACAGCTGGACTGTCAGGGACGCTGGATGTCCCGTTGTGGGACAACTGGGATTGGTGGAGATAATCAATGAGGGGTTTGGTGGGTTTGCCTGACCCGAAGGGCTCTATAGGGGATCCGTGATTGGCCGGCAGGGGGGCCTCCATGGGGGCAGTCAGAGTAACAGAGGCAGAGAACTGAACAGGAGCAAAAGATAAGGAGGACACAAAACTCACAGGAGGATCTCGACTTGCTGATATTCAAATTCACACAAGGAGATAAAGAGAAAACAGAAAGATGGTGTTCAGTAGCTTCCCACTGCTAAGTCAGCAAGGTAAAAGTGATTCATGTCTTCATAAAGGAAATAAATCAGCATAAGTTTAAAGTTTTATTGTAGAGCAGTTTTAGAGAGAACCACTAGTTATAATCAGCATTTTCAGATTAATCCCATAACAGGACATCTGCAAGTTTCAGCAAGTCAAACTTAAGGCTTTTTAAGACAATTTTAATACTACGTTGAAAGGAATTTAAGACAGAAAAAAACACTAATGTAGAAGATGATTGAAGGATCCTGTTGTCTCATGTGGGTTGGGAACAAAAGTGAACTGGTGGGAAAAAAAACACCTTTTACACAAGTGATACATTTGCACTTGCGCAAAGAAGCTAGCTAGCTAGTAATGGTAAAGTAACAGCTAGTTACCGACTGCCTCAAGTCACAGAATGTGACAAATGTTTGCCTGACAGAAAATTTCAGCAGGAATAAAAAAAAAAACCTACATACAAGATTGAATACACTGCAAAAATACAAATCTTACTAAATGTTTTTTTTTTTCTCTAGTTTTTAGAGCATATATCAAAAACCAAAACTAGCTTACAAAATATAGGAGCTTGTTTTGAGTCAATAATTCTTTAATATTGATTTTAAAAAAAGTACTTGTACAACTGATTATTTCACTTGAGACATTTTTCCAAGTGAAATAATCTGTCAGTTGAATTAATTTTAATGCCTTTTAAAATTAATATTAAGAAATTATTGAGCTAAAACATTATTTGTAAGTTATTTTTGCTCTTGGACAAAATTAAGATTTGGGGTTTTTACAGTGTAATCCTGCCACAACAGAATTTAAGACCTATGATGAGTGTATTTATGGTCAATCTACGTTTTTAAAAGAATTTAAGGCATTTTAAGGTCTTGATTTTTAATTTAAGGCTTTTTAAGGATGCACAGACACCCTGCATAAACCAAAGGAAGATAAGGAGGAACGTCCGCAGCTCTATGAATAGAAAGTTAACACAGACGCCTCCTGCTGCTGTAAAGAGTCACTTGCATCACTAAAACTCCTCTGAAGCCTTGAAGATAAGTTTCTAAACTAGTAGAGTGTTTTAACCGCCACATTAGTGCAGACTCTCAGCCTCTGCTTTAAAAATACTTTATCAGGTTAACCAGGAGGATTAAGGGTGCTTAACATGAAACAGCCGACACAACTACATCTGAGACCAATCGATCTCAACAGTTTGACTATTGAAAAGCGGCGATTTGGCTCTTGGGCTGCAGTCGGCGTGAGGGTCAGAGGGATGGAATGTGAATCGTGACCTTTTGGCACAGACACAGACGTCTGTGAGCGACAGCTGGCTTTTAGAGCAGAGAAGTCACCCTGCTGGCTCCCCAACATGCCAACGCGCTGAGAGGTTCACAGCTGTGTCTGTTCAACAGTTCGTTAAGCTTTTAGTGGTTAAATATGAAATTTCCTTAAAGAGAAACGGAACAATTAGGCGTCAACAGGAGAGGTGTACCAAGCGGTTTTAGTTTCCCCTGATATAACTCAAATAGCAACATCTACCAGTAAGAGGTCAGTATCATCAATACTTTGGGTTTGAATTTTTCATTTTTTGTAAGAGTTAACAGGTTCACAATCAGTGGAAATACATTACAATACAAATAAATTAAATGTGAAATGTGAGCAATTTTATAATAACTTGTCTTTAAGCCAGTTTTTTTTTCTATTATTAAGGGCAATTCTGTTTACAGAGACTTTGTAAGCCATTTTTGTCTAATTTATTTTGAATATTTAAAATATATTACAGTTCCACTGTTAAATGTTCTTTGCAAATGAAAGTTTATTGATCTTTGAGAGAATGTACTGGCACTATTATGTCTTTTAACATATTAGTTGAAAAGGATCTCAAAACAACATTATATTTTATCACAATAATTTTATAAGCAACATTTGTTATCATGACAGGTATACTTATTTTCCCTTTTTATCAAAATACTTCAGAGAAATAAGTTCATATCCAAGGTGGCAAAATACTAGAGGCATTAATTAAAAATGTGTAAAAGGGTCTAGTTGATTTGCTTTGGCCAACTTAAAAGAAAATTAGGACCGACATCACTAGGCTCATTCTCAGGCCTCCAGGAAAATTAAACATATTTTTCTGCCAATATTTAATCTACAACTCTTAACTAAACCAGTCCTACTTTTTTGAAAACTGTATTAAAACTCCAGTTTAATTAGGAGCTGCTGCATTTGGTTTTATAGGAATAACACTGAACCACCATGTGGGAGCACTTCAGATCTCACCAACAGCTGCTCAGGGTATGTAGGTTAAGTGCTGCTGCTCTCTCAGAACAGAGATCTATAATTAAGTCTAGTTACAACGTCAAAGAAGACATGATTTAACATCTTTAAAGAAAAAACAGCTAAGAAATCATCCAATTTTTAAGAATGTTGACGTCAAATTAAAAATAAAGAGTCTATATTTTAGTAAAAATCAGGAGTTTGATAGAAGCAGAGAGAAGAAGAGTAAAGCTGGAAGAGGAAACTCACAGGATGATAAAAGGACAGAGCCGGACGTCCACACTACCCGTCCCCAGCAGAACTTTCAGAACTCAAACCGAGACACTCGTCTGTTCCTCTCAGATGACGCCGTCCCCACCCACCGGACAAGCTCTGTCCAACTCAGAGCCAGATGCACGTTTAAAATATCGCAGAGAGCAGGCAGGGTGATAGTGGGCAGCTGTTCCCTTCCCCCCAACTCGCCCACTCTCTGTCACGGTTTATTCTGACGCAAAACATTCATGTTGTAGACCTTTAGTCCTTTATTATGAGCTTTTCTTCTTTACGTCTTCATGGTTTAGTTAAATGACAAGGTTCTTCATTCAGCAGTCCTGGGAGGGGTTTCGGTTCTCCTTTAAAAAGGTCCAGCTCCGGGTCAAACGTGACATATACCAAGAGAGCTTATTCTGAGCCTCTGACCAAGGCCACATACAGTCAGAGAATCCCAAAAGGCAATGACCGCATTCTCAAACATGTCAAAAAGTTAAATCCATCCTGGGTGAATTCTGTTAGTATGAGGCAAAACCTGAAGATAAAAGAAAAACAAAAAACAGGACTCACTCTGTTCACTTTCTGGAGGCTGGTGGTGGGGAGAGCAGCCAAGGTTTTGTAGTCAAGTTTTAAAGGTCCAGTGCCAAGGTTCTGAGGAAAAACAAAACAATAATGTATTTAGAACAAAACCAGTCTACACACAGGTTTCAGTAATTCAAACACTTTCTAAGACCTTTTTTAATGCCAGATTGAATGAAATTTAAAACCGACAAAAATATAAATATTGGGGGATCCTGCTGGCACGTAAGAAGTGAGTCAGTGACAAAAACAAACGTCGACCAGTCGACAATCAATACATTTTACCCATGAGAGACGCAAAAAAAGGCTAGCTGGGTAGCTAGCAAGGGTATATTAGCAGCTGGTTTCCGACTGTTTTGAGTCAAAGAACACAATAAAGATGTCTGCGTGCGACTCAAACTTTTGCCTGACAGTAAAGATCTGCAAGAAACAAAAAAATAACTACATACAAGATTGAATGAATTCTGCCACAACAAAATTTTGGACATTCTTCAGTAAACTGAGCGTAAAGCGATATCTGCTGCCCCACTTGGACTAATGTTGCGTTCAGACGGCGGGTTTGTCTGAGCAGGGTCTCACCTCCGTCTCCTCTTCTAGCAGGCGAGTTGCCTCCTCACGCTCCAAACGCATACGCTCCTTCACCATGAGAGGAAGAGGAGGAGCAGAGTACAGAGAGGAAGACACCCAGCCACACACAGCCACCACACGGTATGATACGATGAAGAAAGAGTTTGTTTAAAGAAGAAAGAAGTGTTGTTATACACAAAGGGGTAGGGGGAAACAGAAAGGAAGGAAGTGGGATGATTGGATGATTATGTGCCGCACCAAACACACCAGAAGGACAGGTGAGAGAGAAAAACAGCAGGGTAGAAATCACACAGATTACAAAGTACACTATTCACGTTTCTATGGGAGCAGAAAAAGCATGCAAGGTGAAACATCACAGGAACAAACTCTCCAACAAAACCCAGACAGGAAGCTTCATTCATCCAGTTTCTCAGCTAAGAAAATTTATACCAATTCATATATTTGTATCTTTCTCGTCCCTCAAAATGTTTCACTCACCACTTTTTCCATCTCCTCTCGCTCCCACTGCGATGTCTCTCTGACCATTTCAGACTCCTGCCAGAAAATATTACATTTCAACTTCAGTTCGCAGGTTTTCATGCAGCAAACCTCAGCAGAAACAGGACATGTTTACCTAAAGTTGGCAAAATAAACAACTGTGCCGGCGCATTGTGGCAGCATAAGTGTGTTCGCAAGCGGAGCGAGGGGAACTATAGCCAAATTCCACCTGCTGACACCAAACTGCTGCTGCAGCAGAATCGCTGCACAAAACATTTGATGCATGGGCTGACTGGAAAACAGCGGCGCTCGTCTGGGGTGATACAAAGATCTGACTCTGATTGCTATGTGGTGGACTCATTCAGTGAATCGTACCTTCTGTATGATTTCCATCTCCTCTGGGCTCAGGTCTCGGTCTATGGAGGAAATGCTCTCCATACTGTTCTTGCGTACAATGCCAGTTGCAAACGGGTTGGCGATGATCCCAGGAGACGCCTGGAATAAAAAGTCACGTAGATTTCTAATTGAGTATTTTGAATTGTTACATATTTTCAGGAATGCAGAAGCATGCACATAATACAAGGACAAAAGGAGGACAAAAACTCAGCTAGTTTCAGAATTGGTGAACTCGTAAAAATAGAGCTCAAAATGTGCAGAAGTTTTTTGAAAGTAATAATGTTAACTGTTCCTCCAGACTGATACTCTTAAGTTTTTTCCCATCTGATAGTCCGGTAGACTCGGTTTGATTGGACCATTTGTTACATTTCAGTTTGCTTTACACTGCAATGTGACAAAGGAACTAAACAGTTTGAAAAACTTGCACCAGGAGTAGCAAACTAAGCAAAGCTGGTGTGAATGCACCCTTAGTATCAAAACTGAAGATATTTATTTCACCTAAGTTCATCTGTGCTAGGATGCCCACCTGGGAAGATGGTTTTAATTGTTCAACTTTAATACAGATTTTTTATTTATTTACTTGTCATTTAAAGTTCTTAAAGAGAAATCTTACTCTGCAGAAACTGGTATTGGTAGGTCAAAATTTTCAAACATTTCTAAACAGTCAGAAAATATGTGCAGATTTTGGTTTGGTGGTAAAATGTTTTAAATCGACACCAAAAACACTCCTAGTCATTTCAGATGCAGCTTTTCCTTGACCAAAGTGTTTTCTGAGAGCTCACCTCAACAGCTGCAACTTTCCGCGGGTCGAAACCGTCGCACACCAGCATGACCAGAGAGTCCCCGACTGCACGAAGCACTCTGACCGCCTCTGTGTGGGTCATTCCCAGCAGGCTGTGGTTGTTCACCTCCAGGATACGCATACCGACCTGCAGCCGTCCGTCTCTGGCTGCTGCGCCGGTCGAACTCACCTGAAGACAAAATGAGCGTTATGTTTCCTAACTGGCTGATAGGACTGGGAGATGTGGTTCTGCTCTGAGTTGTATGACACAGAATTACAGAGCCAGGTATGATAATTTTTTAAAGCATGAGAATAGATTTATTAGCAGGAAAAAATGCAATTTTACCAAGAAAAACAATTTTTTTGTAAATTTAAAGAATTTCCTGGTAAATTATTTATTTATTTCTCTAAATTTGTCAGGAATTTAGAGAAATAAATTTCTCTAAATTCAGAATTTAGAGAACCAGCATTACCAGCATAATGTAATGCTGGTTATATTATGAGGATCTGATGTAACCAGTTCAGTTGTTTGCTCACTAACAATGATAACTTGATGCTGATGTCTTAAAAGATTAAGTATTTTAATTAAGTATTATCTTCACAAAATGCACATTACACATTTAAATTTTTCATATTTTATGTGGAGTTCTCATAAAATTATGACCGTATGCTGGCAATATTTAAAACTTTCTGGTAATATTACAACTTTATTCCCGTATTATTTTGACTCTATTGTCATACGACTGTATTCTTGTAATATGACTATTATTTTAATTTTTTTTTAATTAGAGCCTGGCTCTAATATTCCATTGTAGAGATGACCAGAACTCAACTCTGTTGCTAATAAATAGAAGTTGTGAAACAAGATGGTGGCCTTGTGTGTGCTGTGGAAACCCAATGAATGTTTGTTGAAAAAAAAAAAACAAAAAAAAAACTTCCAAAACCAAAAATGGACATGGATGAATCAGTTTTGTTACCTTGGAGATAAAGATGCCCTCATCTGTGGGGTCGAAGGGGTTTCCAGCATGACCTTTTGCTCCTCCACGGATGCTAATCCCAAGCTTTTCGCCGGGCTGCTTTTGGATCAGAACCTCCTGCATCCCCGGCGGCGAAGGATCCCTTCGCACCAACATGCGGATCTCCTGTTTGTTGGCCAGCAGGGCCCGCACGGCTTCCTGGTGTGTGGCGTGCCGCAGGTCGATGGAGTTCACCTCTAATATGCGGTCGCCAACTCGCAGGCCGCTTTGACATGCCAAACCGTGAGGAATCACCTGAGGCAGCAAGAAGCAGAGATTGAAAGCAGAACCAAAATATTTCAAGTATTATCAAGGTAAGTTTTTTAACTTTTCCAGCACCAAACTAAAACAACACAAATTAACTAAAGAAGACTGCTTCAACTCACTATCATATGATATCATTTACTACTGCTACTAATGTCTTGTCATAGTATTCTATATAGCCAGGGACAAAGCAAACAAAAATATAACAATTTTGAAGGTAAATGCTTAGGATAGGCTAGCTATGCAAAACATTTTTATTACATTTTTTGAACATAACCATTCTTAGATAATGACATTTTATTCTGCTCAGTTCTAACTATATTGAGCTCCTTTCAGAAAGAGCTGTTTAAGAGCCGCTCCCCCAGACTGAACCTTTACACCCGCATGTGAAAACGCCTGCAAACTCATGTGCAATTATACAACCGTACATCTTCGAAAAGCAGAAGCACAACCAACAAAAATGGAGCCAGTGGTTTTGGATGGTAAGTCAACTACACATTAGTCGTTTCCAGGAGACATTGTACGGAACATAAACGGCATTTGGAAGGTTTTAGAAATGGCTCATTTTCCAGATATAAAAAACATTAACTTATTGCTAAAGACAGGCTGAGTGTTTTTTTTAAACCCCTTTGTCTGTTTTTAGAAGCAGTTAAGACACAAACTGAAGTAAAAAAAACATACAAAAAATACAAAAAAAAACCAAAAAACATGTAAAATGTGAATTTTGCACAATATGTCCCCTTTAAATAAATAAAAAAGTGGCAGCACCTTTGAGATGAAGACCCCAGGTTCATTGACGCCGAAAGGGTGGCTGGCATGGTCACTGCCTCCAACGATGCTCAGTCCCAGAGGGCCGCCTGACTTCACCAGGGTCACCTCCTGTTTGTGTGAATTTGACAAAAGAATCAATAAACTTAAAGTCTATTATGTACTGCACACACAACATCTCAGCAGGCTAAAAGCAAAACGCACACTCCTCTCATCACAACAAGCCTTCATACCATGCACCATCTTCTCTGCAGCTGAACAGCATTAGGGGTGAAGCGGGGAAATGAAGCATCAATAAGGTTTCTGCAGCATTTTACTAAAACATCTAGAAAAACCTGACCAACAAGATGAGAATGCGGATTCGTCTCACCTCAATGGGATACTCGTCCTCCAGCTTCCCCATGTGGTTCCCCTGAAGGCCTTCCTCATCTTGGTCTGGAGAGGCGGAGGGTTCTGGGGGCGGAGGGGAGTGGGCCCGTGCTCGGTTCTGACCCGGAGAGCCCTCCGGCGCGCTCAGGTCTCGCTCCACCAGCAGCGCGATGGTGGGGGAGGTGCCAGTAAGGAGCGCTACTGCCTGGTCATGCCTGGCCTCTGTCATGTCTACACCATTGATCTGGATCGACAGTGAAACCAACCATGGAGGAGGTGTGAGCCCACCAGGATTCTCCCAGGGATCATTTACGACCAATAGGATGAAAATTGACCACAAACCAAACTGGAAACATCAAGCTGCCACTGGATTCTGCATGTTATCATTCATTACTGTAAGCTAGGATGTAAAGACTTAGCAAAAGTGTTCACACCCCTTAAAGCTTTCCAGGGAGGAGGCGTGCTGTGGTGGCGCAGGGGTTTAGCACGCCCCACGTTTGGAGGCCTTAGTCCTCGACGCGGACGTCGCGGGTTCGACTCCCGGTCNTGCTAGAAAATAGCCCAAAAAAAAAAAAAATACTTAAAAAAAAATTAAAAAAAAAAAAAAAAAAAAAAAAAAAAAAAAAAAAAAAGCTTTCCGGGGAGAATACATCAAATATTAGCCGAATAAAGACAAAATGATACTGTAAAAAAAGAGCAATAAAATTACGAGAAAAAAGTTATTTTAATGAGAAAAATCTATGAATGAGTTTTCAAGATCTGATATAATCAGCTGGACAAGAATGTGGTTCTTTCTTTGAAACTCATTTGCAGAATCATTTCAAAGTCCTGCAACCTATGCTGAAGTATTTTCTTGTTTACAAAGTTTTATGTAGAAGTTTTCATGAAATTCTAACTTTATTCTCATAAAATTCTGACTTTATTCTCATAATATTAATAATTTAAAAAAAACTTTTTTAGTCTGGTCCTAATACCCCATTGCAACCAATCGGACAGGAAATTCAACGAAATCTACACAACATGTGAAAAAGCTCAAGTGGTATGAATACTTTTGCAGGACACGGTCACACTTTCATCTTTTAAAAGTAGAATTTTGGCAAATACTCCTTGCTAATTTATTTGAAGAACAGCCAACAGGGCAGCAGGAAAACAGAGGGATTCAACAGAGGGATGCTGCTGGCAGAGAAGAGGCAAGCTTCAAAATCCAGAAACTTATCAAAAGTTCATGTCATCTTTTATTCTGATTACTTTAAGACTCATTCTTGCCTTTGTTCACTTAAAGCACAAGCAGAAGACAGAGTTCTCTCCAAAATGTTTATTTTTAAGTCAAGAAAGGCAAATAAACTACTACGTTCAGTGCCATTAAAAAGTATTCACCCCCTTTTTATTGCTTTTTATCAACAAAATCAGGCTTTTTTGACAAAAGTTAAAGGGCTAAAACCCTTTATTTCTTCAAAATAATGACAATTATCATCATAAAATATGCAACATTAAATAAGTAATTGCATAAGTATTCACTCCCTTCCAAATCTGCATTTAATAGATTCACCTTTTGGCAGCAAACACAGGCTTGCACATCTGAACGACACAATTACTCTATTCTTGCTTGCAAAACTGTTCAAGCTCCGTCAGATTGGGTGAAGATCAGTCTGGGCTTTGACTGGGCTACTCCCGAACCTCCAACTTGTTTTGATCTTTTTTTATGTTTTACTTAAAATACAGAATAATGAGTAAAGAAAGACATATAAAGGAAAGAGAGCAGTCTCAAATAAGTTTATGCTTATCTCCTTTTCAGAGTTATTTAAATATCATGGAATTAGAATTGTAAATGTGTTTGAAATAAATAAGCAAGTTATTTTGCAGAAACCAGTTTTTACTTCAACATTAAGAGTTTTTCTTGTTTGTTTTTTGTCGAAAAAGTCACGTAATATTTCTTATGATTGATTTGTAAAAGCAATAAAGAAGGTAAACCATCCAAGAGAATGAATCAT
This sequence comes from Alfaro cultratus, assembly GCA_903066825.1. Lineage (NCBI taxonomy): Eukaryota > Metazoa > Chordata > Actinopteri > Cyprinodontiformes > Poeciliidae > Alfaro > Alfaro cultratus. Next base: position 52,731 of record CAEFZX010011575.1, on the reverse strand, counting down.
CTTTAAAGGTACTGCATATGTTTTACAGCCTGGTGTTACAAACCGCACACTGCTCCATCCTGACCAGCAGAGGTCAGCACTGACCCGACAGTAACAGCTCTTACTGCAGGACTGAAACCCGTCTACCTCAGCAGCAGAGCAACACTGCCTGACACCACACCCACCACCAAGCAGGCAAGGAGGCTCGCTCAGAGTTAGTGAGCATGCAAAGGGGCGGCGTGTGATTACAAATGAGAGACAAAAACAGAGGAGGAAGAGGGGAGAAACCACCAGAGAGAAAGCAAAACACATCCAAGGCAGCAGGACTTGAAAGAAAAACCTCTGAAAAGAGCAGCATTGCATTCACTGGCAGCAGAAACAACAATGTCAACTGATAGGAAACAAACGTTCAAAGAAAAGTCATGCAGAACACTCTGATCTGTGTGATGGTTTCTGTAGTCACCTCTTCCCAAGAAGCTGCTCTGAAACTTTGGGCTTTTATAATTGTTATAAAATATTCAGATTACTAACTGTGGCCAAAAGATTTGGACTTTAATGTGACAAGACCCGAGCTCAGTCCTGAAAATGGTTATATGAGAAAACCTCAAAACTGAGCATAGATGGAAACAAGAATTTAATAAATTTGCAACTTTTGTTTCAGAAAGTTAGAAGCCGAACTGACAAACGTTCACTATAAACCACGAAGGAGCGCAATTTTCAGGCGAGAGCGTACAGAGGATATTTTACCGCTCGCAACATGGGTGTGCAGTACTGCATTTTTTGGTATATAATCAATACTAAGTTAATACAAGGCCAGTGTTGCCAATACTAATATTTTTATTCAAGTTTGATATATCGTTAAATTTTAGGTGTCTACAAAATACTTTTATAACATGTTAACATGATAAATGGTAAAAATAGAAAACCATTTGTGTATTCCGAAAAAAAGTGAAATAATTATAAATTGTGTTTTGAGCAAATCAGAACACAATCTTTTGTTGAGCAGAGCTGAGAAACTACACTAAACTATTGCCACGGTAATATTAATACCAACTTGGTATCATTAATATTGATCGATTCGTCCACCTACAGCTAGCAAATAAATGGAAATACCTGTAATCAGAGCCAAGTGCTCTCTGTTAATAAATAAGGGTTTATGGCATGAATGCTACACCATACGTGAGGTTATGAGCAAACAACATGATGGCTGTGAATGTATTTCTGTAAAGATTCTTTGTTTTGATCCATTTAAGCTTTCCACCTCCATGAGAGAACATGCTACATTTGAAACGTTGGAAATCTCAGAGTAAAGGCAAGGATCTACTTTCTCTTGGAAACACACTCACTATCCTGACCAATCACTAGACTAGAGTAACATTTTGTCTATGCTTTAGAATAGCAGAATGGAGTTGCACAGTGTGTCATCCCCCCTGCTATTATATATAAATCTTAGTTTAATATTCTTGTAAAGAAAAGGTGCCAAGATTAGTTTTTGAAGTTTAAGGTTTTGTCGTAAAACATAGATTTTGGACTAAATATTGTACTTTTGTGGTACAAAATAAACAACATGTTTTATAGTAAAGCGATGTTACTCACAGAGATTACCCTGTCGCCGACTCGCAGCGTGCTGTCTCTGTGTGCCGCTCCGCCCTCAGCAATCCTGGAAATGTAGATTCCCTGAAGACCGGACAGACGGTGACAAATTTTAAATCTTCTCTTTTTGTCACTTCTGCTCAAATTTGTTTCATGAGCTTTAGACAAGATAAGAGTATCTATTGCTAGATAAGAAAATCTTTATCTAGCAACCCTGAACAGGAGCACCTGTTGAACTAAGTAATGTTAGTTCAACATTAGATTCTTTTTCTTCTTTTTCTCTTTTCTTTGGTATATTATTTTGTTTGGATTTTCTCTTAATTCCTGTAAAGCACTTTGTATTGCCTTGTTGCTGAAAATGTGCTATATAAATAAAATTACCTTTACCTTTTTGAACCATTTTGAAACGATACACAAGTCATGTTCTGTGAGTTCCTGAGCTTTAATGATAAAATTGGAAAACTTTGGAGGTAAAATGGTTGTTGCAAAAGGCTAAAATGTTGAGATAACTCTGTTACCTTACTGTCTGGTTGATAGAAATAGGAATATGTGAGACAATATTCAACCCTGAATCAATTCCAGACAAAAATCTGGAGTTGAAATAGTTTTTATAAAATCCAATCACTACTAGACAAAATCCCTAATATTTTTCACTGTAATAAAAGTAAAACATTCCTTCATCATGTCTTCAGACATCATCATTGTTGAGCTACTAGCCAAAGCACCTGCAGGAGCAAACAATGCTGCACCACAACCAGCGATCAACCAGCCATAAAACACGCCATAGTACTCATTAAGAAACAAAACTTTGTCCAACCTGCCTAAAAGGTTCATGAGTCCTTTCCTTTTTTCTCTCTGTGCTTCCTGAGCTGCAGAGCTGCGCTGGTCCAAGTCTAGACCTCACCACGTCTAATTACAGTGAACCGCTCGAGTTTCAGGGCTGGCTATTCATATCTCTGTAACCGCGGTGATGACTGTAGACGCTGTGGCGGGAATAGGCACAGAGAAGATGGATATCGCTCACTGTGACAGTTCCTGTTAGAGCGGCTTCCCAACTTCCCAAATGATTCTCGCTCTTTAGTTATGGAACGACTGGTTCTGCCTGCAGCTTTTTATGACCTTAGAATAGTTTCTGACCTGGAAATAAACCAACTGAGGATTTTCAACCAAACTGTGTAAATTTTCCACTTTATTTGCCATGTATGGTCTTAATAAACAATGATTCTTCAGTGTTCACAGTAAATTTTAGGATGGTAGCTAACTATTGTTTTAGTATCAATTAATCAGATTAAAAACGGAACATTCTGCAGATTTTTCCTTAAACTACTTATGGTAAGCTTAATTTACACAACAATAAAAATATGTACAAAATGCAAATAAAAAATTATTTATTTTCTTTTTCTTAATAAGAAAACATTTTATTGCCTAAAATGCAAAAATATAGCAGCTAAATAAATATTTAAATAAGTCTTTTCTCCTTGCCTTAACATCAATAGATTGTAGAACTGATCTGTTAATTATTTTTTTCAATTAACCAATTAATACTTGGACAGCAAATGGTACTAAATGGAAGAATTTTATATAATTTGAACCAGATGAACCTGAAACTATGTCACTTGAGGATATTTACAGAAAAATTGTTTTTCAACAAAATAAAAAAAAATTAAAAAAAAGTTAATTAGTATAGTTTTAGCTTAATTATTGCTGTTGTTTTTCAGAAAATTACATATTTTAGAATTCATATACACCAATTAACGATTAATTGATTACTAAATTAGTTGACAAGTCTCTCAATAATCGATTAATCTGATTACTTGTTCCAGCCCTGCTGTGCTTAGGTGCTTCTTACAGTGTCTCCTGTGCGGTACGGTGTGGATCCTTTTCCCCCGGCGATGCTGAACCCAAGGCCTTTGTCGTTCCGGATCAGGCAGGTGGAGAACCTTTGCCGGGGTCCGCTAGGACTGCTCTCCAGATTGAAGGCGAGGCCGCTGCTCCGCCTCTCCCGTGGGAAGTAGTCATCCTCGGGCCTCAGCGGCGTGGTGGTGATGGCGTTCTCGGGCTCCACCATGCGCTCGCGAAGTATCGTCATGGAAACCGTTGCCCCGGAGCTGCGTAGAGCCTCAACTGCAGTGTGGTGCTCTGCTTCATGGAGGTCTACGCCGTTCACCTGAGAAACGGGTAAAAATTTTGAAACGCCTGAACAGAAACTTTTTTAATCTATTCATGCCAAACAAATTTTTACCTCTAGAAGCTTATCTCCCACTTTCACTCCTGCTCTTGCTGCAGGACCTTCCTCTGATACTCTGGAGATGAAGATTCCCTTAAAAAAAAAAACCAAAGAGAATATTTAATATGTACAGCTTGCATTTTACCTCTGCTATCCCAATCTTGTGGGTTTTTCACCTCGTCGTCTCCCTTGTAAGGCGTAGATCCTTTTCCCCCCGCAATGCTGATACCAAGCCCACCAGACTGTCGAACGATAGTCAGCGAGTGCTGCAAGTTGATCAGAAAGAAGTCAGAAACAGCAGGAATGAATCTCAAAGAAAAAAAAAAATTCTTCTTGTACAGGTAAAAATGATGAGGAATTTCTAGAAAAATTTTATTCCAGTTTAAACACTGAATTCCCTCCCCCAGTTTACCAGCAGGTAGTGTCGGTCATGCATGTAGCTGTCCTTAAAGATTCAATAAAAAATTAACTCAAGTTTGCCAGAAGACTTATGCTAGTTATAATGCAAAGGTAGATTATTTTATTTAAATATCTTTTGAACTTTGAGGCTTTCCTTTAATAAAGTAATGTGTGTTAGATGCACACGTGTGCTCAGTGGTCAAAGTTAGAAAAGGGAGACGACACACAGGGTGTGTGTTCTCTATGTAGGTCATGCAGAAATGCAAAATGAATTGAAACAAAGTCAAAACGGAAACACCAAAGTAACAGCAAGAAGATTGAAGAGTCCTGCATGTGGAAACTGCTTTTGATATATTTTTTTTACACTGCTTAACCTCAGTGAAATATGGTTTGTTTTTCTAGATATACATGATTGAAGAATGAACAAGTGTTTTAGTAAAACCCTCGTCACAATCTGCAGGGTAACTGCAGTTTTCAGCAAGTCAAATTTAAGACTTTTTTTAAGCCTGAAATATAGAGGACAACTGGCAGATCGTATTGACTCATACTGAGCCAGTGGAAAAAGGAAACATTGTCCAGCTAACTGGGGAATTATCCACGATAGAAGCAAAAATAAAGCTTGCTAGCTAGAAAGGGTATATTAGCAACTAGTTACCAACCGTCTCACGTCACAGAATGCAACGAGGATATCTGTGCTTGACTCAAACTTCTACCTGACAGAAAAGCCCTGCAAGAAAAAAAAACCCTAGATACAAGACTGAACAGTCATGCCACAACAAAATTTAAGACCCATGATTAGATTATTTAAGGCCAACCTATATTTTTTTAATGAATAAAATTTTTTTAAGGATGTGCGAACACTGCTATAGAATATCTGACTTGCCTTTCCATTGTGTACGAAGATACTTATAGCAAATACTGGTTCACCAACACCTTCACATCTGATACTGTCTACACTGATGAAGATTCGCTCACTTTGATAAGCCAATTGGACAGAGGAGTTTAACTTATCTGATTGATTTGGCCAATATTTATGACTATTGGGAAAATTCCCATACTGTGTGGAGAACAATGAACTTTCAGTACAAGATGGTCAGTAGAAATGGAAAATAAACAAAGTAGCTCAATTTGCCACAACAAAAAGTAACTTAATCCGTAATGGGTTGCATTCTATAAGTTTTACAGCCTTCATCGCAATATAGCTATTTATATGCAATCGGACACATCACAAAGAACATGCATTCATCATATACATGACAGGACTTTGTGTTTCACAAAATGTGCTTTATGTTTTTAGGTTATCTTAAGATGCACAAAGTGTTCTTCTGCAATCTTTACACAAGCAGCTTAATATTTTAGTTTTAGTCATGAAAGGAGAGTAGATGAATACTATAGAAAAGAAGACAGTGGAGCAAACATGCTCTTTCTCACATCTAATACAATATCCAATTTGATATTTAAATGTTTATACAGCTATACTTAAAATAATAGTAAGGGATTCATCCATGCAAAGCAATTCTTCGGGTTAACCTGAAGATGTTTTTCTATCTTGTATAATTTACATAAATGGAAAAACATGGAGCAAAGCAGCAGAGGGAGAGGAGAGCATTGTGCCAGAACCTGATGCTTGACAGATTTGCACCATCAAAGAAAGAAATGGAAGCACTGGCAACATCTTAGATGGCAGAACAACATTTAGTATGAAAAGAAACATTTAACAGCACAGCCCTGACCTGCCCAACATTTAGTTCACTGGATTTACAGTTTGGCTGTAAATCTCTGCCAAAACTTTTCAGAAAAATACATGGTGAGAGATACATGCTTAAAATATAATTATATACCATCACAAAATAGCCTTGGTAACTTTGTGTTAACAACCTGCTTCATCAGACAGGATAAAGAGTTCATAACTGAAGTTACGCTATTAAGCACAAATGATTAGGGCTGAAATAGTTGGATTAATCATGATTAATTATTGAAATAGTTACTTAATTCAGCAATTGATTCATTGCTACCTTAAGATATAGAGTCTAAAAAAGTAAACATTTGATGAAAAAAAAACCCACTCAGTTAAAATTGCACAAAAAAGGACAAATTTTAGCATTTAAGATAAAAAGAAAAAAAACAGTTCGACTGTAAATATGTTCTATTCCACATTGGCATAGTTTTAGCTTCACCCAGTTCAATTTCTATAAAAAATAAAATAAAAATAAAAATCTCCTATTAAGCACTTTTTGCTACTTGGTTATTAATTGGTGAATCCAAGCAGAAAGGGCTGAACTTTTCATATGTTAATGTTCAAAGTATTTTTTAACTGGAGATGCATCCTTTGCTACAAACGATCAATCATACATTAAAAGAACATTATGTGATTGATTTTTAGGATTTTCTTTATGCATTTTTAATATTGCATGACATAAGGTTAAGTGGTTAAATGAGAAATCTGCAGAATGTGATTTTCTTGTCCAATCACCAGAAGAGCTGATAGAAAAAAATCACTTACGTGTTGCATTAGTAATAATTATTATTACCGTTCATTAATAATTAGAATGTTTTCTTAACTGGTGTCAAAGTGGATGCCTTTCATCTTATCCATCAATATTTAACAGTAATGGTCCAGTTCTAATTTCGGGTTCTGCCACACAGACACTCCAGTAACGGATCTGTTAGTTTTCTTTGTGATTAGCTCAGATTAATTAGATTTGTGTGACTGTTTTCTCCACTTCCTAAACCTGTGTTAGCCTGGGTGGGTGGGTGATGCACAGATAGGCACACTGGGTGGGAAAGAGTAGGTACAGACCTCTTCCTCCTCAATTCGAGCAGGTTCAATCAGCAGATTATTGACTTGATCAAATGACACCCCCTGTTAGGACAGGAACCAGCGAGAAGCATGCGGATTAGTCAGGCCAAAATTAAAATATCCACTCATTCCCACACCCACACGGTACACGCTCTCCCATTAACGTCACACATCACTGTCTGCCTGCCTTGAAGCAGAAGTGATCCCTCATTCGCTCCCCAGCCACCAAAAGCAAATACAGGCAGAGGTGGAAAGACAAGACCAAGGAGCTGAGCCAGAGTGCAAAACAAAACACAAACAACCAGTGTGCAGCAAGAGCAAAAACAAGAAAGCAAAAGCTCTTGAACCAGAAGAAGAACCTACTAACTCTAAAAGAATTACCAGAAAGCTTCATCTTATCAACAAGGTTTGGATTTAAAAGAGGGACAAAATATATTTGATATTTAATTTATGAAGTGCTAAAAACTGAAATTGCTGAATTAGTTGCCACCATTTCATTTTTAGATCTGGCTGTCAAACACATGATGAACCACTGGAAGTTAAAACCAGAAAAGTGGATGTAATAGACACTAACTGTATAGTTACAATGAAACCAGAAGTTTACATACATAAAATATACATGCGTTTTTTTTCTCCTTGTCTGAAGTTAAATCAGACAAAACGTCTCTTGTTTTAGGTCAGTTAGAATTACCAAAATTGTTTCTATTTGCTAAATGCCATAATCATGAGAGGAATAATGTAAGATATTAATAAATGTCTCCAAAATCCGAAATTATTACCATTTCTTTAAGCAATAAGGAAAAGCCCAGATGATGATGTCAGAGACTTTTGAATTTATTGGGAGAACATCTGTGAATGTATTTTAAGGCCACACCTTGCTTTGCTGTTTGAGATGATGGGAAAGTTAAAAGAAATCTGCTGACATATTAGGAAGTCTTGTGAAAACAGACAGTTTTACTATCCAAAGTGAAACGTGTTCGGTACAGACATGGGCTTAAAGGCCACTGAGCGAGGAAGAAGCCTTTACTTCAAAAGAAACATGAAAAGCCAGATTGTAGTTCGCAAATACATACAGGGACAAAGATCTTCATTTTTGGAGATATGGAACTAAAGCTGAACTGTCTGGCCATAACAACCAGTATTACATTTGGAGAAAAAATGGGGATACTTGTACCATCCTAACTGTGAAATATAGAGGTGGCACCATCATGTTGTGGGGCTGTTTTGCTGCAGGAAGAATTGGTGCACTTCATAAAATAGATATCATCATGAGGGGAGAACATAATGTGATGTTAGAAGCAACATTTAAAGACGTCAATCGGAAAGTTAAAGCTTGTACGCAAAATTTGGTCAATATTCAGCTAATATTGGGAAAAAAAATTGCAATTACAACATTTCCATTAAATAAGAATTGAAATTACAGATCAGACGTGAATAAGTTTGTTGACTAAATGTTCCTCCTAACACTTCTTGTCGTCTTCTTTGTCTTTTCCGCCAATAGTAACATCCGGTTGTTGATCATGTGACACGTGTGATGTGAAAAAGCGTTTTTATTGAATTTTTGCAAAATGCATTAATTTTGATACAACCTAAAAACCAGGCTCAAGTTCTTTAATAGAAAAACTTTATTTCTTTCAAAATTGGCATGCTTTCATTGAGCAAATTTTTTTTCGCACTTCCAATTTGTGAAAGTATATGATCAATGGAAACGCAGATAGTTAAAGCTTTTAATAAATTACCTCTAGGTAACTTACTAAATTATTTTTTGCATTAGGAAACCGGCACCAATCTGTCCCATAATTTACAATATATGATGTCTAAGATAATTAGGAAACCAGGCTCGTTGGATCTCACATTCCAGCTCTGCCAGTAGATGTTCTGGCTGGTCCGAGTTCAGCCACACAAACAGAACCACACTCATTAAAAGCACACAGAACAGATTTGGTGAGATGATCGTCGTGTTAAACAGAATTTCATCATAAATCAATACAAATCAAGTCTCCCCAAATGCTACAAAGTTTAATAACAATAAGCAGCAAATGATCAGACTTCTCTAGCATAATTCTTAAGCATTGGGGTGAAATGTTACAAAAGCAGCGTGTGGAAATCAGCAAATGGTTTGTAATGGTGAGAAGTTTAGTCTTTATCTGAGTGAGTGCTCTGAAGGAAAAGCTGATTTTATTCACAGAATTAAAGTTAATATGCATCTTATTTCTCAGGTGAGGTTATTTTTAATCTCTAACGTGTGTGAGGTGCGGTTCAGGTCTGAAAAGAGTGACTTAGTGGCTGACTAAATGTGCTGAATCCTACCAGAGCCTGAATCGGTTTTACCTTTACTTGGCTGGAGTTGCCCTGATGCCGGAGGTCGTCCAGCTCTTCTATTCTGTGATGGAGCTGAGGGGTGCCTACAATCTGATCCTCCTCTTCCTCCTCTTCCTCCTCTTCGTCCGGCTCGTCCTCTGCAGCCCGTGTTGGGGAGTTGAGCCCGTCGGGACTGAAGCCCTGCAGCAGCGCAGCCACAGCCTCGGGTTTGGGCAGCTTGTTGATTTTGAAGTGCTTCTTGTAATGCGGCGTGTCCTTTCTGATCAGCCGCTGCTTCTCCGGGGGGATCGCCGGCCTGCCGTCGTCTTCGTCACTCCTCTCGCCATTCTCTCTGTCATCTTCGTCGTCCTCATCTCCGCCCCGGATAATTGGCTCTTCTGCAAAGTGAACGGTTGGCTGTAGAAAGAAGGAGATTAGAGTGTTTTTCACAAATTTCAAATTTTATTGTGGCAATTCGCATCAGGCCTATCGCATCTCTATCATCAATAAGTGTTTAGGTTTAATTTTATAGATTACAGCAAATATAAACTCAGCATTCCATTTCTCAGAATGTAATATTAGAGATTAGAAGTATTGTATTTGATGGTTGACCCTCAGACAGTCACTGATCCCATCAAAAAGGAGCGTAAGCCACAAAATGTTGTAGCTAAAGAAGACATTCAAAGTGTGCTGTCTCCAAGTTTGTTCATGGAAAGTTAAGTGCAAGGGAAAAAAAGGTGCACCCACATAAGGGATAGCTTCAGCAAAGACAGGATTTCGATCTTGAGGAGTTTGGGGGACATTTACAAAGTCATTATTTTAGCAAAATATGTTCCTCAAAATTTCTTGCAGATATTTCTAAAGTAGCGCCACAAAATCAGAAACTTTTTTTGAAACATCAAAGATCTAATGCTAATACAAGGTTTATGAAAAGCAAAAATTGTTTTCAAACTTTTCACCATGATTGTAGTTTGATTTTAATGGAACGGTTTTTACCTCAATGTACTCCACCTCCATCTCATCCAGGTCTTCCTCCTCCTGGGGAGACTGGTTGTTCACCAGCTCCCCTCTCTGTGAGGGAGCCACCAGGTTGTGTCTCTCCTCGTGGGATGTGGCCGACAGCGTGCTGTTGGACACCTGGGAGTCATGGCTCTGATTTGAAACGTCACTCAGTCGTTTCACCTAAAAACAGTGAAATCGTTGATGAATAGCTGAAATCTCAACGTTTTATAGGATTTTCACTACACAACATTTTTACTTAAAAGTATTTTTATTACCTGTGGGTCAAGTGACTCATCTTCTCCATCGGGTCTGGTTGTGTAAGGCTCATTCCTCCTGTCCTCTATCCCCTTCTTCATCACCTTCAGCTCACTGGGATGAGGGGTGGCTCTGCGCTGGAGGCCCTGAGGAAAAGAGAAGCACATCCTGCTCTAGACAAACATTCCCATTTGTAACACGCTTCCTCTGAACACCAGTCACATAAAGACATGTGATTTGTATCACTAAAGTAACTGCATCTAATCATATTTTCAAATTTATGGATACTCTGAACAAACATTGGAGAAGTTTTGGGGTGCTTTAAATATTACTGACTGGAATTTATAATTTTTATGATAAGAAGTTTATCACAATAAATGATAAAAGCCTATGCATACTTTGTCACACAATTCTAGGACACAATTTTAAAATTACTTTGTCCAATAAACTGGAGATTTTATCCTTAGCTGTAGATTACGAAATACTGACTGTTAAATATTTAGCTAATCCTGTATGTGGAAAAATATTTTGAACGTTAATAATTATAGTTTCCAAAGAGAAATTGGGACATAATAAAATTAGTATAGGTAGTGTAGACTTTCGAGAGAACATCAGAGTTAAGACACAAAATCTCTGATCGTTTCTTTTCCAACCAAAATTATCAGAGCTGATGATGGACACGTAGGAATAAGAATGATTTCAGCTGAAAGATGATGGCGTAGCGTTTTTTCACCTTGCGCTCTGCTGCAGCTTCATCATCTTCCTCTTCCTCAGCTTTAGTCTCCTCCTGGAACTGAATGACGGACACTCTGTTCAGGTTGCTATCGGTCCAGCTGTCGTCCACGCTGTTCTGGAGCAGATTCTCTGTGGGATACCGAGCGCACTTACTCAACTTACACCACCCAAATCTGCCTTCAATTCAACTTAGAGGTCAACACTGAATAATAAAAGTTTATTAGTGGAACATAAAACGTTATTTGAGTCACTTTATCACAGAAATACGAGAACATAAGGCTCACCGAGGCTTGGCGACGGCTGCTGAGGGAGTAAATAGCAGGTCAACACTTTCTCTCCTGTCCGCTCGTCGTCTTCGGTCTGGAACTTGAGCATCGGTTGCGACTGGTTCTCGGTGAGCCACATGGCCTTCAGGTTGAGGTTTGTCAAGGCGAAAGGCAAGTTTTGTAATCTGGACAAAGGTAGAGATGGAATAAGGTCAACCAGAATATTTTCCTCCAGAATGAGAACCAAGAAGACAGAAACCTAATCTAAAGTTGAGGAATTTGAAAGGAATTATATCATTTGATGCTGTGAATAAACCCTAAATGTTAGAGCCAACTTTAGATCTGTGTATCAAGTCTAAACACCAAGTTTACAAAGAATTTAATTAGTAGAGGTCGAGCTGAAATACATAAACTGCAAAAAACAAACAAACTGTCTAATCATCCATTAGGCAGACTATTGATTGTTTGGAAAGCTCAAATAGATCACAGAGAGAAAGATTTATGGAGGTATAGATTTGTGAATGAATGGATGGCATGATAAATTTAAATGAGAGCAATATTTTCCATTTGAATGCCCTTTAAAGGGAGGTTGCCCTTTAATATTATTGAAAAGCTGCTGCAAACAATTGACAAATAGTACAAAGCAGTTAGTTTGCAGTTTTTCATTTTACAAAAGTCCCACCTGGCAGCGTTGCCTGTTTTCCCTGTCTGAGAATGATTAATATGTTTTAAAGGGCAATTTTGTTTTGTTTTGACTTTATAATCAATTTTATTTATTGTTTTGTTTGTTTTGCTTTGTTTATTTGACAAGTCTTCCAGTTCCAATGTTACACATTCTTTGAAAATTAAAGTTTATTGACCTTTGAGAAGGAGTATGCACATTATTATGCTTTTATTCTATTAGTTAAAATGGTCTCAAAAAGGACAATTTAATAATTTCTGGGGTAATTTGTCATACAGCAAAATTAGTTATTGTGACAGGCCTATGGGTTTGTGCCTCAGAAAAGTCAGAAATTAGAGGGGAAAAAACAAACAAATATTGTCACAAATATTTTTAGATAAATAAAACTGAGAATATAAAAATGCATTTTTCCCCCCCTCCAAACTAATCCAGTTCTTCCCACCCCCAAAATTCAGTATTTCTTTTAGTAAATGACCCAGACTTTTCCAGATTTGAAAACTCATCATGGCACTACTAGATTCTTTTTTCCATAAATCCAACGAAATATAAATGGTTCAGGTGCTGCTACCTGTTTCCGACCACATCCAGCACATGCAGCTCGGTGGCGTCTGCCAGCTCAGCGGGCAGTTTGCTCAGGCGATTATCTCTCAGCGAGAGGACGTTGAGACTGGCGCAGCCGCCGAGTTCTTTAGGCACACTGCCGAGCCGGTTCCGGTCTACATTCAGGTTCGTCAGCTTCTTCAGCTTGCCTAGCGAGCGAGGAAGTGACTGTAAGGTGAAATGAAAGGAGATTTAAATCTGGTTAATTCGGATTGTGTGCATATACGGTCTAACTTTATCAGAGGAAAGTCGGGGTACCTGTAAATGATTCTCCGTCAGGACAAGCTCTGTGAGGTTTTCGCACTCTCCTATAGAGTCGGTCAGCTGAGTTAGGCGGTTCTGGTCCACTTTCAGGATGGACAGCTGCTTTAAACAACCTGGGAAGAAAACACACAGTAAAACATTTAGAAATTTAAACAATCCCTCAGAAACAGAGACAAAACTTTATTCTTATTTGCAGGGATCCATCTTTTTAACTTTTAAACACAAAGTTCAAGAAGGTTGGAAGCGTGGCTGAAACAGCATTTTAGACAATGGAACTGGTAAAGTCTGGAAATGAACATATTTTCCCAAATTGGCTGAGACTTTAGAAAAGGCTTACTGGGGCAGTTGCTCAGGGCGACCAAGGACTTAGAATGCATGTTTTACATTGTACCTTATATAAAACTTATAGGCACGTAAAAAGTGTGTTATTTTAATATTGTTACATTTTTATTAATGTATAGAAAACTCAAATATAACTCTGGGGCTTTTTAATCCTATTAGTGTACTGTCATTTGGATGACAAAAATGCATATTTTTATTATTATTTAATTGGGCAGGGTATCAAAACTGGCACCAGCCCAGAGTCCCTTATCCTTCTCAGTCCGGCCGTGTTCCCACACATTATTTCTTTTTCAAAATTTATCCAAATCTGGAAAACAGTTTAATGAAATTCCAAATATAGGTGTACATGGTTTAGAAATAATTCAATTCAGAGACTTGGTGCAGGTCTGGTCAGGTTTTTCACTGAAATCATTTTTCCAGCAGAGGGCAGCATCGTCTTTGTTTAACATGAGTCAAACCAACTCTCTATTTCAACCATCATTTTGCAGGAAAAAAAAACATTTAGCCAGCTTTAGAGGTTTCCTGCAGAAGCCAGTTCGGTGAAGTTTCTTCACCTATGCTGTCTGGGACGACCTCCAGCAGGTTCTGTGTGAGCAGCAGGTCGGTGAGAGCCAGCAGGCCGTTCAGCTCCGAAGGAAGCTCATCCAGATGGTTCTCAGAGACGTCCAGACACACCAGCCGCCGAAGGTTTCCCAGTTCCTGCGCACAGAAAATAAATGAACAGGTACAAATGTGTAATCAGAGCACAGCACGGTCATTTTCTTCAAGGAAAACGTTATGAGTTTCATTTAAAAACTGTACTTACAGGTGGTAATGAAGACAACTGATTACGGTCCAACCACAGCTCCCTCAGGTTGGGGAGAGCACCGAGTGTGTCCGGCTAAAACAAAACAGGATAAAGGACAAGAGAAACAAGGAAAGAAAACATGCTGAAAACAGAAAATAAGGTTGCTATTTTCGGTGCAAAGACGAGGAAATCAGGCTTCTGCTCAATGCATTTTCATCTGAAGGTTGTTAAAAACAGAGATCCCAGAAAACCGAAACCTTGAGCTCAAGAATGAATCTGAGCATGACGTTAATAAGTCATGACTTCCTGTTCTCTAGATCTGCTATAAACTGGTGCCAAACATATAGTTGGTTCAATTCTTGCAGGATTATAGTTTTCTGTAATATTTTATCCATAATTTTTAGTAAATATGATAAAGTGGGTATAAACAAAATGTTTACAGTCAGAACAATGCAAATATTCATAGAATATATATATAATCCTCAGTCTTATTTAATTACATAAATGTATTTGAGGCTGTGTGTATAATCTAAACTATAGAGAATTCCTGTTATGAAAAGAAGCTTGTGCATCAAATTCTTATTCGTAAAAATTTTATAAAGTTTGTCTTATTAACTCACAACAAAAGAAAAAACATAATGGATGCATCATTTAAAGCTCAAAATTAAACACGTATTTCTCAGTGAAATGTTAGCTTATTACTGAACATGTGGACAGGATTTCATCATGAAGTCACTGTTTGCTCAGTGTCCGCCCTGTGTCATGTTTACCCTGTCCTGTCGAGACAGGTGGGAGCTCCTGCACTAAAAGCGCCTCTTTAAGCTGTGTTTGCTGAGGTAAACATGTGTTTTAGATCACAATTATTTCAAAAAGAATGAAGGTCACTCTGGAATTAAGTGAGAAAATTATCTAGAGAAGCAGAGATGTTAACGAACCAAAACTTCCAGTTCATTGCTGCCAAGGTCCAGCTGTTCCAGTTTCACCAGGAAAGAGAGCGACCTGCGCAGAAGAGCAGAAGTAGTTACGTCACCTGAATATCTACCGAGAGGAACAAAGAGTTCTGCCTCACATACCGTTCATTACAGAATGCAACAGAAGGCTGCTGTGTAGCTTTTGTAAAAATATTCATCTTGGATGTTTTTGAATTCCTAAAAATGCCACTTACGTAGGCAGAGACTTCAACCGGTTCTCCCTGAGCTCGAGCGTCACCAAGTTGGCCAGACTTTTAACGGGAGAGAAAGGAGAGAAGGGAGGGGGAGGAAGTGGAAGAGATGTTGGTTAGTCAGATGGCAAGTCTGATCGCCAGGGCTGCCTGGCGCGGCGAGGGGCTCGTCCATCTGCACCATCTCTCAGCGGGTGAATCGTCTGAGTGGCTTCAATTGAGCACCTTCACATCTTTCGACCAAAGGCCTTGCAATAATAGTCACACTTCTTGATTTTTCTAACATTTTGTCACATCACAACCAACAAACTTTAATCTGACCGATGCAGAGTTGCAAATGTAACTGCAGTGAAAGGTGGTTCCAGAAAGTCTTTACTGAGATGACAACAAAACAAATGTGCGACAAAATTTAAAAAACTGGCATCTTTTCCTAAAAATTCACAATTGTGAGCCAATTTCTATAGGCTCTTGCCATAGAAATTGTTCAACTGAATAGTTGGAGGTTATAAATAATTTTGTAAGGTGCTGTAAACAGCAGTTGAAGGTAGCAAACCATTTATTTTAGATAGTCCGTGTCATTCAAAAAATACCCAAAAAAAATAATTTACCCAAAATATTTAATTGGACTATTTTTAATATTAAAACAAATAGCAGTATGTTTCGGTGATACATACTTTCCAATGTCGCTGGGTAACGTCTGTAATGTCACATCGTTGAGGGAAAGGTGAGCCAGTGCTCGCAGCTGAGTGAAGCCGTCCGGCAATCTGTGGCAGAAAGACAGCAGGAAGAAACGGTGAGAGATTCTCAGAATGCTCTTGTACTATGCATGAATTATCCAAGGGTTTCTGCTTAGATATTCAGAGGTTCAACTGTTCTTCTCTAGTGTGAAAAAAGTGAAACTTGGAGATTGCAACACAGAAGAGTTACACAAAATGAATGAGAGGATTGAACTGGCTTCTTATGTGGATTATTGTGAAACCGATACAAATCCAAGCAGCGTTGCGATATCAACTATAATCTACTCAAACTTTGTTTCATGTAATCTTTTCTTGGAACAAACTAAGCCTAACATACTTTTTATGGACATACAAGCCAAACCCATATAAAACAATCCAAACAATCTAAAATACGAAGTCCATTGTGCAACTGGTATTAAACCTAATTTGATATCGACTTAAAGTAATGCAGGGACGTTGCAGTGTTTACCTGGCGAGCGGGTTTCCACTGAAGTCTGCGATCTCCAAGGCCCGGCAGAACTTGATGCTCTCAGGGATCTCTGGGATTTCTGCAAATGGGTCAGACGAGGTAATAATTTATCACTTTAGCTTTAATCGTACCTTAATGCAGGAACATGCACGAATCAACACTAGGTGGTGCTAGAGCACCTGCTCTTTTTCCACTTGACAAAAAATGTGGCCCTGATTTTTATTTTCTTTTTTTGGTGGCTCAAGGAAGTGTTTCTGGATCTTAAGGCCTGTATTACTGTTGCCCCACATTTTTGTAAGTTTGCCTGACTGAAGCTTTGGCTGCGATAAATCTCACTACAAAGACAGCGGTGGGGTCCATGTGTTTTGAGCACCTGCCCCTTAAAATATCTGTGCACACTCCTGCCAGGATGCAAGGAAAGGGTCACTATGATCATGCACCATCAAGTAACATGCAAAAATATCTTCAGCATCGCTAATTACTTTGATTTAGATGGAAAAAGTTCTCTGCTAAACAACCGTCTTCCTTTCATAGTGAACTTCATCAATTAAAATAAACATATGCAAAAAAGAAACATGTATCTCTGTTATTAAGGGTTGTGCTAGGCAGGTTTCTCATTGAAGGAGCTATTACACATTCTCTTCCTCGAAAGTCCTTCAAAACTTGAATTTCTGGCTTCTAAAAGTAGAAATGACTGTTTGTGGGCCAGGTGGGTGCCTGGATCTAGTTAAACAGTTGCACTGTAATAAATCTTTAAGTGACTTCCCTGCCAAGTCTTGAAATGTGATCTTTCAGCTCTGGATGTTGCAGGTGCATCTTAATAAATCCCTACAGAGGGAAGCGGCCCCGCTCAGAACTGAGCTGCAGTTAGAGCAAGGAGGAACACAGGCAGACAGATGGGAAAGTCTCTTCCAGGCCAAGGAGCTCTGCTCTCACAGCAGCATGTGGTTTAATAGATGTCCTGCTTGCCACTCAGTATCAAAAGCAAGGACAGACAGGGCACAGTATCTGTGTGTAACACAGGAACAATCAGGCATGTTTGAAATATTTCACCTGGAATGTAAAGGGAGGAGTCAGTGTTTACTTTTGGTTTCATTTCTGCATTCTATGCAGATTTAAAGGATTAGAAATCCATAAAGCAACTACGACAATCTTTTGATTCTACATTTGGTTTCACAGAGGTTGTAAAGTGAGTCAGTATTTATGTACCGTTTCTGGAGATGTCCAGTTCCACCAGCTGCATGAAGTTGGCCACCTCAGGAGGGAGTCTCTGGATCACATTGTCACTCAAGCCGAGCTTCCGTAAGTTTAATAGTCTGAAGAAAGGCTGTGGAGACACATGATACATTGTTTAGTAAAAACAACTTCCTTAGGCTCTGCGTTTCTCTTTCTCTTCTTCTACTTTTAGTTTACCATCACCTTATTCTGCCAGGATGCTTTGATTAGGGAGGAATTTGATTCTGAAATGTCTATTAAACATTCCAGAAAATCAAAATGTCCCAAAAAACAAAGTTCTATTTTCAAAATTCATTCCCAAAGTCGTGAAGATAAAAAATATGTATTTTCTACACACTATTAACAATTAAATACTTTCCCAGATTTAATCCCCAGATCCCTCATTCCTTATTGGACAAATGTTCAAGTTTAAATACGATAGAAATCTATCAATTGTAGATGGATGAAATGAGCTGATGGACAAATGGAAAGGTGGACGGAGGGAAAAGTGGATGGACGAATAAATGCACAGATAAACAGGCAAATGAATGTATTAATGTATCAACGGATTAATGGAATGATAGACAGATGAGCGGAATGGTGGACGGATAAAAAACAGAATGGTTGGACAGACAAGTTTTTGAGAATGATTAGGGAATGGATATCTTTCCACACAGCACGTTTTCCATACTTTTCCAGATCAATGAAAAGCAAGCAATACAGTAAACCAATCTGTGGAAATTATTCATTCCGATAAATTGTGTTTTTCTAAATATTTTTAGCTTTTCACCAGTCTTGTATATCCAGTGACCGACTCATGAAGTGGTTCTGAAAACATTCCATGCACATATTTGGGATAAAAATAATATAAAAAAAATACATCAGAAAATATCCTTTTCACCATAGTAATGGCTGCCAAACAAAGTGGCTTTCAGTAGGAGTGTGCTGCCAAGTGCTTTCACAAGAGCACGTTTGTTGGAATGGCCAGATCTCAGCTACATTCCTCTGCCAGCAGAAATGTGTGTCTGTGCTGCTCAGATGGACAGACAAGACGGGAGAAACATGCTGAAACTATGCTTTTATTTACCACCCGTTCTGCTGCCCACAGAGGCACTACTGTCTGCGCTATCACAACCCGGACTTCACAGATAATGAAGGAAAACTCCTGGGAACATTTCTGCAATAGGGAACCTGAATCAAACTCATTCAGGAATGCTTTCTGTCTGCAAGCTTGGAGCCTAAACCTTAATTTAAATTAAACCTCAGGCCATCATCTGAATTTTTCAACTGGAAAACAACCCTTGTGTGTGTGTGTGTGTGTGTGTGTGTGTGTGTGTGCGTGCGTGCGTGCGTGCGTGCGTGCGTGCGTGTGTGTCAGTTACCGCAGATTAATTTACTAAACTGAAAAAAATCCAGATAATGTCAAAGCTCTCCCTCCTCCGCCCGGATTAGGTTTAAAAACAGTGAACTGCTACGCTCGTGTTGCGTAAACATGCAGTATATCAGAAAACACCACCTATTCTCCGAGGACATGCTAAAAGTTCTTACTGGGAAGAAAGGATCAAATATACATGTATACACAAAGTGCAACATAGTGGAGAGAGCTCCAGAGAAAAGAGATCAGAGCAGTTCACGCCCACTCTGTGTTTTGATGACTGACATTTCCTGTTCTTCACAGGTCATGTGTGTTTTACTTGGATACTGCTGAATAAGTTCAGAATAGGTTAGAACTTCAACATTCACATTTTACCAACGGTTTCTGTCCTTTCTGACACCGTCTCTCAGTTCCAAGGGTGTGAATATGACAGAAAAAAACATAAATTATTCCTACATCAGAGCTTTTGTTATTTTCCTGAGTGTATGGCTCTGTCTTTTCAAACACCCACGATTAAGATAGTCGGCCGTTCACACTGAACCGGGTTCTGGTTTTGCTAGATTTTTCTGGAGAGTTTTTTCTCCCCACTGTCGCTACATGCATGCTCGGAATGAGGGATTGCTGTAAAGTCAACACCACAATAACAACACACTCATCCAGGAGGAGTGAATGCCACAAATCAAAGGCTTGAGATTCCTTAGACAGAAAACTTAAAAAACTTAAAACTGAACTTAAATGCAATAGTTAATAATTAGGATAAATTGGAATGTCTGACTGGTATTTTTGTATGTATTTTTGGATTAATAATTAATAACTATATAGCAAAAGGTGTTTAAGATTTATTTTTTATTATTATTATTTTATTTTATTTTATTTTTTTACAAAAAATGTAACCAGGTGAAGCTACAACTGTGCCACTTGAGTTCTGGGTACTAGGATATATTTTCAGACAAAGGCCTTTTTTTTATAAATCTTATAGGCAAAATTTATTTTTTGTACAGTTTTGGCTTAATTGCTCCTGTGAATATATTATTTCATCAATTTGTCTTGTTTAAGTCTATTCAATCCAGTTAATCTATTACTAAATTAGCCAACAATTATTTCAATAATCAAGTCATGACGATTAACCCAATTAATTAAAGTCTTGTGTCAAGACCAAAAACCAGGAGCTTAGAGCAAAGCGGCCTACAAAATGTGACAAAACATTTTGAAGGAATTAAAATAAAATAAAACCATATCTGTACTGGTGCCTGTTAGGCCTGCAGCTTCCAAAGCGAAACAGGTACCCAGTTCCACCGCCTATTCTAAAAGCTTTTCCATCGGTGTGTTCCTCTCTGCTCGATATCGTTAAGCGTTTATAAACTGATGGAGCTGAAAACTACTCCGTAATGCAATCATGCCTGAGAACAAGTAATTGTGGCACTCACAAATTACTTCTTAGCGCCATCTTAAATAATGGGTTGAGTGGAGGACATGCAGAAAAGAACGACTGACCCTTGAATATCTGGCTCCTCAAAACAGTCTGTAGACGACTAGCAGTGCTGCGTGGGTCAGTGGGAACATTGGGATGTAGCATACCAATACATTTGTGAACGCTGTGTTCAGCCGGCCTTCGGTGAACTGTAGGGTGACCGTTCGCAGGTCAAGACTTTATTTACAACTTTCCAGCAAGAACGCACCTAAAACATTGTCTGTAGGAGAAAGGGAGAGGAGGAAGAGAAGGAGGTTTTCCTCTAAAAGGGAAGGTAGGTAAATAACGAGTGTCAGCAGAGGGCAGTGTGATGTCTCTGTACTGCACTTAAAAAAATGATTCCTCTGTTTGGCATCTGCCTGAAGAATGTGGGCTATGACAGAAAGCATGTGTGGGATGTTTTGGGACATACTGGTCAGTGAAAGATGAGCCAGTGTGTTCTTATCTGTGGTCAGACTGGTTTATAATAAAGAGGACAATGAATGTAATACAGTAGAACAAGAAGTTATATCTATTTCTGGACATGCTCTCTTATAAATTTCACTGAATAACAAGGAGAACATAAAACTCTTCCAGATGGAGAGAGATGCTGTATATGCTGACAGCTGCACAGATGGAACGTCAAGCCGCTCCCGGTGACGCTGAATGAGTTTTGCTGCATTAGATGGGTTCTGCTTTGAGAAAATCCCTCATTATTACATGATAAAGTGCAGTCTGGTCAACCTGAGGAAGAGAGCAGCGAATCAGCTGGAATCCAAGCTTCACTGCAGCCAAAAGATGCTTTGTGTTATCAGATGCTCCGCTTGGATTACGCTCAGATGTTAATCTGTGTGTGTGCACGCATGTGTGCAATTTACAGTCACAGAGAAGATCCTGTTCTGTAGGTGTTTTAGTCAGAACATATTGCTGTTTATCAGTGTTGCTTTGGTTTGTGTCTCTCTGTAACTCGGGTTACAGTAGTAGGAATGTGTGCACCTCAGGGATACAGCGCAAGGTTTAATGTGCATACTTATGCATTTATGAGCGATGGTGTTTGTGTAGGAGTGTTTACGAGAACTTTTATGTGCATTAGGAGAGTCTGTAAATTCATCAGGTGGTATGTGAGTGTTAGTGGACCTGCGATAGCTTCAGTGAAGCCAATTAAAGCGTGACTAGATGCAGGCACATTTTGCAGTAACATTCCTCTAGCGTGACCCACCCTCGGTGCAGCATCAGCCGCACAGCCAATGTTTCTGGATTATGTTTAACAGATAAAATCAATACAAAGACCAGGGTTTCCCCCAGTGTATTACAAGCCTGGCAGGCCACCAGGCTTTACTTGTGCCCCCACCGGACTAAGCACTGCTTATTTATTTAAGTTTTTTTAAATGTTTGCATCTTAAGACTTTATAATTAGTGTTCAGGTATTAATCTTCCAATAACATAATTGTTAAGTGATATTTTCAAGTTTCCTGTTAACTTAAAAAAAATATTTAACTCAAAAACACGGTGGGCCGCTGGATGAATGACTGCCCGAGCGCCCTGTCCACCAGGCTTAGCAAGTTTTATGAGGGAAACCCTGCAAACACCATGGCAATTATTTGATCTGTGTATTTTGGATTCGTTATCACCTCACTTTCTGATTGGCTCAACGTCACCTTCAACAATCTGCCTTCTTGTTTGTCCTCGGGGAATGTCTAGTGCTTTTATGTTGATTTTGTCCCCTTCTGAGATGCCGCAATATTTGTATAAAACAATCCAACGACATCAGAGCGGGCAGATAAGATCACTCTTAGCACAACACATACAGCAGGAATACATTTTAAAATTATCTTAAGATTTTAATGATCGGTCATCCTCAAGATTGTCAGAAGGGAGAAATCTGGACTAAAAAAAGTCTAGTTCGCTGTGTGAACTAGACATTAGCCATACTCCAGAAGCTAATGTCGACCTACAAAAAATAGAGGGAGTATCGCCATCTCACAAATATCGTGCAGCCCTATTGGCTATGTCAACAAATTTTCATTAAGTAGGTAACTCAACTTAGTAAATTTGCTAGTTCTGAGTCTTCACAAAGCAAAATGTGTGCTTTTGCTGATGCTTGTGAATAAAATGAATCCCCTGAGTGACTCGGTGCATTGAGATTAAGCCAGATATTCACAGGGGCTGCAGTGTTCCAGTCAAGTGATTCCACTTAGCTTCTAATTTCCCTCCAATTATGCCATCTGACTAGAGATGGAACAGGTCCTGCTTACAGCAGCCCAACCACACACAATGGGTGTATATAACAAGATAAAAGCTTTAAATCAAGCAAAGCCAGGTAACAAAACTACAACCGATCACTGTTTTGCAGAAAAGCAAAGTATATTTGACAAAAATCCCTTTTAGTATGCTAATAAACAAATTCCAATTTAAACAATCCTTCAAATCTGGCCTCTTCAGGCTCGTCCTTCATTCCTCAACTCTTTCAATCGTTCCTTCATAATGCATGGAAACGGCACACTGCAGCATGCCCACCACCTCTGGGGTGAGGGGTTAAAGGGGCAGGGGAGAGAGGAGCGCAAGCTTTTGTAATGCTGGGGACTCTCAGTGTCTGGGAGGATTTGGTGGACTCATTAGAGCAGATTGTTCTCTACAGATATCAAGAAACCTCGTTGTGGTCAAAGCTCCATGCATGAGTGACTGCAGAAGTCGGTATCCATGCTTATAAAAAGCTCTATCTGTTTTATAAAGTTATGTAAAGTCAAATTTTAAGATGGGTAATCAATACGGTCATAAAAATTTATTTAATGCTTCTTGGCCAAATCATAATCTCCAAAGAAGTTCCTACAACTTCAATAAATGCATTCCACCCTAACTGGTCCCCTTTCTATGGCTCCACCTCTCTGAGTTCCCTCCAATTTTCTTGTAAGCAGGACAAAGGCTAAGCAGCCAGTCCCATACAGGGCTGTCAGTCAATCCAGCTCCTCCTGCAGTGGACCAGTCCATTGTCCAAAAGGGCACCACAGAGAGGACACAGAGGGGCTCGAAATGGAAGCACGATGAGTTGAAAGAAGAAAGTGGTGCGCGTTAACAAAAGGCAAGAATGAATAAGAAGAGCTGAGATGTGTGGGTGTGGAGCGAAGAGGAGAGAGCTGCGAGAAAAGGGAGTGACTAGATTATTAATGAAAACTGGAGGAGAAAAGGAGAATTTCCACTGGACTCTGCACAACTAATGAGGACTAACACTCAAGAAAAAAACTTATCCAAACAACCAATAAACTCCTTGAGAAACACGACACGCAGTTATGAGCGAAACGCTACCACGAGCTTCACCAGAAAACCCACTCATATCAGGCAACAATACAAAACCAGCCACCTACTCACAGCAGTAAACCTACATCACACTTCCTCCGCTCTCTCAGTCCCCCACAGTTATTCCTTTTTGTTTCTCTCTGCTCAGGTGAACTCACTCGCGTGAGAAGAAATCAAACAAAAACACGTCTGTGCTACTTTGCTAAATTGACAGTATATCATGCAATTTCTTTAAAATTATACAAGATTCATTAACCACTACTGTTTAGAATATAAATTTAATAACATTTCATGCTTTAAGCTGTCTTTATTCATGTAATAAATTGATACTTCATGACAGAATCACACTAAAAAAATCAGTGGTGTTGTTTTATATCTATTTTTTTGTCATCAAGTTGAAAACTATGTTTTTTTAAATTTTCCATCAATTTCAAAATCTCACAGAAGGAAACATTCTTTTCTGCAAGTTTCTTGATTTTAAAGAAAATTTAGAAAACTAAATAAAAGGGGTTTAAAAATGACAAATTTCCTGAAGTAAACATTTATCAAAAACTTTAAGTTGTTGTTTTTAAAAAGGTCTTCTAACATTTGGAGCTCTAAACTAGTCTTACTTAGCTGTACTGAAGGTAAATATGGCTCTTATTATTGTGAATTTTGCAGACCCCTGGTTTAACCCTTCAGAACAGACCATGCATGTATAGTCACGTCTCTGCGTCTAAAATTAATACCATTTTAAAAACCCATTACATAGCCTATATGTATTCGTGTTTGCATTCCGCTTAGAAGGCACTTTGAGCCTTTTCTGCCTCATCCACGTTCAGTTCCCAAGTCTGGGAAAGGCCACACAAGGAGAGGGGTGTGGTGACTGACAGAATAACCCCCCATCTACACCACTTACACCTGTCCAGGTTGACTTTGATCTGCAAGTGCAAACAGCCAAGCAGAAAAAAGTCGAGTGTGCCGCCAGATATTAGCAGCTTAAGGTTTGCCCAAGAAATAAAAGAAAAAAAGTGAGGAGAGATCACATATTAGGCTAGTTAATAACAACAATAACAATTGGTTAGTGGTTTATCTTCCTCTGTAAAAGAAGGTTTTTTGTTGTTTGTTTTTTTTGCATGTTTAGTTTAAACTTCCTGGATCATTGAATTGATGTTGTTTCACTTCACTGTTGAATATTTTACCTCAAATTTTAGCTGCTCTTCATTGGCTCTCTGTAAATACTAACATATAATTTGAAATTCTTGGCTATATAAATCCTTTAATGTTCAAACTCCAACATAAAGTGAAATTTGGTTGCTCCAGATGTTCATAACGGAGCACTTTGCTCTCAGGCTGCAGGTTTTATGGTGATTCCTAGAATTTGTGAAAGTAGATACATTAGTTATCAGTCTAGTTATCTACTTTTAAGACTAGGCTTAAAACTTAACTTTTTGATAAAGATGTGTTACATTTTCTTAAGTTTTCTCTAGAGGACCCACTAAAAACTCATTTTGCTTTGCTACTTTTCCTATTGCTCTATATGAATGCAATATCTTCTCTTATTGCTTCCATTAGCTTTATCCTCTCAGTTTTTTTCTCCATAAACGCTGCATCTGGCCAATTGTTTGTGTTTACCTTTGTCTTTCTTTTCAAAAAAGCCACCAAGTCACTGCTGCCAAACACTAGATGTAGTGTTCGCTTTCTTGGTCCGCTTGGCATTCACTATTCATTCTATGTAACTGCTCTGTCTGCTAAAACCTTACAACGGTCAGAAACAGCAGAACACCCAGTCAAACCAGGCTAATCAGGTTGTTCTGGAGGTAACTTCCCGTTAAAAGGGAGTTGTTACGTTTCTACTATTGCTACATGCTTGCTAAGGAAGAGGGCTTGCAGCAAAGTAACAGACTTCTTGTGCATCAACAACTGTTGTGCTTCATTTGTTCTGAGAAAATCTGAATTTCCAAGTTCCAAGTAACACACTGTGGAAGTTTCAAGAGAAAACGGCTTCTGTTCTCACAATAAACCCTGAGGCACACAGAACCCTGTGCAATCTCTAGTATGAGCCTATTCCTCTACTGTTTGAGTAGAATAGAAAACTTTGTGTGGCTAATAGTCGGCAACTTCATTTGTGAGAATTTACACGTTTGTTACCTTTTAAAAATTAAAAATCTGCCCCGCCCCCTCGCCTGTGGTGGCGTTGCGCCAACACCTACTGAAGGAAAAGACATGAAAACCTCTGAAGAAGACACTTAGAGCAAGTTCCTTTTTAACAAAATGTAAACAAAAATGGAGTAGTGTCAGATTTTAGCGCTTGTAGGATTTCTCTTGTCTTTCGTAAAAGCCCACAAGACCAAAAGATCTGCATGTTTGTTTTGGTTGTATTTACAAAGAATATCTTGTGCTATAGTTTGCTTCCTGCTTTTGGAGTGGTCCCTGGTCTGCTTAGCATTCACATAGCATTCAAACTGCATTAGATTTCACTTCAACCGACCAAGACCTAGGTTTTTAGGAGGTTTACAGTTCACTTTTTTGGTCCGCACCAGAACTCAATACATACCTCCCCCAAACGAACAGGACTTTCCAGGCAAACAAGTCAGAGTTTGATTAAAGCGGGCTAAAAAGGGCTGATATGAACGCACCCTTATTTTTGATTCAGTAGTGGACAGAGATCATCAGATCCTCGAGTCCCCAAATAAGTTCCCTAATAATTATGGACCAAATAATGGAAATGCCTAAAAGTTAAAACCTAAAACTCACATTAACCGCTGCAAGAAGTCCTGTAGTTCATCTTATTAAATCAGCTCTGCGTGCAGCATATGCTAGCTGTGCTGCCTGGTTTTCCTTCATGTGGTGAGTCAGGTCAGAGTCAGTTAGAAAGGGTCTGGGTCAGCACTGTGCATGTATACAGTTTATATATGTCTGTACACAAACATACTTGTGTATTTATGCTTACTGTGCCACAGATCAGCCTGTGTAAACAGGACATGTGGAAAGAAAACGGAAAAACACTGGGGCAAAGAAAAAAGCCCTCTACTGAAATCATAACATCTCCAACTACAAGTACCTGCTGAGGCTACAGTACCTCTAGTGTTTCCTTGAAGCTGGACTTAGTGCTAAAGCTTTTTATGAGTTGACATGAGCTCTTCTGTTTCTGTGGATTTGCCTGCATTCATCCAGGCAGGAATGTTCTGCTTTTAGATCCCTATTGGACAGCAGGATGCGCACTTTAGTTCACACTGTGAAACAAACAAACAAAGCTGATATCTGCTCCCCTACTTGAGATTGACAAAGTACAACTGAACATTGTTTAGAATAGTTTCAACACCTAATTACAGGAAAAACATCACAGACAGAAGGGATATATCTGCTGACAAGGGCGATATTGTGAGTAATTAGGGGAACCAGGCTGCAGGTTGCACATTTATTTACATTAAGACCTAAATGAAAAATTCTTACTACCGTACATTCCCAGTCAGCATTTTAAAAACAGTAGGACTGAAATTATTAAATTATCGTCAACTAATTTAGTAATTGATTAATCATTAACTGGAGTATACAGACTCGAAATAAGGTTATTTGCTGAAAAAAAAACATACAGTGCAGTAATTAAGCCAAAACATTTTGCATGCAAGACGAAAACACCTTTGTCTGTAAATATGTTTTACTCAAAACTCCTCAAGTGGCAATTTTAGCTTCACCAGTTCAAATTCAATAAAGGAGCCAATCAAGTTATTGAGTTTTAGTCAATAAAATATTTAATATCTAATTTGAAAAAGAAATTGAACCATTTATTTTTATCTTTTAAGGTATTTCTAATATTGCACAAAAACAGGCTTAAGTGGTTAAATGAGAAATCTGTAGAATGTGCCAATTTTTTCTATTGTACAATCAATCAAGTAATCGATAACTAAAATACTCTTTACGTTGCAGCCCTAAAAAATGGATAGTAATCCCTCCCATGTGGCTACATCAGTGGGGTAATCTATACTTTGGAGACTAAAAATGTTACAGCGATTGAAAAGCTTGTGCCACATGTTCAGGACACCGTGACCACATCTTGATTCACACGGAGTCACTGTGCAGATTTGCAATCCAAAGGACATTCAAAGCAGCCTTCAGGCTAAGAGCTTCAAACCCAAGTCTGCTCCAAGCTGATACACCTGCTCTGGAGCTCCTCTCTGCACAGAATGCGCACTATAATCTCAGGCTTTACGGACAACATCCCACTTCTACTATCAGAGAGAGCAACCAACAATACAACATCTTCAAACAGAGAGCTTTGTGCAAGAAGAAATAAGCAAACTGCTAGTCCAGAGCTAAAACTTTTGCACAATTAGGATAGAAAGTCATGAAAGCAAAGGGAATAAAAACTGACATACATGAGCAGGCAATTGAGTCTTACAGGAATGAATTAATGAACCCAGGAGGAGATAAACTACAAAAAGAGGTTGCCCACTTCCCCTCAGACTTCATCACACACACCCACTGTGTTCCTATAAACACGACACAAAACCAGAAGCCCCTATTGTTTAGGACACAGAGGTCTTTCCTGGATGGACCAGATCCGGTATGTGCTTCCAGCCTGGCAGCTCTCAGTCTGACTAAGACTGGAGTCCTACCAGCATGGCCACCACAGCCCATAGTGCATATATACAGTTTAAGGTTGCAACTAGCGATTATTCCGATTATTAATAATTATTCATTATTTGATGATTAATTGGATAAACAAATTGGCAGATTTTTCATTTAACAACTTAAACCATTTTATACAATATTAAAAGTACATTCAAATGCAAATTCAATTCCTTTTTTAAATAAGAAAAACATTTTTTTGTGTAAAATTACAACACAGCATTCATTTGATGAATCCTTAGTCATTTGAAGCAGGGGATCTGAAGCTACAAAAATACTTCTAACGGTAACATGTGAAAATCTTCAATATGGTGTAGGGCTGGTCCGCCTTTTTTTTTTTATTTTTTTTAGATTAACCAGTTAATAATTAAGCAAAAGTTGCTTAATATGATTTTTTTTGTACAGAATTTTAACCGGGTGAAGTTAAACCTATGTGTGTTTTGGTTAGATAATAATTATAGATAAAAAGGGTCGAAAGGGAACCTGGGGGGAGCCAGAAACCTCTGGTCGTAGACATTTCATGTGATTTGTTTTACTAGATTCATACATATCAAATGTTGAAATTGTCTTGTTTTATCCCATTTTGCTGACATCCAGCAGGACACTCCTGTAACTGTTTTTATCTTTGTAAAATACAGGTCAAATGAAGCTGCGTTGGGTTAGCACATAAAAGCCAATAAACAACTGAGGTGATAAAACGTGAAAAACCTCAGAGTATAAATAGTTCTGCAAGAGACGACAGATTATTTCATCTTTTTCAGTGCATTAAATGGCAATTTCAATGCCATTTAAATGAAAAATGTTTTTCTGCAATGACACCACAGTACAGCATCATGGTTAGCCCAACACAAATCCATTGCTGCGTTTCCATCTTGAAACGCAGCAATGAATAATGCTGTTTGAATAATGTCTCCAATTGAGTGATAATGGCAGCTTGTAAATGTTTTATCAGTGAGTAGATTACTCCTGTATGTAATGAAAGTAGCTGCTGTGGTTTTATAGATTAAAAAAAAAAAGTCCACAAAGTGCATCTCATATCAACAAAACCAAGAAAATATCTGGTTGAAAACAGTTTCTCAATCTGCAGTAAACCACAGAAAGTTCTTATGCAAAACCAGAAAAGTGGTTCAAAGTGTAGCAGAAAGGCACCTTTATGTAGTTCACCGGACTACCATCCAGCCCCCAGTGGAAAAATAACTGCTCCACTTTATGTTGTTATAAAGTTTCCATGTCTTGCTGCTGTAGCTCTTTCAAAGTCCAAGGACAAAGTGCAACTCTGACACAAGCTACACACTTTTGCCTCGTCTCTGTTTGACAGCTTTGGCTCGAGTTGAGCCCAAGGTTGCTCTGCAGCAAGCAGATTTTTCAACAGCAGTGGTCTCTACGGGCACAGCGCTACAGAAGGTCTGCAGTGACGGGGAAGCCCCAACCCACACGGTGTCTTATCCCTGACAACATAGTGTGAACGTGCCCCCGCATCAGGCAAACCGGCGGCCCTGGGAGATCCATCGCCTTGGAGACCGGAGTTAGTTCAGCGCAGCAGCCGAGGCAACAGAAACCTCCCTGGTGACGCCAGGCTGATGATGAGATTAAAAGAAAGCCTTGATACAGACCCACTGCTCTCCAAATACAATTCTTTTCTTTCTTAATGATTTGATTTTTACTGCAATATTAGGCCAAAGATTAGTTTCCTAGATGATACACCTATCTTCAATAAGAGGTGAAAGACAACAACTTTATTACGTGGGATTACAAGCAAGGCCCAATTCAAATGTCACCGAGACGGCATAATTACAGAGGTGGCTGCAACTCCCTCCCACATGACTCCAGAGAGGATCAGCAGGAGGATCGACCACAACGCCAGCTCTAAGTAAACGGGCAAGCATGGGCTGATTCCCTACAGTCCGCTCGCAATGTTCTCATGCAAGCCTGAAAGAGAGGGAACCTGTTTCAGAGCTAAAAATACACATAGTGACAACCTGATGAAGCAGGCAGAAAGGTTTCACCTCTGCAGGTGTGCCGTGAAGGTCTGGAAAAGCACAAAGAGGCACAGTTCAACTAAACAAAACAAGACAATTCGTCAATATGTGACTGTACTTGACCTTGACATAATTAAGAGAACAACGAAACTGAAGGTTTCCTTCAAACAGGTTCTATTAAAACTAGATAGTTAAGTAAAATTCCTGCATCACAACTCTTTTGTATGACTTGGCGGTATTCACTTTAACTCCTAGGAGTTTTGGATCAGACATTTTTCTCCAAAATGGCATGTCAAATACAGACTATGCATTTTTTTCCACCTATGCTCATCAAAAGCATCAAAGCTAAAATCTCACACCATTTTCAGTCTATATACACATAAACAAAAGAATGTACTGACATTTACACAGCAGGTAAATGCAATCCAAATCGGACTTTTTCACAGAAGTCTAAAAGGCCAACTTCGGATCTTTTCACCCAAAATAAATCTAATTTCTGCCACTTCCATATGTGGTACTACATCGAATATATATCTGATTGTTTTCAAAGCATCTGCAGTCAGAATGGTCACGTAGCATTTCATCAGATGTTGGAAATGAATCATAATTGCACCCCGGAAGAAGTCAGACACTGTAAATCTGGATGTAAACAATGACTGAATGATTACAATTTTGAACTTATTAGAGAAGTCTGTGTCACTGAAAAGAATCAGATCACAATCCCATCACTCCTGGTTCTGACTACACATCCAAACAGACTTCTCTGCAGAAACTGCAGTCATTGTCCCACAAAAAGCCATTCCTATTAGTTGTGCTTTCTTTTCATTAGCTTTCTTCATGTTATGATTTTGTGACAATACCGTTAGCTCCCATTACTGAATAAACCTTTAAAATTAATCCATATACTGATGCGTCCATTATTACTTCTGTAAATAGTTTGTTGCTATGTTCTTCTGTGAATGATGGTCACAGAAGTTTACAAAAGTCTGACTGTGGTCACATTATTCAGTAGCATAAATGACCACACAAAAAAATAAAGTAAAATAAATCTGAATTGAGAATCAAGACTTGCTGTGTGAACATGGCCTTAAAATGTCTTCATTAGCCCCAATTAGTTTTATGTGAGCTTCTACATAAGATGCATAAAGTGCACCAAGAAAATACTTCATGTGCAAAATGACAGGTGATGAAAAATTAGGTGAAAGATTAATAATTAAGTGAAAGATAGAGAACTATAAGTATGTTTGAATAAATTGCCAAAGAACAGCAGCATAGTATCTTTAACCTCTCAAACCTGATGTGCAGTCAGTCACAACATTTTTCAATAAATGACCCGTATCTGGACTCTATGTGCAAAAAAAATTAGAAAATAATTCAGACCTGGTGTGAAAACAATCTCAGTCTTTATCCAACTATAACCTCCATCTGAAAATGAGCTAAAAAAAATCTGGTTCCAACATTTCAATTTGTGTTTCAGGCCCCAGAGGAGCACAGGCTAGCTTAATTAAAAGCCATCTCAATGAACAGTCTTAGTTACACAAAAAAGACCAAAATTAAGCTTAATTAACCAGAGAATTCAGCTGAGGGAAGTTCCGGGAATCAGGACAAAGTTCTAATGGGATTTGCCTTTGGGTGGGCTTTCCTAACAGGGTTGTGTGTGTGTGTGTGTGTTTATTTAGCATTTCTCACCTTTTAAAGATACAGGAGTCCCCACTGTTCCTTATGGGTCCCAAAGTCTGGGACCCATAATTCTAGGGTTCAGAATTATGGTGTGAACTGAGT
Organism: Alfaro cultratus; assembly: GCA_903066825.1. Classification (NCBI taxonomy): domain Eukaryota; kingdom Metazoa; phylum Chordata; class Actinopteri; order Cyprinodontiformes; family Poeciliidae; genus Alfaro; species Alfaro cultratus. Next base: position 20,425 of record CAEFZX010011575.1, on the reverse strand, counting down.
TCAGGTTAAGCCTGTACTGATAAAGGTTAGGTTTAGAGTAAAGGTCAGGGTGGGGCTATGAAAATGAATGAATGTCAATGCAAAATTCTTGTCAAATTATAAAGACATAATATATGTGTGTGTGTGTTTGTGTGTGTGTGTGAGAGAGAGGGTTGAGTTCAAGTTCCAGAGGGCAGGGCAAAATCCTGGGGATTCCAGATATGCCTGCATTTCCTAGGAATGTTTGCTAGTGAAACTCGGTTCTGCTGAGCCATTTCCACAATGAACACCAAAATACTCCTAACAGCTTCACACTTCAAATTATATCTGTGCATGTAAATTAAATATTTACATGTTTTGTAATCCTTTGGAGCATTTATCAAGCCTGACAAAATTCCCATAGTGACCAAATATCATTAGATAGCTGGCTTGGAACTAAGGAAAGCATAGAAAAATCAAAAACAAAGAGCTACATTGTGGAATAAAGCCATTCCTGGAGTTAAATTAGCCGAGCATTTACAGTAAACAATGCCCCGTCTCTCCACACTTACTTAATCAGTTATCAGACACGGCTGATCTGTTGTCACTACATCAACACAACACAAAACGGGTTAAATGCTGAAACTAAAACACAATAAAGGAGGGAAGAAAATAAAAAACAAAGACCGTCCAGGGTGGCTGAACTGGAGACGAAAAATGCATCTCCCCCAGGGGCTGACTACCAGTGTACTGATGCATTAATGAATGGCCCAAACTGTTTCCAATACATTTGTTATTCATTATTGCTGGCATAAGCATGAGGCAAACATGCGTGTGTGTGTCTTTGTTATCTCCAAAGCTTCCTGCTGGGCTTTCAGTTGACATCACTGTCAGAGACACAAATATTCACCCATCAGCACCTCTCTATTAAATGCCTAAAACTAGTCATGTAGCACATCCCGCACATTCAGCCTGTGTCATATTGTGTTTGTTCAAAAACACATTAACCAACCAGGACCGTGACTCATTGTTAAACCGATGACCACAACGAAGAAACACGGGTGGTCCAAAACGACCAGCATTATTAATAATAAGCAAAAACACCGTGAACACGTGTAGTCTATGGCTGCAGCACAGTAGCATGTAGTTTTATAGGGTTGTTTAAAAATGACAGCTGAACTTGCTAGCCAGTTATCAATGCAACACAAATAAAAGTGGATATTTTAATGATTATATTGTGATCAGATATTGATCTCATAAGCATATATGATATATGTACAGTTACAGTCAGAACTATTAGCCCTCTAATCAAATCACACAAAACTCTTAATATTTCCCTGGAAATGACCATAATAAAAACTGTTCATACTTCCAAAAGAACACAAAATCTCTACAAAGTTTAATTGATATATTTTACATTTTGTGTGCTGAATTGCAACACGAAAAATGAAATAGGAACCCAGAAATCCTGGATTGGAAACTCTCTTCCAGCAACACTTCTCATCAACACTTCTTCCTTCTTGTTACAGAAGGAAGAAGAATGTGGCAGGCATGTTAAACATGATCATTATGCTAACATGAGGTGCTCAAGAAATTTAAAACATTTTCCGTTTTCCAACAGAAAACTGTTGTCACTGTTTTAACAGACGTAATGATGCATCACATAAAGCTTCTTCTTAAGGCTCCTGTATTTAACAATTTAGCAATTTAACACAATAGCAAATCAGAACTTTTTTCCTCTTAAATGGCCAAGGCATCTTTATTTTGATCCTGTAGAAAAAAACATATCTCATGATATTGTGCATGATTTTCCAATGTGTGCAAAAGTGAAAAACGAATAAAAGGCAAAATGCAGCAAGTCTTTTTGGTCATATTTTATTTATAAAAATCTCTCTGTCTCAATAACCTGGACGATTTTAATGCAGCAAATCTTCAGTGATGTAGAAACTCTCTTTTTCGCTTATTCAAGAAATAAATAAGTGTTCTTAAAACAGCTTTTTACAGTTTACAGAGAGAAATCTGTCAGGTTAGAGATGCACTTCAAAATTGAAGGAATAACAACTAACTCCATCTAAAAAAAATCTTTCCAAAGTTATTATGAGGAACATTTCTCACACTTGTCCTGTTCAATGACAATGGGAAAGAGCAAACATCCCAATCAATAACTTAATCAATAATGAGGAGAAGTAGAAAACAGAACAATTTAGATAAGTTGCAAATGATTACCAAGTCAATGACAGCCTTGATGATTGGTTAATTCTCAAAAACAAGATGGTTTCAAAATAGTCACAAGCATTCTAAGGATGAATTATGGTCAAAATTACTTTTTCCTCATTTTCCATGGAACACAAGCATTTTTTTTATTCTTCTGTGTCACACAAGAGTGTAGAGAGTAAAAAAATCAGGTTTGGTTGAGCGAGATAAATTCCCCAGGAATAAAACAAACAGTGACTCAGATCAAGAAAAATGCAAATGTCACAACATTAAACACAGCTGCAGGTTTATTTCACTGCTCCTTATCATAGCTTTTAGAACCCTATAATAATATTATTTATAAGAAACAAAATAATTTAGTTCCTCATCTTACAAGATTGCAGAAAAATAAGTCGTTTTACATCAATTTGACAGTACAACCAAAACAAGCAATTTTTTCTCAAATGCACGCCATCAAGTTTGTAGGGCTGAAACAATTAATCGGATTAATTATCGAAATAATCGTCAACTAATTTAGTAATTGATTAATTGTTAACTAGAGTTCACAGATTTAAAGAAAAGGGTCATTTGTTAGGAAAAAACATAATTGTACAATAAATATGTCTACATTTAGTTTGTCAATAAAGTATTGCTATATTGTTGCTTTTTAGGCAATAAAATGTTTATCTTCTTATTTACAAAAAGAAATTAAGGCTTTCCCCCAGTGTATTATAAGCCTGGTGGGTCACCAGGCTTTACTTGTGCCCCCACCAGGCTTAGCATTGCTTATTTATTTAAGTTTATTTTTATGTTTGCATTTTTTAAGAGTTTTCAGAAATTAATCCTCCAATCTCAAATCTCCTGTCAACTTTAAACATTTTTTTACTCAAAAACACGACAGACCGCTGGATGAATGACTGCTGAGTGCCCCAACCACCGGGCTTAGCAAGTATTCTGGTGGAAACCTTGGAATTAAATTTTGTCCATTTGCATCTTTTAATGTATTTGTAATATTGTATTAAAAAAAGCTTAAGAGTTTACATGAACATTTGTAAAATGTGTTTTCTTTCTAATTAATCAGTAGAGTAAATCGATAAAATAATAAATTTTTAAAATTGTTAGTTGCAGCCTTATGATCTTGGGATTAAGAGTTCCTGAAATGCTCCCGAAAATATGATTTTGAGCTAAATAGCAGGACATTCCACCCTTTACTTGATTATTCCTGCTTCCTGCTCTAAGACGGAAAATCAACAAGAAATGCACAGATGTCAACAAATCAGGCTCCCCCCGATTGAGGTGGCGACAGAGTTTATGAACTGCCCACACACATACACACACAAAAAAAAGATCTGACATAAATCTGCCAATGAGAGCAGCTCAGACGTAAAGATTCTCTCAAAAACCAACTTTAAAAAAAGCAGAACAGCACCAAAGTGTCCATTGTTGAGCAAATCAAGAGGGAACTGTGCAAATCAGCTACAAGTTTCACTACAACCTGTTAAATGGGTCATATCCGTCAGCAGGATTCAATTGTAAAACGCAAATTGGACAGAGATAAGAGAGCTACAGGTGACAGAATATGACTCATCTAAAAATCAGTGGTGCTGTTGCATAAAGTACTAGTTAGGCTGAGGATGTGAAGGTTATCAGGTTTCGGAGTGATAACAGCCTCCAATGATTGTCTGCGGCCAGCAGATAAAGGGCAGCATTTGCTTGTGGTTGGTTTGTAAGCCATCCTGGATGACCTATTCCTCCGCAGGGGCACCAGCACCCCAAACGGATCAGCCTCAAAGGACCTGTTTGGGTCCTTTGAGTCAAGAAACAGCAGCTTCGTCCAAACAAACATGGTGGCTGAATTCAGCTGCTCCACATTTCAAGATTAGAAGCAAGAATATTTATTAACACCATCATTCCATCTTTATCAATGTTAAAAAGAAACTATGGTAATTTTTTGGGTAAAATGAAACAAAATTCTTCACAAGATATTATTTATCTCGTTAACCAATGAGCAAATACCAGTCTCCATAGATAGAGATCCTTGAAGTTTGTATTACCATTCTTTAGAAATGCTTCATGAGATTAAGTTGACTCTGATTTCTGTAAAAAATATATATATATATATATATATATATATAACAGCATTTGAGAAAATAAAAAAACAGCAGAACTGTTATCTGAATAGTTTTGCTTTCTTGTCTTCTCATGGCTTACATGAACAGCAGATTTCATTCAAATTGCTTTCTATAACTTTTGTGATTCATTTTACTTCACTGTTAATTGCCTAAAAATAGTCAAGCTTGAGTTTTCTTTACTCGGAAACAACATTCTCACTAAAGAGTGTCGTTAGCTCTATGTGGTGGGTTCAATGATTACACAGAGATTGCACTTGAAATTTTCTGTGATGATTGAAAAGTAAAAAATAACATATTGAAGCAAAAAGAAAAAGAAAGAATCTTGTTCAGTATTTTCTGTCATGTGCTAAACTCTAGCAGACAGATCTCTAACCCTATCACTGTGATCCAGAAGCCACAAACTCAACCTTACTGCAAACAGCTGCCACAGCCAAGCCAGCCATCAATTATTCACTACAGCTTTGCCTCTGTGTTTACCTTTGAGGGTTTCGTCTCAGGCCAGAGTGCACAAGGAAGGGAGGTGACAAGTTTACACAGGTCAGCAAAAGAAAAAATATGATTTATCTTCATTACACTCAAGAAATAACCATTCCTGCTACTGGCAGAAGTCAGAATGTCATATTAAGGTTGAAACATGTTTCAAAACTTGTTCTTATGTTTTAAAATCCTGTTAATGAGATTCAAGACGAAGTGTGGGAACAATTTAAGTTTTCTTTAGTATTGTCCCTCCCCCATCTGTTGCTGCACACTAATGGTCAGTTGGCAGAAAGAGCACTAATAAGGCTTTTTTTCTTTATAAGATCAAAAAAGGTGCTAAATTAAAAATGTACGCCAGCTATCACTTTTACTATAAGGAAACATTGTTTTAAGCCTACAACTGGAAAAATGTATAATCTCCAAAATACGCATCTTTACTTATAAAGTACATCAGTGGACCATTGCCTATTCACAGTTCAGTAATCACACATTTACCCATTTTCTGGGGCATTTATCCAAATTATTAAACATGTCTTCTTATAGATATTGGCATTATGTCTTTCCAGTTGACTCTGCATGCGTCAACTGGTCATTTGTTGTCAGGCTAAGCTCCAGTGTACATGGATGGATGAATGCAACAGAACATTATGGATAAATGAACCCAGATCACTTTTTTTAATCCAATGGTTTGCATTGGAAATCTTTCTCCAAAACCTCTTCGGCGCTATAAAATCTCCTATCCACATACACACCTCCTATCAGTCCGACTGTCCCTCCTGTTAAGGGAAGGAGGGGGTTGGCAGGATGTGAGACCAGCTGGTCATCAGTTCAGACAAAGAAACCTGCTGAATGTGCTCTCGAATCTAAAAGAAACGGCTCTCTCTCGCTGCAGCTAGATCATGGACCTTTCAGTCCTCAATCTGCTTCCTTTTGGTTGATTACAGAAGTTGTCTTTTTTGTTTTCTCACAATCGGAACAACAGGAAGGGATTTTTAAAAACGGTGACACAGAGAGGTGTTTTGCTGGAGCTTGACCAAGAATAGTTTTGGTTTCAAATTGTATTACTAAAAGATAAAAGGAGGAGGACAGAGATAAGATATGTGGTTTTTAACTGCAGAGAGGGTAGTGACAGGTGCACTTTGTCTTCTGCAATAGCCTAGATCAGCTAGTCACTGGAGAGAGCACTCAACATGAAGCACCTTGGTTCTACATTAAAGCGCCAACAACTATTTTAAGTTAATGATAAATTATAGCAACAGTCACTCTGTACCCTGACTGCTGTTGGCCATATTTCAATGCACTTGACAAAGCTTGGGTAAACAATAGTAAGACATGTGCAGCACGCATTCTTGACCCCACACAAGAGACTAAATCAAGAAGGAAAAAAAAAAAAGCTCTGATTTTTATCTTGTTGAGAAAAAAAAGGACCCATAGAAAGTAGATCCCAGAGGAAGTGTACACTGGAGCATGCTGGCACGTTCAGGGGTCAGAACCGTGGCAATCGGAGTCGTTTTCACGGCCAGGTGAAGCCCTAATCTGCCCTTTAGTCACAGATTTGACAGCAGAACGCACCGACAGCTGAGGATTAACCAGGCTGCACAGTCATCCTTCCTACTTATCATGCTCACATCCATCTTATCTAAAGGTGCTGCTAGCAAATGTGTCAAAACTGTACAAGCCTCTTCATTACAGCACCTCCTGTTTTGCTCTGGTTATGGAAAATATGCGAGAAAGCCTGCAATGTTCATTCAACACCCAGACGTTTTGGTGGTAATAATATTGAGTAAACACACCCAAAACCTGTTCCACAAAGCCACATGTGGACACACCCGATGCGGGCTTGCTCCTTGATCAACAAAAGAAAAGGTAGGAGCAGGTAGATAAGCTACTAGGAGCTGAAGTTGGATTTAGCTGAGGGCTACTGCACCTGCAGTCCACAAGTTTTCTTCAAAAACAATCGGGTTCAGCTGAAACTAATAAAAAAAAACAACTTAAAACTAATCCTGAATCATGTTAGAGTAGAGTACAGGGGAAACATGAAGAGCTGAGACACTGGATACACTGGATGTGGGGGCAGAGGGAGGGAGGTGGATCAAACTGTTGAAAGGATCTCTTTGTAACCCGTCATGGGACTTTGGAATGGCTAAAAAGATAATTTCCTTCTGCTCAACATGATCTCTGAGGTAGAGCTAAATTGCAAAAGCATCCAAAAACTTAGAGGGCGCTTAATAACAAAAATTGTTAATGAAAGCACAAGACAAGCAGGGCGGGCAACAGTTAAATAGTTCTTCTTTCCAAAACGTCAAAGATATTTCTGGAAATCCTCTGTGGATATATGTGAACACAAATCCATGCCCTAAATTGTGTACTTTGATTTAAATCAACTGCTAAAATTTACAATTTAACTACAAATAAATAATTGTGTCCTTTGGGAATAATAAACAGGAAACACTGAGTAGTTTTAACTTAATTTGCATACTGTCAATGTTTCTTTTCTGATTTATTTACTGTTTAAGTTTATTTAAAGTTTGGGCAGGTGGTACAGGTAAAGGAAAGGGTCAGTCCCCGGCTGGAAAAGGAAATTAATTATCTAACATCCAGATCTGACTTAGATTAAACACAGTGTGTTCGTTCCATAGTTATTTCCTGCCTTTCTTATTTAGCATAATCTGTGGTCTGATATACAAGATGGGTGTCCTAAATACATACCATATTACTACTCTTTAATATTAACACACATAGATAAGTATTTATTGCATTTTTTTATTATTATTGAATGTGATACATTTCTTAAACAAATTGTGATTTATTGTAAAATTAATAAACAAAAAATAAATAAATTGTATGTATTGTAAGGATTGCTAGTTTTACTATTTTCTCCACTGTTTGTATAATCAAAGTATCAATAAAAATAGATTATTTTGCACATATTTATAACACAAATCACACTTCTTTATCGGACTTGTGTCCTAAAGAAGAGATTACAAATGGGTTTGTTTTTCGAGCGCATACTTGTGCTGTGAGGTTATGATTGCTGTGTCATGCCGTCACAGTCATACAGTTACGTAAAAGAGAAGTAATAGTTCTTATCGACACTTTCAGAGTTATCACAATATTAACACAAAATATTGTATAAAATCAAGTACATATCATCCACCCCTAATCCAGGCTCTAAATTATAACTTTCAACTTTAGCAGTACAACATAATAATAAGAAAATTACTGAAAGGAATCACAGATTATTTACCAAACTATCCAGGAGCTTGATAAAAGACTCACTTTACAACGTAGTTGTTAAAATATTCAATGAGATTACAAGTGTTTTATATTTAGAAAAGGAGACATTATTTAAGCAGCATTATCTGAGGTCAATAAGCAGTGCAGCAGGGGTGAGGCAGAGCAAACCTAAGAAACGATCAGGATGTTTAAATCTCCATCTGTTCACTATGTTAAACCCTTGCCATCTCTATCTAGAACAATCCACCCACAGAACCACATCGCTACCTTACATCATTGTTGCGTTTATCTGTATTCATGTAAAATAGTCACCAGTTTACTTCCTTTTAAATGCAACGGCAGTATTTGTTGAAACAAACCTGTCCCTCTGATGGCAACTATCCCTGCCTGACTGGTCAGTCTACTGGTGAATTCATCCCAGAGCAGAGATAGTTTGTATGTGAGCCGGTTAACTCGCTGTCCGTGACATATGTTCTACGCAGAGGCGCAGTCAACAAGCACCACATAATGCTGGTTTGTTCACGTGTAAGATGAGCTGATGAACAAAACAGGGACGTCGGGTTGGCATCCAAAAATATCCGGGGCTCTGGGCTCACCGCTGACTGGAATGCACAGTGACACAGTAAAGGGCCACACAGCTATGCAGAGCCACTCAGGCGCTTTGTGGTGAGCTTGTGACGGTAATGCCACTCGTTGTACAGTCAGCACTCGTGCCCTAAACTCTGCATGGGCTTGACCCCCAACGCTGCAGCCCCTCCAACTCCGAGGACCCATACGCTTTGTGTCTGCACGCTACACATTTCCTGCGACCATAGAAGACAGTCTGTCACTGTGAATTTACATCTACTGTTTGAAAAAAAAGAAAGCTCTCCACAGAGACAATGCTGGTTAGCTGTCCATACTAGAACGTCACAGAGTCCGGAAACAAAGACTCTATGGACGACTAGGCTTGTCACGATGATCAATAAATCAATCAATTGCATGATAAATTAAAACAAACTCAATAATTTCCATTGGCATCATTTCTTTCTTCTCTCTCTTTCTACCAAAAACTGCAAGATAAAAGTCTTCAGTTTGGTGCTTTGGTCTCAACTAGCTTTTTTTGAAGGACAATTTATTTTTACAAAGACTTCAAAATTCATCTTATTTGTTGTTGTTTATTTATTTTAGATATGTAAAAAGTCTTACAGTTCCAATCTTAAATGATCATCAAAATGGAACGTTTACTCATCTTTTAGAATGTGTTCTTGCATTATTATCTTGCCATTACTTAAAACAATATTATCTCAATAACTTCTGGAAAAATGTATCGTCCAGCAAAAGTTGTTATTGTGACAGGCCAATGGACGACTGACTGGGTTTTAGACCAAGTACTGAACAGGGACTCAATACATTTTACATGTCCAAATTAGCTGAATTTTGGATCAAACTGATTTTAGTTTACAACAAATTTCATGGCATGTATTTCTATAAAGGCTTTAGACATGGAACCTGTAAAAAGACAAGACTAAAAGGAAGGATTGATATGAATGAAATCCTTCTTTCCAACTGTAACAAAAACAAAATAAAAGTGAAAATAAAAAGCCTATCAAGATAAACAATAAATCAATTGGTTAAATAAAACAATTAAAATAAGCTTCATAATTCCCATTTGAACAACAATTGTTGAAGAATATTCCATTTTTAAAAATCTGAAAACATTTCACACCCAGTATTAAGTAGTTAGTTTACATTGTTTTGGTTATTATGTTTATTTTGGATATTATAATGTTTTCCAATTCCAGTGTTAAGTTGGGGGGGGGGCATCTTTGAAAGGGTGTACTTGCATTAATATGCCATTACTAGTAGTGCATTAGTCGAAAATTGTCTAAAAATGATAATGTCATCATTTATTGCAATAATATCTGGGACTATTTATTGTCTAGAATAATTTGTTATTGTAAGGCATAAATATAAATAAACCTTCAAATTCAGTTTGAAAAAGAGCGAGAGGAAGCAAATCGCTATCAAATCCTAACATCATTTGGCTCACCCTGTAAAAACTTAATTAATTTCAGACTGGAATATCTAAATACCTTGTGTGTATTGCATCTGTGTTGACAACAGGACATGTAGTAAAATCCATGGAAGCAAGTGTTATGAGAAAGTACTTCAATCAAATTCCACAGCAACAGCTGGAAATAGACGGACGGGATCAACATCCAGGAAGTTTCAGGTATTCCTTTGGCCATTTTTTATGAGATGTGACTGATTGTAGAAGGAGGTTTGTTAACGTATGTCTACAAACTTCCTTAAATAAGGAAGAAAAGCCAAAGCTATTACAGTTGACTCTAGACTAAATTAAGTGTTGGTGTAATTTTTGCACAATGAGCTGAAGCTGCAGTCATATTTATGACTCTGCAGAACATAGTCATAAATATGTACCACAAGAAAAAAAAAGCTCCTTTGTGAAGGACTCAAAGAAGGGAGTCCTTTGCCAACACTTGTTTTACACTCAGCTGACCTTAAAGTGTTAACAATCTTCATTAGCAAATGTGCCACTTGTCCCTTTCAGCACAAAGCTAAAGCCATGAAATGTGAGAAAGTGGCAGGGTCTGCAACTGACCAGTCTGCTCATTCAGCCTCCATGCCAGATCCCAAACACAGACAGCGCATTGTCCTAGAGGTGAACAATGCTCTGAACTAAATAAAAACAATTGTTTCATTCCCAAAGTCTGTAGCGCTATGGGAATGCAGACATAACAGCAGGCCTTCTCTTAAAATAAACTGGCATGGAGCACAGAGAACTTGACATATTTCAAATTGTATTGATGTGTGTGGTGAAAGCTTTGCACGTCATTCCACACATGCTTATGACATAGAACCCAATCCACTGTTAGATTCGTACCAGCTGCTTGGGTTTGTCAGAAACATCAAAAACGATTATATTCAACATCCTCGGGGAGAAGAATGCTCCCTTTTTCAAGCAAGAAGTTTGAGTTATCAGCTTTTCATAACGCATACCACCTCAGAAAATAAAGAATTCATACCACCAAACTCACAGGAGTTTGTTACGGATGTGGATACATGTTGTAGTAGCTCTTACACAACTTCTGATTTGTTCTTTTTGCTGATTTTTGTTCATTTTCTGGTTGAGGTGTTGCATGTTTGGACTATTATTCTCTCTGTGAGGCTAGAAGCATTTTTTGCTCTTACTTTCAGGTTGTTGTTATGATACATAACCGTGGCAACAAGGCATTGTTTTTACAACTTGGAGCAGTTGGTTAGCCTCTCAAAAGCTCAAATAACACATGAACTACAACCTCAAATCCCAGAGAAGTTGAAAAGTAGGAAATAGTTCAAACTATTTCTGCTATCAATCATACTCCCGACTCCAACATCTCTTTCTAACCATACAGCCAGATTTAAAGAGGAGCGGCAAAAGCAAATGAGGTGGATTAGCAGTGCTTGTCAACAACTGATGGTGTCATCCAGAAAATGTCACTGTGGAATTATATCATCTCTACCGCCTGGATATTTAGCTGTTAGCATGTCATGACAGTCATACGTCAGTCTTCAGTCAGAGGGCTCTTCAGATTTGTTGCCAGACTGACTGCTACTGGAGCTCTTTCGTGTCCATAGCATCACCATCCACAACTACATGAAGATACTTGGAAATTGAGTTTCAGCAATTTATCATCAATTTGGGATAAATAAAGAATTCAATTGAAAACAACAGATTTTTTTAAGCGTTGTCTCAGATTTTTGGTTTTTAGAAAGCTTTACTGTTTTTTAACCAGAATCTTGGTATTTTTATAATATTATTTTGTTGCTTTTTAGATTGTTTTGGACAAAAAAAAAAGATGCTGCCAACATACAAATATTTCTTCAGATTTCAACTGAAGGAAACATTAGGTGTAAAAGACTGACATGTCAGGAGTCTGCAACAGGTCCACACATACCCAAATGGCTCTTGGTAAGTTTGACCAAAAATAAATGATACAATAAGAACCTATAAATTCCAGCAATTTTCATAGGATTTTTTTATTATTTGGCACTATAAAATATATAAACACTGCCAAACTTTTGTCTAAACTATCTTTGTGCATCCAGGAAGTGATTTTTTTTTTTAAGATTAAAATTTACATTTTACATCAGCAAGTACAAGCTGCAGCTCAGCAGAAAGCATTACAATTTAGCTTTGGTCTTTGATTAGGTCTTCTAGCACACAAGTACGCTTTTATCTAAACAACAACACCATCAAAGGGCTCCACTGGTCCAATATGGGTGAATCATCTCATCAGAATGTAGTTAAGCTCTATAGAGTCCTGCCAATGATCTAATTACTTGAATGAGGTGTGTTGAAGCATTAAAATCATTTTACTTTATGTGCCACTTTGTGCTTTTTATGACACAAACTCCAGTCAAAACACACAGCAGTTGGTAGTTGTGACAAGGTTCAAGATGTATGAATGCTAATTTGAGTAAAAACCGTGCACATGTAGAGGGCAAAATGGTCGAAGTTTACCAAACAATACAGAAGCCAACTGATCCAAGAAAGTAAAATGTCATATGATTTGCTGGGGTGTGTCACTGCTTGCCTCACCTGCAAAGTGACCTCTGCTTTTAAACAGGTGAACAACTGTGAGAAACTGAAGCCGTGGTAAATAAATGAACGCGCAAAGACACCGGGCATACCTTTGGCAGCTCTTTGAGTTGGTTGGCATCGAGGAGAAGTTCCTCCAGGCTGCGACTGTAGCGAAAGATCTCATCGGGGACAGTCTGCAGGTTGCAGTGGCGCTTGTCCACCGACTCGACGTGGCGATTGCAGCGCCACAAGGGGATACACTTCAGCATGTCCGGCCGCCGTAGGGGGATTTGGATGCCGGTGCTACTAAGATCTCCGCATTAGAGGGTGCAGCGGGAGGGGGGAGAGGTCACCAACTAGGAGAGGGAAGTTAAGTCAGTGTCAAAACACTTAATTTGTTCCCCCAATGATCCAGAATAGGAGGCCGAAATCCACCTGAAGAAGCACAAAAATAATCCCTTCGATCTGTTTCTGATGAATATTCCGTGTCCGGTTCTGTTTGAAAATTGTTGGGATCCTCCAGCGACATCCAATCCGGAATTTAACCCAACATAAAGGAAATGGAGATCCCCACGGATGAGCTTGAAGTGTTCCCTCACTTTCTTACACTCCCCTCCTTCACACGGAGTAACCGACGTTAGCTTGTTTTGCTACCGCCGCCGCCAACATCCCCAGAAGCTCCGCCGCCGAGGCTAACTGAAAATCAATCTTCCGAACACCCCGTGTCGCGAAACGCTGCCCTACCCGCCGCAGTCATGGGTGGGCGACTGAAAGGATCCACTTTAGTCACCGAGTTATAGATAAACAGCTATGACCAAGCGGCTTACGCCAAACGAGTCAGCGGAGATTAACTCGTAATGATGCGTTCGTCCTCAGGAAGCTAGTCACAGTTAGCCAGAGTCGGCTAGGAGGAGACTGGACGTCTTTGTGGCGGAGCTGCCGTTAACCAACAGCGCTTTAATAAAAACTACAAAAAACACGGGACGACTGTGTGTGGCAGCAACATCCCAGAATAAGTCACAAAAAGTGACCAGACGGTGTTCGTCCGATCCCAGGGTTGGTAGAATCCAAGCAGAGAGAGCAGGAGCTTCAGCAACAGCCGCGCTTACCTCCCCTGTTGAGCTGAGGCAGGCCGGTCTGGTGTGCGGGGGGGCTGGGCTAGGCTCGGGCTGGAGCACCGCCGCTTAGCTTCTCCTTAGCAGAGGCCACAAGGTTGCTTTACACCGCCACCTGGCGGCCTTATTAGGTATTTCAATTTACAGGTACCTCTGAATAAACTGGATAACAAAAGTATCTCAGTATCTGTAACATGTTGTTTTTATAGACCAATTACACAAAGTGTGATATATTTTCATATTTCCCAAAAGTAAAACAAAATATAAATAAGCCAAAAGCATGCAAAACCAGTTGTATGACATTTAAAAATATATTTTGTTTAAATTCCCAAATGTGAAATAAGCAAAATGTGTAACTTTTTTTCCTACTAGTTCTGACAATTATCATCTAAACTATTCATAATAAAACACATTTATAATAATTTAAAGTGTCTTCCAAAAATGTTATGTAAATAAAGTGAAGCAAATCTGCAAGGACTCTGTAAATTAAGTCCACATTTATTCCAAATTAATCTTAAAATGTCTAATCCCCTTCCAGGTTAGCCTTAACTCCACTCACTCCTAACATTAATGATAAAAAAACAAACAAAAAAACAGAAATACAGGATGAGGCAAATCATGTATGGCAACAATTTTAATTAAATTTGGTTAAGTTTTTTCAACTGGTCCATCCCACCTTCATAAAAAAGTTTTTAAGCTTGATTCAGTCACACCACAATAAAACAGAAAATTCTTTAGAGTTGCTTCCTTACTGCAACCTTTTAAAAAAATCTCCAACAAGCTGTTTGTGGACAAACAATAACCTTTAATTGTAGAAAGAAAAAAAAAGTGTTTACATGTCCTGACAATTTCATAACAGAAAAAGGAGCTAAGCAGGAAAAAAACTATGTCGTACAAGATCAGATTACAAAAATTTGAAACTTGCACCATAAAAGGAGTCTTCACAGATCACAAAGCAGAAAAAAAATCTGACAAGTATTTTATTGAATTTCCCCCCCAATGGAACTTTTTCATATTAATATCAACAGCAATTTAAAAAAAAAGGGGAAAAAAAACAAAAAAAGACAATAAAAACATAATTACAGTTTTCAGAAGCCCGCACCTTTTAGCTGCAGTGAGTATGGCTGAAATAACTTTTGGTGACAGGTAAATGATACGGGTGCTGGTAAGCCATTTCTAACACGTTATGCAGAAAGGTCACTGCTGTTAAAACGGTCTTGGTCATACACCTCTGCAACAACTTTGCGGCCTCCGAACCAGCGGTCGTTCAGGGCTTGGATAGCTTTGTTCATCTCGGAGGCGGCGGAAAACTCTACAAAGATTTTGACTATGATGTCTGCGTCTTCCTCCTCTCCTTGCTTTTCCTGGTAGATGATGACTCTGTTGACAGTGCCAAACTTCCCGCACTCCTCCGTCACCTCGCCCTCCAGGTCATCGTCGATGTCCTCTGGTCCAACCATGTTTCGAAGCACCATCACCGTGGACTGAAGTGGGACAAAGAAGGTTCGGTGAGCACAGAACGATTTCCATTCAGGAGACACGACTGGTAAATCAGAAGCGTGGGTCACCTCGGATTTTCTGAGCAACTTCTGCATCACCATGTGCCTGGCACTGCTCCCCGAGATGCTCATGTGCTCCTGGTCACTTAGCATCTCCTGGCCTGTGCCATCCTGAAGCGTCTCCTCTTTCTCCTCCTTCTTCTCCTGTTGGTTCGAGCCGCCGGCTTGGTTAGACAGCACAGGCGGTGATGCGAGCACCGGGTTCACTAGACCAACTTGGGGAATCACGGGTATGGGAGGACGAACTGGAGTCACACCTTTACAACGAAGGCACACAGACTCAAGAACATTAAAGTAGCTTAAACAGCAGAAATCTGATGCAGAGTAAAAAATAAAGAAGGGACTAGAAATTGTAAAAAGGTTCACTTTGTTTAAGGCAGGGGTGTCAAGCTCATTCATTTTGGGTCACATCAAGATCTAGAATGTGTTTAAAGGGCTGGTTGTGGCAGAATGCCTTGATTGACAAATTATGGTTGTAAAATACCATTTAGCTTCTCTATTAGGAGTTTTAAGTATTGTAACTTACCGTCTGATTTTAAGACCATAACTGACATTAAAATATTCATTTCAAGGCTAAAGAATTTACTAAAGATTAATCAGAATTGAACTCAATTGTTTTTATTCAGTAGTTCTAAATACATTGTTTTATATGCTATATTTACTGTTGATCTTAACTTTTCATATTAATCAGCCTTTAAATGTCCTTCCTGTAATGAGTGTTGCGAATTATCTATGGCTATAAATACCGATGCAGGCATTATGTTGTCTTGTATTTGTCCCCATCAAATAAAGTAAAACAACAAAACTACATATTAACAAACTGTTAAAGTATGAATAATTAGCCATCTCTGCATTTGAAATAAATAAATATTTTGACCATAATCTAATTTGGCAGAATACAGATGAAACTGCTGTAATTTGATTGATAAAATAATATTTAAGGTTCTATTTCTAGAGTCTAGAGGGCCAGGTTAAAATCTTCAAGCGGGCTGGATTTGGCCTGCAGGCCTGGAGTTTGACGCATGCTTTTAAAGAAAAATACAGGGTGGGCCATAAGTTTCCACACATAGGAGAATATGAAATGTATATTTCTTTTATATTTCAGATACCCAAGAAGATGTGTTTGACAAAAGAGCAAAGAATAGAAATTATACTAATGGCTGGATCAGGAAGCAGTCGCATGGTTGCACGAAACTTTAACAGAAAACATGGAACAAGAATCACACACACGACACTGGCAAAACTTATTTGCACATTTCAAAAAACTGGAAATGTTGCAGATCAACCACAAAGTGGTCGAAGACGTGCAGCGATTACACAGAGTCCCACAAAAATAAAAACGATTGTCCAACATAAAATGTTTATTTTTTCTGTGTATGGAAAGTTATGGCCCACCCTGTAAATAAATAGCGCACAATGAGTGGAAAGTTGATCTATACCTCCTGGGCTCTTGGACATTTGTTGTTTTGTTTTTGAATCCTTCTAGTTTTACACAACTCTGAATGTGTTGATGCAAATGGGATAAAAGTTTTCAGGTTGGGGAGTTTCTAGTGAAATGATACCCATTCAAAATGCATTTTGTGGATCCTCTACAACTGCAACTCAATTTCAATTCTTTTTTCAATTTACTTGAGCTGACTTTTTTTTTTTTCCATTAGGTGAAAATGCCTTAAAAGATACTATACATCTGCAAATATGCATATATGAAAATGAAAAAAATAAAATAAAAATCAATATAGCTGTTAGGCTCAGGTAACCCATAAAATCCAAATCTGAATGTGTGTGAAAAATGCGTAGTGGGGAAAAAAAAAGAAAAAGAAAGAAAAACATTTTGTGGCGTTTCTCCTGGAAAAAAAGAAGACAATTGTTACAAGTGGTACATACAGGTTTAAAATCTTTGAGCATGTATGTATATTTACGATATATGGAGAGGAGCAATGTGAATAATAGTATTTACAAACAAATTGTTGGAGAAAGTTGAAAGCCATGTAGGCCACCGAAATGCCTGTGTAAAAGAAGCTTCTTAAAGTGCAGTATCCAAGCACATTAATGGAAAGTTTAGTAGAAGGAAAAAATGTGTTCCAGAAAAAAGAATCAATCGAAGGATTCAATGTGTAACCTTACATGTTGTGCTGTCAGACATGTCAAGTTGAAGTACCTGCTTTAATACATGCATTAATCAGATCATGTATAAAACAATAACTTAAATACTTTTAATAGATAAAAAGCAGCTTCATTATGATGTAAAATATCCTTTAGGGATTCCCTCTGCTTTTGCTCTCTGCCCATACTTACATGTTTTACATCATATAAGAAATTTTAATAAATGAAGAAAACCCAACTGCATAAAGAAGCCATTTTAAGATGGTTTATTTTGGGGGAAAAGTTAATAAACCCAGTTGATCCTGTGTGAAATACTGGGAATGAGTCTAACATTGTGTAGAGGAACTTTAGCTCACTCTGCAGAATCACTTAGATTCAACTACAATACATGTGTTATTAATGAGACATTTAGTGGTAAACTTGCTTCAGGTTGCGTTTCTTCAGGTAAACTTGAGCTTCACAAATTGATGGTTGGATAATTTTCTGATGAATAGCAGAATTAAGATTTTATCAATTATGGCATTTAGGCAAATTAGCCCCAGACCGCAGCAATACTACCACTATGGTCTGACTCGTCGTATGATCTTTTTCTGAAATGCTGTGCTCTAACAGGACACACACATTCCAAATACTCCCACTTATGTCTCTACAGTCCATAAAATGTGTCCCCAAATGTTTTGAGTATGAAGGTTTTTAGGAAAATGGTGAGATGTGCCTCTGTGATATTTCTTTGTCAGCAGTAGTTTTGACCTTGGACCTTTCCCAGTCTCTTTTACTGTCGAACCAGGAACAGTGACCTTAACTGAGGCCTGCTGTGCTTTTTATTCAGCCCTTTTCTGTTTGACTTCATAGATTAGTTGTTTGAAGGACTCCTGTGAGTAACTTTGGTAAACATGTCTTCTCAATTTCACAGTAATGCCTTCTTCTGTGGTATCCTTGTAAGAAGTAAATTACTTCATTTTTCATGTATTCCTGAATTTCTTTAAGTGATTGATGGCCTTATTTGTTTTCAGTCTATTTCATTTTGTCAGACGGGTTCGGTTTAGGTGATTTATTTTTATTGTTCAGGTGGACTGTGAAACTGAACCACAAAACAAGAGGGGAACCTACTGATTTGCATAGCTATTTCTCATAAATGAAATCATAATTTCAGAACTGCTTTTTGAAATTTTCCTCAGGTTACCTTTGATATTAAAATTTATTTGACAAGTGAACACTTTTGACAGAAAAAAAAAAATCTGTATGGGGGAGAAATACATTTTTGTTATACAGTGGACCCCTGCCTAATCACAGATTTTTTTTGTCAAACAAAAATCCGCCTGTTAGCAGATGTTTTTCATAGAGAATAGAAGCTGAAATTCCAGGGTGTGATGAAAGTTGACATGAAATTGGTTGGCGTTCGCAAAACAACCAATCCAAGAGCACCATTTCCTTGGCTCTTATTGGTTGTACCACAAGAGCAGACAAAAAGACTGTAGCTATTAGCTTCTGTAGCACTGCTGTTTCTACTGTACGTATTGATGCATATTAAGGTACATTTGGCGTTTAAACTATTAAAATAGGTACTTACAAGAACTTATAAGGAGTCCCAGGTATTCAGCTACAAGGGGGTCCACTGTACTGTAATTATTTCCTCCCCTAATGTCATCATACTGTGAAAAATACCTTTCGGAGGTGAAACAACCCTGCTCGCCAGACCCACAAAGACAGATTCACATCAGTCCATACCTGTGATAACACCTGGTGCCTGTGCAGCCATAACAGCCTGAGGTAATCCTATCTGCTGTCCAAGAAGCTGTGGTGCTGCCAATGCCCCCAAAACTGACGCGCCAGCTACCGCCTCCTTAAGAAAGGGGGGGGGCCCAACACATTAGGTACGGGAAACACACAGAAAACAGCACAAGGCAACACAGTGAACAATCACACCGCATAGCAAAGAGAGAGAGCTCAGCTTGGTCTCCATCAGGGTCAAAATGTTGGCGGCAAGCAGTTCATTTTAGCGAGTTAAAAAGGATCACAGGTGAAATAATCACGGATTGACGCCGTTTAACTGATGGACAGGGAGGAGCTTTAAAGTAAAAATGGATTTTTTTAAAAAGAGTTTAACTTAACTGAAGCAGGCTTACATTCAGTCTTGCTAAACTAAGACTATTCTGGTAACTTCCGATTTCTTCTGACCCAGAAATCTGTGCATCTGTGCTATGTCATATCTAGCTAGATCTGAGTTATATTTACCTGGAGGGCCATTAAATCCCTTTGGAAGGGATTTATACTTGCCTGGGCCGTTATCTTAGCCGTAGCTGCCGCTGCAGCTACAGCCGCAGCAGGTGGCAGCCCACCCGGGGTCGTGGGGGTCAATAGCGGCATCGGTGGAGTCACTGCTTTGCCGACTCGCAAGTACTGACCACCCAGGTCAAAAAGATTCATAGAGGACACCGCATCCAAGGCTGACTGAGGCTTTTCATACTCTGTTGGATGAATTTCAAAGTAAAATAGGAAGAAAACAGCAAAAAGTCAGCAGCAGGGTATCAGCAACTCAGGAGCATGAGAGAATGAGCGCCTCCTAGCTCACCAATGAAGCCAAAGCCCCTGTGTCGCCCTGATGTGGGGTCTCTAGCTAACGTGCACGATTTAATCCTTCCGAAGGCCTCAAACACGCTCTTGATGTCGTCGTCCGACAGGTCCGGGTGGACAGACGCTACGTAGATCCGGTTGTAGGCACGTGCCTCCTCTGCCAGCTGGTCGATGATGGGTTGCGCCTGACCGATGTTACTTGGCCGCCCAACCTATTGCACAGATTAAATCGACAGGGCCTCTAAACGGGGGGTCTTTATGGTACCGATGGAAAACGCACTATGGGAAGAGTCTATGGGGCACTTCAGTGAAAAGGTTTATTTCGGTAACTCCACTCAGCAGTGAGATTACATACAATAATATATTATAGCGCTTACAGTTCATTTTCTAAAAAAAAAAAAAAAAAAAAAAAAAAAACTTTATTAAAATTTTTTGACCAACTGGGTTGATATATTTTAAACAAAAAGCCAGGTTAGCCAAAAAAGTCCTTGATAAAAAAGCTGAAAATTG